>OZ026620.1:93505262-93905262 GCA_964020975.1 Hermodice carunculata | reverse complement strand
AAAATAAATAAATAAAAAAATAAATGCCGTGGTATTTGTTGTATATATGTGGATATATAAAACGCTCCAACAGGGCGGTAGATATTATGTGCAACCCTATCATTATGAAATGGGCTATTAAAGAGGCTAGTTAGAAAATAGAAACGCGAGACAAGAAAGAAACAACAGAGCCGTACACTTACACGGCTTCTGGTTTTCTACTAGCAGAAACCCAAATGGAAATGTACTGAAAAACCTTCGAGAATGACAAACATAAACGCCATGACGTTTGCGTCGCAGCACATATCGGTAGGGTCTGGTCATGGCCTGAATTCTGGACTGCAGATTTACTTATTTGTCCGATTTGTTTTGTTCCCTCGGGGTTGGTATTACCACGCGAGGTTGGTATGTGTCATGATGTACAGCTCTGCGGGGCAATAGAACTATGAACAAAACAAAGATATATCGAACAAGATAAACAGGCTGGATAATGCACTGACCACCGATTTAGTGCAAGGTCAAACACGAGTAAAGGAAGCAGTCATATGATATTCATAATTATTATACAAGACAACGTCAGAATTTACATGTAATAAGATGCCGAACAAAAATTAAACAATTTTCTATAAAATATCATGGTGTGAAAATTTGGAAAGACATTCCACCACTCATTAAAAACTACAGTTATTATATGTTCAAAAGTCATCTAAAATTGCATTTACTGTCACTATGATCGCTCGATCCGTACCATATCCTCTTGTGTCTGTTTTTGTTTATGTGTTTGTTTGTTGTACTATTAGGAAGTTAATCTATGTACGGTGTAATGTAACTAACAAATTTGAAATATATATATGTATTCTGATATTGCACCAGTGTTCCGTAATGTAAATGTATTAATTCTTATCATAAAGGAGGTTCTATAAGCATGTATATGCTTCTTTCCCTCCTGCCAATATTTGTGTCATATATTGTATATATTATGATTTGTATTGGATTATTTGGCGAATAAAGAAATCAAATCAGATAATTGTTAAAGGGGAGCAGGTGGCACTTTTACTTTCACTTTATGGTCAAAAATTGGAGTGATTGAGCACAAGTGGATCACGTTGGCATGTCTTTTTTCTTCTTTTTTTAAAATTCAAACTGGGTTGTCTGGCCATAAAGTAAAGTATAGTCGTACACGTATATACCTTTGCCGACAGTAATGACCTTCTTGTCCTTACATTACAAGTGTGACTTTGATCAAGGGGTCTTCAAATCGGCGTCACAGGTGAGGGGAATCAGACAATCAGATTGTAGCATTGTGGGTCGTAATTTTGGCCGAAACGACACGCTTTTTCAACCACGACCCACTTTGGCTTACGCTTCTACATACAAATCCTACAAATATGGAGAACAGAACCAATAGTGCGTTTTGTTTTATATTTTATAGGTGAATTGCATGCTCAGAAATTGGAAAAAATTAATGTGTGTCACGGGAGGCAAACACTTGCATTTTTTTGTCTGGCCTCTAACATGGTCTTTGGTGCGCTAAGGATACTGCCTTAAATGACTCGCTAATTTCTTTTCATTGCGAGGTAAAAATAAATTTGACCAGTAAATAAAGACTGTGTATGCTTCCATTTATCTTGCATTTGCCGGGTAGGGTTTATTTTGCCTTTGTTTCAGAGAAGACATATGCCTAAAATGTCATTAAAATCACTCTCAGCTGTGACTCGGGCCTTTCACTGACACTATCGCCTAACTTGTCAACCTGTCGGAATTTCTGTAGAATTCTGATAATCAAAAGTATCCAGCAGCTGTAACAAGCACCTGTTGGTCATGAATCACCAGAGTACACTTATGTATACATAGCAGTATTTTTTTATACTTCTTTTTGAAGCTCCTGCGCCTGTCCGCTTAAATAAGTCACAAAATTCCACAATTGACTGGAGCATAACCATTGGATTAAACCGTTTTGGGCACAGCTGACTTGTCAGTAGCTGAGTTTATAGTAGGTCTGTGGTCAGTAGTCCGTCCGTTGACAGTTGCATTTTTTGATACCATGCAATTGGCCGGATCTTATTTGAACTTGATGGGGATCTACATTCGCAGGGTCTTCATACAGTTTAATCAAATGGTTATGCTCCAGTGGTTTATTATTATTATTATTATTATTATTATTATTATTATTATTATTATTATTATTATTATTATTATTATTGTTATTGTTATTGTTATTGTTATTGTTATTGTTATTGTTATTGTTATTTTATTCATTCTCTGACAAGTCTTATCCAAAACCCATTGGCCAACTCCTTATCGCCTATTTTTTAACGATTTTTTTTACTGATTCGGATAGTTGTCGGTTAATGCATACATTCCTATTAATTACTATGTACGTTAATGAGGATTGCAATGGTGAGTCACTTTTCCGATTTTGTTTTTCTCCAAAACCATAAGCGAGATTCACTTTCAAACTTGATGTCAACCCGTAGGAAGCAAATTGAGATTAGTCTGGCCATAGGAATGAATGTTTTCACGGAGGGGTTTGTTTGGCGAGCGCCGAATGCGCGAAGCCAATCTAGGGGGTCCGGGGACATTCCCCCGGAAAATTTGAAATCTAGGCTTCATTTGGTGCAATTTGGGGGCATACCAGGCACCTTTTCTCTATGTATTCTGTGTCCCAATATCAAGGAAAACGCAATGTGCAATTATTGGTAAATCCACCTGTATAAACTGAAATCGGCAGTACTCCATCACTTAATATGGGTGTGCAACTAAGATGCATTCAATATTGGGGACTGGTTTCTGTTCAATCTCAGAATCATTAGGACCTATCAAAGTGCCAATCACAACTACTGATAAGAACTTATGAATACATGATGACTTGATTTGTTGTTGTTTTACTATCAACAAAGTTGGATGGTTCAACATTTTCATTTTGACAAGAGTACACACAGTATGGGGGGGGGTTAATGTGGTGTACACTTTTGATTTGAAATAAGATGATGACTAAGTTATCGTAAACAGTCTTGTATATGTCACTGGTCATTTAAACAACCAGGCTGGAAATACTTGTGTTGTGAACTCAAGAAATGTTGCTGATACAATTTTACTTCAAATAAGACAAAAAGGAGGCCATTTATTCATGAATTTTCTGCTCTTCTTGTACAACTTTACTTAGGTGGTCATCATTATGAAATGTTGTAAAGTACGGGGGTGGGGGTAAAGAAAAAGAGAACTCTGTGCATTCTCTTGAAAAAGATGAAAATTTTGAACCATCCTGCACATCAGTTAGGGGGGTGGTGGCAATGTAGCAAATTCAAATAATTTCCATGGGGTTCCAACATGATTAGATATCCTTATTTGTGTGGAAAATGGAGAAGTTCTCATAAATTGCAAGGAACCTTTTTAAAAAAAATGTATTTAAATTCCTCCTGAATTTGTACTTCGTCTAGTTCTTATGGGAAATAAATCACATCACAAGACATGAAAGGCTATTTTAGCCTCGTTTCCTCCAATATATGTTCACATGCTTTCATGATTATGAAAATAGGATTTATTTCCATGATTCAATGTTGATTAACATAATGACTCTCGTTCGAAAAAAACTGAAAGTTATTCATAATTCACAATGTATATTTGATTCACAGCTTATTCAAATTTACAACCATCATGTCTTATCACAAAGATACCATTGGTCACTCCATTTCAAGCAGGATAGTCTACATAATGTTACGTCATTATTGTTTGGGTGGCCTTAGCCTGCATATGGTAGGATCTTTGGCCAAGTCCTGTGTAGTGAAAACTGCAAAAAATATTCTTCTTGGGCTCTGATCCTTCCATAAACATGTTAGCCACCTCTATCGCCTTGTTCTTGAGCGAATCAGTTTTTTCTTTATGCACATGTAAAAGCATAAGGTGGTTTAGCCTCCTCTGGGACAATGTGGACCTTAAGTAGGTTTTTACATTTTTCATTGCACTGAATGTCCTCTCACTCGTGACATTAGTTGGTTGAAGGCCAATAAAAAGTTTTATGACCTTCAAGTGCCCCATCTACCCAGCGAATACATATCACTGCCGGTTCTCTGTTTGAGGCATCAGTGGTCTCATCTGCCATAATGGTATAGGATGTGCTGTTATGGATGCTGGAAGAAATTTTCCTGAGAACTTCCAAGGCCATCACCTTCAATTTTTCATTTTGGATGTCTGGACTTACATATTTATTTGTTTTCTTCTTCATCCAATCCAGAATGTATGGGTTGTCTTCCCCTCTGAGATACAATAACTGGGTGTAGTTAGAATTCTCTTCATCCCTATCACCTCTGAGGGCTTGACTTTGTCTGGCCAGGCATCGCAAGAGAAAATCGTCAATAAGTTTTTTCCCTAGCTATTGCCTTCTCCTCTTCATGTATTTCTGATAGTCTTTCTGCTACATCTTTAGTTGCCGCAGGCAGAGTCACTAGTCTTTCCACAGCCCCACAATGGCAGTCTGATTTCTCGTGAGCTGGAAATCCAGCCCTCTTTACTGTAGCATCTTTCCAATTTCCTTAGCCCATGGAGAGAAAGGCAGGTTCTAAAGCTGAAGTGTTCAGCTGATTGAGCTGGTACACTTTGCTACATGGAAAACAATACACCTTGTCTATATGTTCTTGATTGTAAAGCCATGACAACTTGTCAAACCAGCTTGGCTGGAATTTGCTCTGCACAGTCGTCTTTCTTCCAAACTCTCGTTGAAGAGACCTAAATAAAATTGGTTGGTGTGGAGAATCCCTAGTAATAGGTGTCGAAATTTTATTCCTTTTTGCAGAATGCTCAGGTTCTTGATGGTTAGATGGGTTGCTAACAATACCCCTTGTCTCTTGTACCACTGTGGATTTGGTCTCTCATGTTCCAGATGCAGATGATTGTTGCTTTTTGTTGAAAAAAAAGGTGATGTCCAGTTGTCTTTCACCTGTTGCCTTTGATTTGTCCTGGATATACATATATTATTTACCACTATTTTGACTTCTTTCTTTCCAACTTAAATGTTGTTTCCATCGGTTGTTATTCATCAATGACTCAAAAAAGGAGCAGCAAATTTCACGTTTTCCTGGATCCATTTGAATGCATTGATCTTGGTTTCACTATCTGAAGCAAATAGAAACAATGACAACATTTGAATGTACCAATGCAAGCAGTTAATGATGTCAGACACAGGGAGTCAGGAGAAAAAGGCATAGTGGAAAGAACTTACTTAATATCTAATAAACTGATATAGTGACGTTCGTTTTCTCCTAGATATTCTGCTATTTCTTGCAAATCAGAGATTGTGAAATTGAAGTCTTTGGTCTTTAGTTTGAGAATGGAGAAATCTGAAATCCACCCAAAGCCTATACTGTGCTAAGGTAGCCTCTTTTGTGCTAGGTTTCACACTACCTGGCTGCCTGTGCCTGGTAACTAGAACAACAGGTGAAGTTATTGGCAAGTCCTTTATCTCACTGATAAGGGCTATTATTCCCTGTTCCAGTAATTCATCAAGCTGGTGATGCAGTCTATAGCATCACTGCTGTTTGAATTGTGCACCAGGTGTAAGATGAATTTGATGTTCTACCCAAAGTGATTACAGCTAAACATGGGTTGTTGGCTGTGACAAAATGTGTTTTTGTACAATAGAGTGAGCAGTTCAGCCTTTTGATCTGATGTTGGCTATGTGTCACATACACCAAAGTGAGCAGCAAAGTTTTCAATATCTGGATTGGTTTTTTATTGTTAACCACTACGTAACAGAAGGTGAGTCTACAGATTATTTACACACTGTGAATTTGGACCAGAGTTATTCTGAAATGGTCGTTTAATTTGAAATGGGTCCTATATACTCTGAAACTCTGCTGATGAGAAGCTGGGTTTTTGTACAATGCACCCATTAGTAGGATTCATAAATTTTACAGGAGCTGCACAGTCAACAGAGACAAGAGCTTTTGCTACCAACAGATTTGTGTGATTAAGATAATGTTCTTGCCTGCTGTACCCATACCTTGAACACCGGGAAAAGTATAATATGGCAGATTCACCCAAATAGCAGACTCTGAACTAGGTGGAATACTGACAACCCGTCTTGTGCGACGTTTCGCTTTGGGGACCTTCATTTGATATTGAGATAAGTTTTAACCCAATTTTCTGCATAAATGGCATCCAAGTATCAACGCATGTAAAGTTTTTTTCAAGTACATGAATGATGAGGCACTTGTTACTCTATATCCTGGGTCTAGATTCCCAAGAAAGGGCCCCTCGGTCTTGGGAGCACCTAGTTTCTCGGCAGAGAAGGCTGTGACTGGGTGACTGCATATGTAGTTGGTTGTGTGTTAGTTGCAAGCTTGCATCTTGTGATGGAATGGCTGTATTGTTTGTAGTGTGTACATCTGAAGTTGGGTCTGAGTCAACCTTTACTTGTCTAGTTGCAGTCAGCTTTGCAATGGTCTTGGCCCTCAGGCTGGCAGGTCCAACAATGGGGAGGCCTGGTAATAGGCTGGCTGGAGAAGACAGCATTGACTGCACCAACACTAATGACAGTTGGCAGTGGGGGGGGGGGGGGGTTGTCTGCAAAGTAGGGGTCACCAATTGCACACCATGAGATATGGTGTTCAGTTGTTGTAAGGACCCATTAACATGTGTGAAAGCAGTGCTGAAGTTGGAGGGGCCACAGATACCAGAGCCACAGTACCAGAGAATGATGATAGGTAGCCCCGCAACAATGGGGTAGGTGGCACTTGGACTGTGAAATGCATTGATACGCTGGCTGTAGGCAGTTTGAGAGAGGGCACCAGGAATCTGCTGGCGATAGCCCAAAACTTTCAGCCATTTTGGTGGTAGTAAGTGCTTCATGACGCATTTTTGGGGAGTGTGTCTGCACCAGAAAATCAAGAAGGGGTGGCAGACCTTCAAAAATTTAGATAGTATTTCTTGGCATGATTGTCATCAACTGGCTTGACTGGAGACTTAGGTTATGGGAAAGTTCTATCTCCACAATTAAGATGGGATTTTTGTTGGGGTCAGTTTCCCCATAATTGTCCTTGAAGGCTGCCAATGTTAGAGCGCAGTTTATGTTTATTGCATCTGGTAAGGAATCATACCATGTTTGCACAGGTCCACCGAGATGAAGGTGGAGTGCAGGTACGATTTTGCCTTGAGCTTTGTCCTCCTTCCCGGCAACTCCATGTGGGAGACAAAATGGATAAAATTCTGACAAAATGTTGTCTGGGTTTTCTGTTTGTAGCCCATTGAATTTTCTTGGTGTAACATGAAGAGGCTTCATGGGCATTGAGTTGTCACAAGCTGGGACGTCTGGCAATTCACATGAATGGATAAAAAACCTACTGGCTGCTTCAAAGTTGTGTCTTCATCCAGTTGCATAGCAAAGTTCATGTGAGAAATTTTGATTCTCCCACTATAGTATGTTGAGGAACTGGCAGGATAACCATAGATGAGGAGACGACGATGTAAAACTTATAAGTCCTTTTATTGCAATTCTTTTGCATACAACGCAGCAGACTCCTGTGCATGTCTCCCTTCCTGATTCACAAAGATGTTAGTGTAGTTATGCCCAAAGCTCACGTCCACCAAGTGGGTCCCTATTGTCTCTACTTTTTGAGTTTTGATAGGGGCTGGAGTTCATCCCCTTACTTTAAACCAATATTAATTTAAAACAAGTAATTAAAAACTCTTAAATCATGCAAAAAAAAAACAAAAAACAAATGGGTTAGATCTTACCTTGACATTTATGCTTATGACAGTATAATTGACATGTATCAAGAAAATGGACAAACACATTTTGCTTACTGACCACTAAAAATGTGTTATTTGTCAGTCTTATGAGAATTTGGTATTTTGAACACTTACTAATTATTCTGTCAAGAGTACATATTGGCTGAGTCTGGAATACATATAATATAAACCGGATACCCCAGAATTGCGAGCCGCATGAAATCAAATATGTATGGAAGTGTGAAAAAAACTCATACAATTTCCTGTATCTAAGAGACCACTTAGTTGTGGAGAGTCATTTAAGGAGTGTTGTGATGATGATACATAAGTACAATAGCGTAGAGTATACAATGATGTACTGACATAAAATAAATGAATCCATATTTCCTATTATGTGGTAGAAGTAGTAGTAGTAGTAGTAGTAGTGATTTCATTGCCATAAAGAAAAGAGGTCAATAGTAACTTATATGTCAAATGGTACATCATAATGCTCAGAGGCATTAGAACACCATCATGAGATTTTTTTTTACTTTACAAAATATCGATAAAAATGAAAATGAAGATTTGATACATGCAGGCATCTTAGCACCTAAAACTTCTAAGTACACCATCCTCACTAGCATAGATCTACAAGACACAAATTTATAACAAGAGGACTGTGACAGTCCTGTGCTCAGCTGACACGTGCATATGCCCCTGCGATTTTTATGACCCCCGAAATTCATAAAAAAAATCTAAATCCAATGGAGCGTAACAATTTGGACAAATCTGGAAGAGACCTACCCATGGCACATTGCAGCCAAGTTTGAACTCAGTCTGGCAGACGGTTTTAGAGAGGAAGCCACAATGTTAGTTAGCATTAGAATGCTTATTGGCTTGCATTGTAATCAATAGGAAAGATGCATTGACCGATAAGTACCCAAATTGAAAAAACAAATGTCCAAAATCGGGATTCCACAGCAGTTCCACCTTGAGTACTTTGTTTGACCCTTCCACAAAAAACATATACACCAAGTTTCAGCTGAATCTGAGTGACAGTTCTGGAGAACAAGTCAAAAATAGCAAACAAGCACACACAATCAGTTTAAAAATTAAATAAAATTGCAGCGCCACCCGGTGAACAAATTAAGTACTATGAGTCTCTAGGAGTGCCCCTGTGAGATATCATATCAATCAGGTGAGCGGTTTCGGGGAAGATTTTTTAAGATTTGCGCCAAAAAGAACAAAAATATCATTAGAAATACAAAAATCAATGGAGTGTGTCCATTTGAACAAATCTGTGAGAGACCCACCCAATGTACCTTGCAACGAAGTTTGAAGTCAATCTGGATGTGGGTCTCAGAGAAGATGTCAAATATGTGAATTAGCATTAGAATGTGCATTGACTTACATTGTAATCAAAAGGAAAGGTGCCTTTACCATTAAATACCCGAATTGAAAAAAAAGTCGTCAAAAATCAGGAATCTGCAGCATATCCACCTGGTGAACATCTTTGACCCTTTCACAAGGAACATATCCACCAAGTTTCAGCTTAATTTGAGGAACGGTTGTAGCAAAGAAGTCAAAAATAGTAAAAACGCACACAAAAAAAATCATGAAAATTAGAAAAAAAATTGCGGCACCACCGTGTAAACAAATTAAGAACTAGAAGTGTCTAGGAGTGTTCATGGGTGATATCAAAGCAATTGGGTGAGCAGTTTCAGAGAAGAAAATTTTGTAAGATTTGCCCCCCAAAAAACATAAGAATTATAAAAAATCGAAAATTCACTGAAGCATGACCATTTGAGCAAATCTGCAAGAGACCCACCCAAGGTACATTGCAACCAAGTTTGAATAAATCATGAAAATTAATGAGAAAAAATCGCAGCACCACCTGGTGAACAAAATCAGATCTAGTAGTGGCTAGGAGTGTTCCTGTGTGATATCAAATCAATTAGGTGAGCAGTTTCAGAGACGATTTTTTTTAAGACTTGCCCCTAAATAGAACAAAAAAGTCATAAAAAATAAAAAAATCACTGAAGCATGACCATTTGAACAAATCTGCAAGAGACCCACCCAAGGTACCTTGCAACCAAGTTTGAAAAAATTGTAAAAATTAGAAAAAAAATTGCAGCACAACCTTGGGAACAAATTAAGAATAAAGAGTGTCTAGTAGTGTTCCTGTGTGATATCAAAGCAATTGGTGAGCAGTTTCAGAGAAGATTTTTTAAGATTTTCCCCAAGAAAGACCCCCCCCATAAAAAAAAATCAAAAAATCACTGCAGCATGACCATTTGAACAAATCTGCAATAGACACATCCAAGGTACACTGCAACCCAGTCTGAAGTCAATCTGGATGAGGGTCTCAGAGAAAATGTCAAAAATGTGAACAAGCATTAGAATGCGCATTGACTTACATAGTAATCAATAGGAAACGTGCATTTACCCATAAGTACCCAAATTGAAAAATATCGTCACAAATCAGAAATTCACAGCAGTACCACGCTCGTTTAAACCTTTCACAAGGAACATTTCCACTAAGGTTCAGCTTAATCTGTGTAACAGTTCTAGAGAAGAAGTCGAAAATAACAAGAACACACAAAAATCTTAAATATCAAATAAAATTGCAGCACCACCTGGTGAACAATTTAAGAACTAGGAGTCTATAGTAGTGTCCCTGTGTGATATCAAAGCAATTGGGTGAATTGTTTTGTTGAAGATTTTGAAGATTTGCTCCGAACCCCCACCCCACCCGAAAAAAATCATTAAAAAATTCAAAAATCTTTGGAGCACCACCATTTGAATGTATCCGGTAGAGACCCACTGAGAGTACATTCAAACCAAGTTTGAAGTCTATTCAACTGACGGTTTCGGAAAATAAGTCGAAAATGGTAATTGGCATTAGAATGCCATTGACTTACATAGTAATCACTAGGAAATGTGCATTAACCGATATGTAGCCAAATTAAAAAATAGTTAAAACTCAGGTATCCACAGCAGTGCCACTTAGTGAAAAAAATTGTTTGACCCTTCCAAATAAAATATCAGCCAAGTTTCAGCTTAATCTGAGTGGCGGCTCTGGAAAAGAAGTCAAAAATGATGAAGAAGCACAAAAAATTATGAAAAATAGATACAATTGCAGCGCCACCTGGTAAACAAATTAAGAACTAGGAGTACACAGGAGTGTTCCTATGTCATATAAAAGCAATTGGGTGAGTAGTTTCGGAGTGGAAGATTTTTTAAGATTTGCCTAAAAAGCAACCGAAGCAAATTCATAAAAATTCCAAAATACACTTGAGCTTGACCATTTGAACAAAGTACATTGTACCAAAGTGGTAGAGGGCCAGTTAGCCACATGGTAACTACGTTATGGCCCTTTGCTGACCATCTATGACTAATAGGTATAAGCTAGCAGGCAGCGTGGGTATATGGGACCTCAACCAAGATTACATCGCCGAACTTGTGCCCCATTTCCACAGGTTTCAAACCCTAGGTAAATAAATTTTCCGAGCTGAATTAATGACTTGGAGTCTGTGGTTGTCATAAGTTAAAGAATCTCTTCAAACACATTTAAAGATAGAAAGTCCGGGAAATACAAGCTAGCAGGACTCAAAGGTGGTAATCTTAGGGTGTCTAATTTAGGACATTTAAAAAGACAGTGTACTTCATCACCAGTATCATTTAAGTGACGATTTTTACAAATTCTAAGTTCGACCAGAGTCTTTGACTGTAGTACGTTGACCTAGTTCTATTTTGTAAGTTATGTTCCATCAGTAGAAAAAAGGACAGGGCAACGAACATGAACTTCAAGTAGGTATTTTTCCAGAATATATTGATGCTTGAAGGTTTTGTATAATATCAGTTTTTTAGAGTTGTCAGAGATAGAGATTGTTCCGATACATTGATCAATATGGTAATTTCTATTTGTATAATATCAGTTTTTTAGAGTTGTCAGAGACAGATATTGTTCCAATACATTGATCAATATGGTTAATTCTATGTCTGTCTGAAACCTTTGGTAAAATGAGAGTTTATGAATATCATACTCATTACAGCAGTGACAAATCAGTGACTTGCACTTTAAGGGCAGAATGAAAATTATTTGATATATTTAAATCTGAAAATTATTTTCAAAATATCTCACTGCCTATCCACACATGAGCTTGGATGCTGTACCGGGTGTCACTGTGTCTAGAAATGACCTGTCTACAGATATAACCAGTCAGTGCATTCACAAAAGGGATATCTATGCCAAGCAGCGCTGTTTTCGCAGGGAGTGGAACACAGTCATCCTGTACATGATGTAGCCAGAATCTTGACAGCCGGGCTGCCCAGCTAAGCAGCAGCAGCACGCAGCTTACATGACTAGGATATTAACTCCTTCCGCCCATGCTCAGTTTCAGATTGAGTCAACAGGCGGCATAAGTTCAGTGCTCCATGCTAGCACTGAATTGTCCCAGTAAAATATCTGTTCACCTTGTAAAGCAACTTTAATTCAGGCAAACAAGTTCCTGACAGAATTTTTTTTTTGCAATTCTGTCGAAAATATATATATATGTCAGTACCTGTTGCTTAAGAGTTAAAGTGAGCTTAAATGTAGACACAACCTTTTGAGTAAGAGTTAAATTATATCAAACACATTTCTGTGCTCAGGCCCTGTCTTGATCGTCACTGACAACTCAGTGTCCCAGCCCATCAATGGGATACTGTATTGACCAGGGCCACCGATTTCCCCAACAACTGACTCTTCTTGAAACAATCAGCCTTGGCTATTTATTTATTAACTAGTGCTGATAAAGTGTAGAATACCAAGATTGTAGCTCAGTAGACATAAATTTGCCTTTAAAAAAAGGCAACCAATATCGACGTGAATAAATGTAGTTTTCAAATATATTGGCTTTCACAGAGACAATAATATCAGTCTTCGGCTACATTCTTGCATTGAAATTATTCTAATGAGCTTGCTTGTGGTTGATATCCATGGATTATAAAAAGACCACTTAAGCCTACTTTAAATTTATAAGAATGCTCCCTCTCTGTTTCTTCTTCTTCTTCTTCTTTTTTTTTTTTTTTTTTTTTTTTTTTTTTTTGTTTTTTTTTTTTTTTGGTTTGTTTGTTTCTGTTTGGTTTGACCAAGATGACTTTTGTAAAGAAAGAATAGTGTATTTCATAAAATGTCCTTTATTGGAGATATGGGGTGTTACAGTGCCCACCTTCAGAATGATGAATATTTCTAAGGTTGAGAGGACCGGTTTAAAACCACCAGTAATTATGGGTGACTGCCTGTCTCAAGTCAGGAGAAAAATTTGTTTCTTCACATTGGTATTGGAAGATAAATGTTGATGCTTTGGCAAGTCTGGAATCTCTTTGCTGTCATTGTTGGGTTTTGCATTTATGAATATGGCTCATGTTTTTCTGTACTATTAGATGGTAGTAGAACTCAACAACAATTAATACAGTGACCTCTCCAAATCAAATCAAACAGCCATACCCGCATTCATAGCAAGGGGTATGACTGTGGAATGAAAGAACACATCATAATTAAAACTAACTTGGAAATATATTCCAAGCCATGCCTTTCTATGGCAGGGATTTCCGGTTTATATAACATTGTCTGGTCCCTGGTTTAGTGAAAACATGGGCACATAGCTACTAGGTCAGAAACCAAAATAACGATGCATGGCTGTGTAAAATTTGACATGTACTTGGGCACTGGAATGAACTGAAAGGTTGTTGTATTTCAACATTTTCAGATAAGGAATCAATATATTAAAGATAAACGACTAAGGTGAAAGCTTTGGGGAATTCATGTTATTGACAGTGGTTCTACTGATTGAAAAGCATATTCTGTTTGCAGTAATTCGATTCATTTTTACAGTATGTTCCGCCCGTAGACATTTTGCTATGTAGGTCGGCAGCAGTCACTATAGATCGACGTGCCTTGCACACACATACACGCACAAAAAATACTCACGCTTTTTTGATTCTGGGTGTTTCTTGATTTTTTTTGGGGGGGGGGGCAGGGTAGGTAGGGTAAAATCTTCAAAGAAAATAAAGTTGTCCCCATAATTCCATAGGCACAGTTTGGGTTCCCACGAGACGGCATTATTCATCAAGTGGCGTTGTGATTCTTTTTCATCAGTCATGGTACTCTTTTCTCCTTTTTTTGAGTTACATGTTAAACCGGCATCAAATGGACAGTACAGCTGTTGCATACATATGTAAAAGCATATATCACCAACGACAGGGAGCGACTTAACAGAGGTGCTGTGTCACGGTACTCTCCACAAGTTTAGTAAACCCTACACAATAGAAGTAGGTAGATTTATGGTTACACACACTACAAATTCATCTGATTTTGGCACTTTTTTCCTTATTTCGTGATGACGCCAAAGAATGAAAATAAAAAGACAATAAAAGCTACTATATCAAGACACATTTGTAAAACCTGCGTCCAAAAGAATGAAATTGAAAGTTCATCGATTTTTTCTGTCATCTGAGCATAGAAGAGATATAATAAACTTTGTCTAAATGCAGGGTCACGAGTTCACGAGTTCTGCTCATGTGATAATACACTCCAGACCTTTTATATCACGAAGTGGATTCATTCACCTGTCACAATGTCAAAACTTTTTTTGCGCCTCTCTCTCTATATATGTGTGTTATTACGGTGCAAGTTTTTAAAATTTAATTCGTGTACAGCTGCCTTAGACTGCAAAATATGTCTGTCTTTTTTTTTTTTTTTTGCTCTGAGATTAATCTATTAAAATTGCTATGTGTAGTTTCCCGGTACTGTAAATAAGTTTTATCATTTCCGTAGGCAGAGACGACCTTTAATACACACATATACGTCTGTTTTGCCAAGGAAATGTTCGTATATGTCTGTCTGTCTACTGCCTACTGCCCCCCCCCCTTTTTTTCTGTCATACTGGCAGGGGACATGCATCTAAACCCTTACCCTATCACTGGAAGGCCAAAAAACCTTAAAACCACTTTCTCCCTGATCAATATCTTGCCCGGTCTCGACAAGAGAAAGTTAGTCACTTTCCTATTCTGGTAAGGGCAGGAAAAAGTCATAATACAAACATATATAAGTACACATTTCCGGTTGCGTTAAAAAAAACCCAACTTACATCAAGATAAATTTACAATTACAATTTCCAGATTGTGATGGTAATACACACATTACATTGTACTCAACTGCTCGATGCCTGGTACGTATTCGGCATTTGTGAGTGCTCACTGCGCACTGCAATGCACTGTTATACATGGATAATTATAAGATGGTTTGTCTTTCAAGGAAACATGATGATAACGAACAGGGAGTAGAATCTTTAAATGGACCATGTCACATTCTTAAACCCATAGAGAAAATTTTGAATTTTTACAGTTTTTTTTTGTTTTGTTTTGTTTTTTTTTTGTTTTTGTTTTTGTTTTTTGTTTTTTTGTTTTGTTTAGAGAAAATCATAGGTCACAACTTCATTCTTTATAAAAAGACCACTTTCAAATGGACACATTCTTACTATATTATAACAGCATGATACTATCTGTTTCAATATTGTGTGTATGTGTGTGTGTTTTTCCTTTGGTCATTTGTGATAATCAGTCTCAATACTTGAACTCTACAAATTCTAGACAAGCTACAATGACCTGCGTTTTTGACCGACAAACATATAGACAGTAACATGTAGTATTGTCATTTCAGTGTAAGATTGTTGTGGATTTTAACTCTGTTCTGCAACAATTTTATTTTAATAAAGGAGCTTATAAACAAATTGTGACTAAAAAAACTACCATCTCCCTTCACGTACATATTTATACCGGAATTTTTATGTCTAGAACCACTTTCTGGTTGATATGATATAACATGATGCTGTCAGTCTGAAATAGGATCTTTTATGATCTTTTGTTAATCTTCTGCTACAAGTATATATGTATATTCGGTCGCATCAGTTTACCATATGTTTGATCACAATTCCATTTGATAAAAATTGCAACAACACACAGCAGACTTTTTAGCATGCAACATACCTTATCTCAATTCAATTTCAAAGAATGGCCTAATGCATGCCAAAGACCGACAGGATGCCAACTTCATATGACGTTACACGCAAAATGGTGGACCCACTTTTTGTTCAATCTCAGGCAATTAATGTTTGTATCAATGACTGCATCCTTGACCACAAAGAGTATGCTGGTAAAAGTACATGCCCACCCAGTAAAGAATCTCGATGCATGGAAGGAAGCTATAAGAGGGTGAGGAAAAAATGTATCTACAAACCTATCAAGCCATGACTAAAGACATGGCTGGCATATGCTGGGCTAGCCAAACTCTTGACTTCATGCAGTGGTAGGCTCCATCCCCTCCCCCCAAGAATTTTACGCCAACTACCAGATTCTAGTTCTAGTTGAAAGATTCATGGTTTGCTCCTGGTGGTAGATTCCATGGGCTTGTGGAGGGGCAGTGTCATTACTGCTTTTTCTGGAGAATGTCAACTTTATAAAGAATCCTACAATACAGCAATCACTCGGGCCGATGACTTTCACCCTGATCAATTTGCCAGCTATCATTTGTCAGTTGCTTGGCCCAAGTTTGTAGGCTGGGATTATACCAGGCAAGGATCACCAAGAACCAAAATCCCTGGACCCTTATCTCAACATGATGCTAGACAAACTTGTAAATGAGCTTTCAAACTGCCGCATGTATAATACACATCTTGAAAAAAAATGTAAATGTAAATGCCCAGATTGTCTACTATATGATGGACTTCTTGGGCAATGCCATGCTCTTCTGTCTTACTGGCCAGTGTGGACTGCGATGCTTTCCATTCTGCCATGAATGACAGTATGATATCGACCTACACAAAACTGAGAAAATCCTATCAAACAGGCTTTTCTTCCCACCAGCTAGTGAGTTGTGCAAGGATAATAGTTCATTTCCCAAAATACAAGAAAAACAGCAACAGGCTCCCGTGGCACGATACTTTGGTGAAGAAATGAGAAAAAGCATTATGTACGATGTGTTCCTAAATGAAAACTGGACGAAAAAGTTTGTTAAACGACATGGTTTTAAAGGACAGTACCCAGTGATGTCTGAGCTTTGTCACAACAGACTATTTGAATAGAGCCCTGGATGTATAAACACAGTTGCTGACGAGCTAGAAAATATATTCAAACGTATCAGTGGAAGCTCTGACAATGTCAGAGTGAGGATATGTAAACAAAGGTATCAGGGGTTTCCCACAATTTGGTCCTTTCAGGTTGAAAAGTCTGTCCCTTGGGTAGTTGGTTGCCTTCTCTTTTGGGGCTTGGCGCAAACGCGCTGACTCGCTACAGAGATTCACTGTTCCATATAAAAAAAACTATAATAAGGCAGAAGCAGTAGGGACTGCCAATGACCACACAACTCACTCCGTTGATGGCAAGATGTTAAATCACACTTTATTTCCGAGGTACACAATTCTTATTGATCTGGGAAGCTCAGATACATAAAGTCAATAATAATTGTAAAATTTGTAGCCGGCAGGTGCAGCGAGTTGGCCACAGTTCCATAAAACTCTTAGAAAGTTACCGCAGTTCCATAAAACTCTTAGAGGATTAAATACCCAAACACTTACAGCGTACAAGATTCTGGTTCCCTGTAATCATTTACTACTTCAACAAAGTTCTGAAAGATGACTGTCCAAATACACCAGAATAACCTTGTTTGTTCCCTACCTAGAGTGGTCATTGCTGGTCGCTTTATGACACATCAAAGTAGGTATTGATATTTCCTTGAGTAGATGTACAACACCAATTAGATTAGGTTGATCACCAGCTACCAGATAGTAGTTTGCTCACCTTTCAACAATTAATCTATTGCGCAATGCCCATCTGTACCAGTTGGTCAGGTATAACATACCTTGTTGGGGATCCCGTAGGAACTCTCTGAGATTAACCCATTAGCGACCATTTAGAAATGGATTGATTAAAATTGCAAAGTAAGGAATAAATATCACCCAATTTCTCTTTTTGCAGAAAAGAGAAAATAGCTGTAAGAATTTTGCATAATTATGTTGGAATTTTTATGATGCGAAGCACACACTTAACATACGATCCCCCTTTTATTAGTCTTGATCATTCATTCAAGACTCACATAAAGCAATTCTAACATAATCGTGCTTCCCACAGGCTCTACAGCATGAGCTGATAACAGAAGTGAGCCCTATTTGTTATAACACAATCTGACAAGATCATTAACCATTAGCTCGCCAGTATATTTTGAAATAGAATATACAAACTATTCACTAAGACTGCATACCTTAAGCAATTAACGGTGTCAGAGGTTCCAGAACTTGACCCACCATTGGGTCAGATCATTCAGCATCTGACCTTACATTCAGGATAATTTTAAGGATAAATCAGGAAGAATCAGCTGCAAGAATATGTGTATCGTTTACATAGAAGGTGCCAAGAGGATGAGTTTTTATCGGCACTGCTGTTATGCTAGTTAGTTACACTACAACTCAGATCAATTGATTATGTCCTTAATGCTATTAATTTGTTTACATTATTGACTCATGTGACACCATTGAACATTGCAAAGGACTGATCATAGCCACTGTAGCACCCCCACAAAGGTGATATTAGCAGACCATGGCACCAGTTCATTCTGGATGTTTCGCCATCTAGACAGTCTACACTGCCCACATGGGAGATGTCAGTAATGATCATGACCTGTCGCATTGAAACGGTTAGTTGTGCATTGATATTCGAAAACAATAGTGCCTAATAAGCACAGTTTATACTTTGCTAAGGTGCTAAATTCAATTCGCTTTTGTTACACTTCTCTTGAAGCTACCTATCATCCTGTAGTTAGCTGCCATATTGGGGGGGCCGAACCCACTGTTTGGGTTTTATAGGGGGTCCCGCGAACCCAAACGGGCACAAGATAACTGTAAGGCACATGGAAACCAGAAGTTTTGGATCTCAAGCACTTCATAATTTCTATAATTAGGCCAACTACTTCCATGCAAATGAGTAACAATGCCCATATAAATACAATAGTAGTACATTTACGAACATACCGCGGCATATATAGATATATATTCATATAATAAAACCGACTAAAGTAAAATGGATGCCCACTTATGTGTTCATTGCATCTCAGAAGCCACGTCATAAACCAACCCACCTCAATGTCTCATACACCTTGGCATAAATAAAACCGTCAATAGTAAATTGAGTTAGCTGAATGTGGCACAGATTATGGTTTGGGACCTTTACTGTGAAACATTTATGCCATGAGAAAATAATTAGAAATACACACATTTTGGCTACAAGTATAGTCATACACGGCAACATCTAATATTTGACAACATCATGCTGCGATTAAATAAATATACATGTTTCGACCACAAATATAGTCGTGCATGGTAACATAACATGAGCACAGCATAGCCAGTTAATCCTTGTTCCTGGCACAAAACAAATGGGCACTGTGCATTGTCATAGTGCATTGTCATAACACAAACAATATCAGCCATAGCATGAAAGTGTCCTCTTTTCACAGGCCAACAAAAGGAAAGGCATATTTAGTGCCCAGAAAATACCAATCTAATTACCATTAATCTATCAACATAGCTTGAACCCGGATTAAGGTGCAAATGCCAATACATACCCCCCAAGGAAGCAGGCCGCGGACCTGGCTGCCACTCACAAAGGTGTAGTCCCCAGCTCCATGTGGCAACTAACTAAGATGAGGGTGGGCAAGCATTAGGGATACCCCCGCTCCAGGGCTCATTCTGTTTCTGCAGGCTGTGAGTGGTTAGAGGGGCAAGATGGTAAAGGGCCAGCCGAACTTGTACTTTGCTCCTTCCGTGTTGCATTAAGAACGGCTGCTAAGGATGGGTAAACATTAGTAGGGCACTGCAGAGGTGTAGGATTCATTAGGGTAGGTGGGGAGGATTGGTCCTTTAACATCAGAGCCCGTTCTGGTGTGGCTTTCGGCTTTAATTGGAGCCAGTTGATGAAGTATTCCCGTTTGTGCCAAACAAGGCAACCCAATATGGTTACCAATACCCCTATGGCAACTAAAACAAATAGAAGGCCAAAGGATAGCCGACTACCATGATGGGTCCATGCAAAAGGAGGATGGGGCATGGGCAAGGGGGTTAGGTCGGTGAGTAGGAGTGGGGTTTGGTGGTCAAAGTGGGGCTGTTTTAGTAGTGACAAAGCCTGTTCTTCAGAAATGATGGATGTGATATTCAAGATTTTAGTAGCTAGCACACGTAATGCCTTCACCGACACATGGCCAATGCGTTCTATGAGGCCTGTCAGAGTGACACCTTTTCCCATAACTATGCACCCCGAAGGCACCGTAATCAGGTAGGTACCTGCATCTACCCTTCGTCTATTACTGGGCTTCCCTTTGCAATGCGTTTCAAAGGTTTCACCCCAGGTCACAACAACGTATTCTCCATAACTGATTTTGGTCACTATGGTCAAGTTTGATTGTCGAGTCAAGATAACCCGGCAGTTGCGACTCCGCTTCACATTTCCGGCTATTAGAGTGCGAGGACAACTCCACCGGTGAGTGTCAAATAACGGCCCCGAACGGCACACCATGGGTTTCCACCCCATACAGCCAATTGGATGGAAAATGTCCCCATTCGTGGTGCTGATCCCTACATCCTTCTGTTCCACCCTTATTTGGATAGAATAGCCTGGTTTCTCATAGGGTACGGGCCATGAGGCTAAATTGTATCGATTATAATTTCGACCATCGACCAATGGTAGCTTTACCCGGTAAATTCATGTTTCCTTTCCCCACACTGGACACATGGGTGAATGCTCATAATACCATTGTATAGGGTTGATCAGATAAGTGCTGGGAGTGGTTGCCAGCCTTAACACACTATAAAGTTGAGTTGGGCTCATTATGTCTTTGGTTAACCTGCCCATCTCTAAGGACGCCTTTTGACGTGCATATGTTTGTAATGACCGTATATAGGAGCCAGCGATGTGTTCCAGAGTTGACACCGCCCTCTCAAAATAGAAGGCGTGTTCTACACGCAGTATTCTACGACTAGTATAATTCAATTGTCTGACTGCACTATTTAATTTAGGGATGAGTTTCTCAGAGATAAAACTAGTCACCTGGCAAATCTGCTTCTGGTTCCAAGCCGCAACCTGTTGGATGCGGTTCAACACTGTGGTAAGTTTGTTTGTTTGGTGGACTATGGCCCGTTGGTTCTCTTGCGCACTGGATATGGCTCTGCGACATTCCTCTATACTATCACTGGTTGCTAAACCAAACAAGGTAGAACCTATCTGGCCAACGATGTCAAACCACCCTCGCTTTACTCGCCGGTTGTGCGAGGCCTGAGTGACTAGCTGGGCTTCAAGGTAGGATTTCAGGAACTTGAGCCGGCCAACCCAGGAGCTGTGCTGGTGTTTAGTAATAAACCCTTTTCCCAGAGCTTGCTGGGCTTGATTGATGACCATTGTAAAGCTGTGGAAAAGATTTGGGTCCACCACCGGGGCATCAACAACCACCAAGATAGTCCACTCAGCAGTTTGAACCCGGAGTTGATCCGCCTTGGTGAATAGTAATCCATCAGGGAGGGGGTCTATGTCTGCCCCAGTCAGTCTTAACATAGAGAACACTAGGCACACATAAAGGCAGCCAGCTCTACAGCAGCTAGCCGTTGTCGTTTTTGCTCTGCGATATCCAAGGGACATTCTGGAGCCGGTCTTTTTACTGCCAATGAAGGAGGTGGTGGTGATGGTGCCCGAAGAGTCCTATCCGGAGCCAAGCTAGATTGGGGCACTGGACCTCGCGACCTTGTAAAGTACCGGTGAGTCGGCACTCTCAAAGCCGGAGCTTTCACTTGATTGGCTGTTGCTGGCTCCACCCCTAATGACTCATCGGCACCATCCACCTCCATGTCCTCCCCTGGTTGCTCAGCAGAGTCTTCCTCTGTAATAATTCATGTGGACGATTAGGGTCTCTATCAACCTGAAGTGGCTCCCTAGTTGTGGCTGTGCGCTGGGCCCCTTGCCTTGCATTTCTGCGAGGTCGTGGAGACACATTATCCCAAGCCACATTTGGGTCCACCAATAGCAACTTACATCGGTTAAGCACACGCATTTGGCCTGTTCCTTGGTGTCTTATCCAGCAAACAGGCCCCCTAACCCTTGTAACCTCACATTGAGGGTCCCAACTAGAAGTGAAGGTCAATTTCTCATGGGCCCTAACAACTACTGTATCTCCAGGTTTTACCTCACAAGCATTGGCACTCCTATTGAGGCGTTCCCGGTTATACTTTCGTCAGTCCTCGAGGTTCTGCCTAGCAATTGTAAGGGCTTCTGCAAGGTCACTTAATCGTCCTTCCAGAGGGTTTTCCCTACTTGGGGTTCCTAAGCACCTAGTCAAGGGAACCCTCCCTCTTCTACCATACATTAGATAGAAGGGGGTAAAACCTGTCGATTCGTTAACACTATTCCTGTGAGCAAACAGGGCATCTGCCAACCTGCCCTGCCAATTCCTGGCCTTATTATCTACAAGTTTGGTGATCATCTCCTTTATGGTTCGATTAAGTCTCTCTACTTTACCAGTGGTTTCAGGGTGATAGGGAGTGGATTGGCGGTGGTCGACACCAAGGCCCCTTAAGAACTGCTTAAAATGACCTGAGGAAAATTCCAGCCCTCTGTCTGTTATGGCCACCTCAGGAATGCCGTGTCAGGGAAAGAACTCCTGGGCCAGAGCGGCTTCCACCGCTGTGGAGCTTTTATTTGGTATTGGGAAGGCTTTGGCCCATCCCAATAGATGGTCTATTACGGTTACCAAATATCGGTTGCCCTGGTCACTGGGTACACAGGGGCCAATTAAATCAATCCCCACCATTTGCATGCAATAACATGGGATTGGCATCTCACTCATTGACGGGCGTTCTGACCGTTTTTGATTTACTTGGCACGTTGGACAGAGCTTTATGTGCCTTGCTATGTCATTCCTCATACCAGGCCAGACATAAGCTTCCCTCACCCTGTTCAGTGTTTTTGCAAGGGCCATGTGACCCACATTTTTGTGGCACCGATCAATGACCTGGGTTCGGAATGCCTGGGGTAAAACTAGTCGGGGATACCAGGGGCAAGCCGTGGTGGGCGTCGGACTGAGTATAGTAGACCCTCATGAACTTCATAATCAGACTCTAGGGTGTCCGCTTCCTTGAACAGTAAGGCAAATTCACTCTCCTGGGCTTTCCGTACTGCTTCTGCATTTAGCGAGTTGGCTTCAAGGGGAATTCGATCCTGTACACCCTTACCCTGGACTGCCTCTGGGTCAACCCAGTCCACTGTGTCTATGACTGCTAGTTCTACAGGTGCTGGCAGCCTAGACATTAAATCTGCTCCTACATTTCGGGTGCCTTGGATATATTGTATACGGGCACCGAACTCTGCTAGGAAGACGGCCCAGCGCTGAACCTTAGTATTGCGCATTTCTTTGGTAATCAAGGATCTTAATGGTTTGTGGTCAGTATACACAACAAATTCAGCACCATACAGGTATGCTCTTAACTTGTCGATGCAATGCACCACTGCATAGGCTTCTTTTTCTATGGTCGACCACTTCCGCTGAGTAGCCGTCAATTGGTGGGATACATATTGTATGACCCTTTCAACCCCTGTATCATCATCCTGCACTAAAATGCCCCCCACACAAGTATCGCTTGCATCGGTGTATAACTTGTAACTTTTATCTGTCTGTGGGTATGCCATGACTTCTCTGGACATAAGGAGGGTTTTCAAGTGTTCAAAGGCCTGTCCTTGCTTGGGGCCCCAAGTAAAAACCTGGTGTTTGTGGGTCAGCTTGACTAAGGGTTCAGATACGAATGCATATCCTGGCATGGTTTTTGAGTAATAATTTACCATCCCCATAAATGAATGCACTTGTTTTACGCTGGTGGGGGCAGGCATGTCCACTATGGCTCGCACTTTCTCAGGGTCACTATGGATGCCAGCTGGGGTTATTAGGTACCCTAGTAGCTGCACTTCCTTCTTCCCGAAATGGCATTTTGAGGCCTTCAGTTGCAATTTTGCAGCACGTAGCCTGTCGAAAACAGCTTGAAGATCTTTTTTGTGTGCTGTTGTTGACTCTGAGGCTATTATTAAATCGTCAAGAAATACCCAGACACATTTGCCTAGGAGATCAGATAGGGCCATCTCCATGCTTTTCTGAAAAATGCTAGGCATATTAGCTAGGCCGAAACTACCAAGTGTGCAATTGAAGAGACCACGGTGGCAGATAAACGCGGTCTTCTCCTGATCGCGTTTTGCTACAGGGAGCTGATTATATGAGGCCTTAAGGTCACAAAAACTGTACACTGACTTGCCTCCTAGTTGGTCAAAGATGTCTTGTATCAATGGGAGGGGGTGTCTATTACTGTGATTTCATTTAACTTCCTATAATCTACACAAAAGCGTGTAGTGCCATCCTTTTTTGGGACAAGACACACATGGGAGGCCCAAGGTGAATTACTTGGCTCAATTACCCCATCTTTAAGCATTTGGTCGATACATTCATCTATAATTTTACGTTTTGTAAGGGGTGTTCTATAGGGGCATTGACGAATGGGTGGATGGTCACCAGTATTTATAGTAACTTCCACAAGAGGACACTGACCAAACGGTTTGCCGTCCTCATAAAACACTTCTTGGTTTTGGGCAATTATGTGTGCATACTCGGAGGTAGGTAGGTTAGTAGTAGGGACAGCATGCATTGGGCCCATACTCATGCCTGCACATACAGAATTGATGGGAATTTGATTATAAGGATAAATTGACATTTGCTTACCTCTCCAGGTCAAGAGACGCCCATCATAATCGACCAGGGCCTTGCCGGCAGCCAGTGCATCGTCACCAATAAGGCATTGGTGGACAATGCCATCTAATACCAACATGTTGAGGTTACCAAATACGTCAAGTTGCACTTCAGTTTTCCCCATAAACATTAATCTTTGAACCTGAAGCATCAAACAATGATGGTGCAGGCTTCAATAGCCTACTCCTACCAGTGTCTTCACAAATCCTTTTAAATACTGCATTGTGCAGAAGTGAAACGCTAGGTCCAGTGTCGATAAGGCAATTAAAATGCACATTACCTGCCTTAACTGACAAACCCAGTATGGAGAAGCTCCCTTCCACCCCTGCTGCATCTAGTTTTCCGCTGGTCGCTGGGTGTCTACATTTGGACGTGGTTGAACCCCGCTTGCTCTTGGCCGTGGGGGCAGCTGGGGACACCCAATACGGTAATGATTCCCTCCACAGATGTAGCAGACTACTTGCCCTTGGTTGGAAGGTTGCCCTTGCCTTCCCTGTGCAGGCCTCACATCCCGGGGTGCACGGTTATCTTGATGGTAGTTGGCGTCCATCTGTCTGCTGGACTCGATCCGACTCAGGCGAGCTGACATCTTTTCCTGGCCCTTCTGTATCTTGGTTAAGGTGTTGATAATTTCACTGTCCTCCTTGCCTTCCGCAACAGTATTGAGGCTTGCTACCTCCATGGGTTCATCTTGGCACTCCTTGCGGTCCAGTCCTACATACCTCTCCATTCCTGCTTCAATGCGTTCGGTATACTGCATTGCGGCATCTAGTGATTGTTGTTGTAATTCTAAGCTCAATTTCTTGGCCAGTTCAGCAGTGCGAAGGCCCCGCATATACTGTCACAATACAATGCGCTCCGCATCTTCTGAGTGAGGCGCGGGGTAGGCTCTTTGCACCGCCTCCCTAAACCTGCGGTTATAGGAGGCTAAGGTCTCATTTTCACTCTGTTTAAACTGCTCCACTGTAATTCTAAGTTTTTCCTCCTCATCCGCTGAGAGGAATGTCCTTTCTATGTGTGACTTTACCCTGGCCCAGGGGACGTTGGATCTGTCATCAGGCTGGCTCTCAATGAACCTCAGAATATCCCGCCTTAGCGGCCCACATGTGACCCGAGTTATGATATGTATGACCCCGGCATTGTCATTAGGGAGTTGGGATAAAACCAAATCCACGTCGTACAAAAAGTTCCTAGTCTGTACACTCACCTCACCGTCACATGGGGTGAGGCCTTCACTTAGTCCCCTCAATTTGTCTCACCTTTGCTGTGCCTGCCATTGGGCATTTTGTTGTACATGAAATGTTGTCTGCACTGCTTTAAAGTCATTGTAGAGACCTACCAAATTGGTAGTCATGGCCTCCCACAGCTCTGCATTCATTGTGGTGTCAGTTTCTTTCAGTCCACAAATCGATGGTAAAATCCAGTAGAAATATCCTGGCAAGCTCGCCACTGAAAAGTCTGTCCCTTGGGTAGTTGGTTGCCTTCTCTTTTGGGGCGCAAACGCGCTGACTCGCTACAGAGATTCACTGTTCCATATAAAAAAAACTATAATAAGACAGAAGCAGTGGGGACTGCCAATGACCACACAACTCACTCCGTTGATGGCAAGATGTTAAATCACACTTTATTTCCAAGGTACACAATTCTTATTGATCTGGGAAGCTCAAATACATAAAGTCAATAATAATTGTAAAATTTGTAGCCGGCAGGTGCAGCAAGTTGGCCACAGTTCCATAAAACTCTTAGAAAGTTACCGCAGTTCCATAAAACTCTTAGAGGATTAAATACCCAAACACTTACAGCGTACAAGATTCTGGTTCCCTGCAATCATTTACTACTTCAACAATGTTCTGAAAGATGACTGTCGAAATACACCAGAATTACCTTGTTTGTTCCCTACCTAGAGTGGTCATTGCTGGTCGCTTTATGACACATCAGAGTAGGTATTGATATTTCCTTGAGTAGATGTACAACACCAATTAGATTAGGTTGATCACCAGCTACCAGATAGTAGTTTGCTCACCTTTCAACAATTAATCTATTGCGCAATGCCCATCTGTACCAGTTGGTCAGGTATAACATACCTTGTTGGGGATCCCGTAGGAACTCTCTGAGATTAACCCATTAGCGACCATTTAGAAATGGATTGATTAAAATTGCAAAGTAAGGAATAAATATCACCCAATTTCTCTTTTTGCAGAAAAGAGAAAGTAGCTGTAAGAATTTTGCATAATATGTTGGAATTTTTATGATGCGAAGCACACACTTTACAAGGTGAAGCAAACAATTGGAAGCCAGGGGAAAGTAAAATTTTTTCCTGTACCTGTAGCGAAATTGGTCAGCAAAGTCAATGGTGGGAGATCGGTGGGAGGAAAGTGTCGCTGAGTTCCAGGGGCTTGTTTCAGTGGGTAAAGTGCAAGTTTCAACAATAAAATAAGGTTCATTTGTTAGAATAATTGATACAGAACACATGCATGCATGATATAACCATAACAACAGCAGAATATGGATTTAATTGATGCATCATCACAGGGACCCCAAGCGAAACTGACACTGCTGCATTTCCAGTTGACGGCCTTGTGGATATTATGATAACCCCACAGCATTGAGGGCCACTCGAAAATGTTGTTTTCGCCTGTGGTCAAACTACTTTCCATCATAGTTTGACCACCAGGGTCTGTGATGTCACAGAAGGGAGCTTCTACACCAACTTTGATTGGCTAAACACTGGCTCGCAGCAGTGAATGTCAGTGTGCTCATGGCCTATTGGATTATAAAGGGGATGTAAATAAGAAACTGTTCCTGCTTGTCCAGTCTGAACTCATCCACCATGGTGAACCAATATTGGAACAAGCCACGGGCTACGACAAAACCGGTCTTTGCCGATGCAACTGGCAAAAAAAAATTTAAACGAAGAAGACATGCTATCTTGCACCTTTGCCGATACCAGCAGTATATATTGCACACTAAGACAGGCCAAACAGTAGCACCCCCCCCCCCCCGCAGTGTGGCTTACGTGTATTCAAGCTGTGGTCAAGTGCTTGTGTATTCCCCTCTTTTGAAGTTTGCGACATGCTACAGTGGTCATCATTAATCCGTTTAAGCATGCACCGGACTCACAGATGCTTTCCATTGCAATTTACCTTCACGTATCCCAAGTCTTGTTATAAATCTCTAAATAGAGTAAACTTACAAGCCTGCTGCACACAGGCGTATGATTTCAAATTCAGCCGGGTTTGAGTTTACATTTACACAGTCTGAGCGTGTATCATACACTGCAGGTATTGGCTATTGGTAACCGCACAAGATGGCCTGCCGTAACTTCAACCAGTCACTTGTATGGGAATTTTCACAGAATGACTTTTGAAAAGCATCCCTTACCAATACCAGTCTAAACTTCCCATGTGCTAGTTTTGGTGATCTTCTGTGGCAGCTACAACAACACATGGTCAGTGCTTGGCACAGACTCAGCACCAGTTGCACCAGCAAACTTGAATGGCTTTGTCGTAGCCCGTGGTTCCTTCCAGTGATGCAGAATTTCTCTGTCCTTCTCTCTTCCTGACCCTACATCTTCCCCCTTCATACTCAGTGAGGTTCTCTTCTAAAAAGGAACAGCTAAACTGAGATCCAGCTTATTCTCTTTGTCGCTACTGCTAATGCTTTCTCTATCGCTATCCCCATAGTTTCCCATTGACTTCCTTCCATGACGTCACGACCCAGAGCTCGCTTGAAAGACAAAAAGGCACTAACTTGTCAACTTCGGGCTCATCATGGACAACAAAATTCTTTTGCAAAATAGTTATTTCCCTGTGTGAATATGGCAAATTTTCTTCACAAAAGTGCTATAACACTCCAAGTCCTTCACTTTGAACAAAAATAAATCTTTTCGTGTTTGGGACCTTTACGTTTAGCCCCAGTTGCAGCAACAGAGGGAAAACACACACAACAGCAGGACAGGCTTCATGCGGTGGGTATATTTTTATAATTTGGAAAGTAAATTTTGTTTAGTTTAAGTTATTTGACCTTCGTGGAAGTTGTGAACATTTTGATAGAGTTTTCATTGTTTAAAATTCGCTAAATGCCATAGAAAAGGTGGGTTTAAGAGATGAGTTCAATCAAATAGGCCAATGTGCATGTATACTGATGACCTTTATTCCCAACAACGTGTTGACTGTGGGACCAAGTATGGTGTATGGCAAGCACTTTAATTGGAATATATATGTGTTGTGTTTAAAATGATGGAATACTTATACATTGCATAACAAACTATTATAATATTGCATAGTCTACTAGTAAGCATGACACAAAGTCAATGTGTACTATTCTACTGGAAAATAAACTAGTAACTTTGGACAGTTCAGTCTCAAACTTTTTTTCCTTCAACATCTGTGTAACTGACAGGGATTAGATTCCTATGCTCCCAATGTAAGTAGATGGATATGTTAGGTCAAGGCCAAAAGTTATGTGAATATACAACATTTTTAATTATTTGGTTTTATTTTCAGCTACATTTCCGGTGCAACATGGTGCGAAAAATATAAAAGAAAGTTAGGTAGCAGGTGGTATGCTGATTTCACACAGGTATATTGTCTTCGTGTGCTTACTCCTAATGAAATACATTTGATGCAGCCGATATTGCAGTTTATGCGCCTCTGAAGAAGGCATGGCATACAATTTTGATGAAATAGAAAAGAACATCTTCCCAAATGAGTACTGGTAGCCTTTCCAAAGACCAGTTCCCAGGAGAGCTAAGAAAAAGTGATGAAAAAGACAGAGAAGGATAACTTAAGCAGTGGCTTCAAAACATTTGGCATTTCACCAGTAAATAGACATTCAGTCCTGAGGAAACTACCAGAAGGACAACGTGATAGAGAAACAGAGGGAAATGTATCTGGTGCAGTCATAAACCTTCTGAAGGAATATAGGTATGGAAAGCAGTCAGGCAAAAGTGACAGGCCTGTTAGTAAACGCAAATCCCGTGTGGCAGTGTCACCTGAAAAAAGTATATCCCTAGCTGACTTCAATGGTGAAGCAGACGCTGAAGGCCACACAGCCTCCACAAGTAGAGCTGTCGAAACAACAGCTTCTACCAGTGCTGAGGAACCAACAAATTCCACAGGAATGATAGAGGGTCCAGCTAACAAGAAGTGCCATACTGGCAAAGCCTTTGCTTAGTCTGATAAGACTTTGCCTGAGTCCACATAACTTTCATCTGATGACAGTGATGTAGACTCAGATGATCTTCAAATTGACTATCTTCCATCTGATGGACAAATATCAGGGGATGAGTCGGAGCCAGAAACTCTAAAAAGGAAGAGTAGCTTCTGGTGGAATATAGAACCAGACGTTCGAAGTCATGCTTTATTGGACAGGTGATCGAACTTAAAAAGGAGGGTCCCCTAGTCCAATTTATGTTTCAGAAGCCAGGACGGAGCAATGAATTATATTGGCCTGAAACAAAATATAAAGATGACGCTGTTATTGGGGAAGGCCAAATTGTGAAACGCTTGCAACCAGCTAACAAGGAATGCTCGGGCATTTTTACATTTGAGGCAGCCTTGATAGGTTATACAGTGCAGTAACTATATATGAATTAGACACTGACACATACCTGATCTAATGTTGTGGACTTACTGGTGAAAGTTTAAGTAGTTCGAGCAACATTTGTTCATGTCATGTTATTTTTGAAGAAATCTTAAATGTTACACTTTGTAAGCTGTGTAGTTGTAGACTCTCTAGTAAATGTAGTTAAGAGTCACCATTTTTGTTTATTTCCACTGAAATTCACAAGTTATTATGGACAAGACTTCCTTGAACACGCCCATGTATCTGTTTAAGGCTTTTACTTATTTATGAATCAATAATCCTCAATAAACGCTCAAATATAATTTAATGCCCCTGACACTGTAACAGCAGTTGTGTACTAGTAGAATATTTTGAAAAATCTTGTGACTGGTCAAAATGAGATTAAACATAAAATTAAGTATATTTCGCAAGTAACCACATGCACAGGGTAACTTGAAACAGTGACTTAAAAAAAAGGTTTTAATGACATCTAAATATGATGCTGTCGTGACTATACCCCCAGGACATTAAGCTCTATCTTGTACATACGATAATACTTTTCTTTGAGAAAAACAATTAAACAGAAAACTATTCTTCTCCAAAATGTGTCCCCAGCCCCCCACCCCACCCCCGTTCATGGTAAAGGCAAAGTTTTTAACTCTTCCTCTGCTATTTATTTTATACGGGTTAGTTGTCTATCACACTGAATATAATCTTGAGATCGCACCACACACACGATCTTTAGTATCGGGGCCTCTATGTGGACATTTATTTACATAAAGACATCGTATGCTCATTTCCAGTCAATCAAACTGTGTAGTTTTTGCTGCAGAAACCCTTTTTCTTGCATGAATGTGACAATTTTATTCATACAGAATTCTAAATAAACATCTGATGAATGGTTTTTGGTACATTTGCAAAATAACAATCCACAAAACAGCAGTAAAATTGAGTATTTTTCGGCGTCAAACTTCGCAAAACTCTCTTGGCGGTTCCAGGCATGTTTGGTATCAATGGAAGCGTGACAACCTCGTCAATATCATCGTGCTAGTTTCCTATTGGCTAAGCTTTTTATTCCCGCCCACCAAACGTGGTCCGCTTGCATAAATTTACTCTCTGAGGTAAAAATCTAAGAAAAGGAGGCGGGGCCTTGTTTCAGCGAGATTTTTGCCCTGCACGGGTGCTAGTTGGCTGACAGATCATGCAAATTTAAAGTTTGTAGAACCATCAGCAAAACTGATAAGAAAAAATCAGAACATCGTAGGACTGCAATTTGATGAAAAAAAAAAATCAGTCAATTAGCAGATGATACAACATGCTTCTTTAATAATAGAGAGTCTGCGAAAAAACTGTTTGAGGCATTAGGCGATTTTGCTAAGTACCCTGGTTTAATGTGTAACTTAAAAAAATTGTGGTTTTGTGCCTTGGCATGCAAAAGTTTGATGAGAATGGGGATCTGCCAGTTTTCTTGCAGGATGGCCAATTTATTTTTCTCGGCATTGTTTTTCATGAAAATAAGGATATTATGACTGAAATGAATTTTGATGCTAAAATGCAACCCTTTCAGAAAATTTTTAACTTTTGAAAATACGCAATTTTTCTTTAATTGGTAAAAATATAGTTTTAAAAAATTTGGCTGTATCAAAATTATCGCATTCAGCCTCAGTGATACATATGGATGAAAAAATTATAAAACAAGTTTAAACAGCAAAATATGGTTTTGTGTGGAAAAATTCAATACCAAAAGTATAAAAAAAAATAGTAATGCATCAAAATATACCTAATGGTGGTCTTAAACTTCTGCACTTTGAAACTCAGGTTTTATCTCTGAGACTGACTTGGGTTAAAGGATTGTTCAGTGATGATACGGCTAAATGGAAAGTGCTTTGCAAACAATTTCTTCCAGATATTAATATTTGGGATTTCTTTCATAGTAGGTGCTCTATGGACAAACAAAGCTAAAATGTGCCCAGATTTTATGTTGACGTTCTTAATGCTTGGACAAATTTTAGACAGCTTTTTGATCCTGGTAGTGCACAAGAAATTTGCCAAGAGTTCATATGGTTTAATCCCTTTATTATTATTGATAAAAGATTTTTTTTTAATTTTTTTTTATAAACATTGGTATAGAGCTGGAATACGGTTCATTGGTGATATCATAAATAATCAGGGATATTTTATCAGTGAGAATGAGTTAAAGACCAAATATAATGTAAGAACAAATTTCTTAGAGTATTTAGTATTACTTTTGGCAATTCCTGGCCATTGGAAAACTATTTTACATAGATTTAGAATTGGTAACTTCATTCCTCCTGTGATGCCTAGGTTTAAAATGAATGGCAAAAATAAGTTTCTTTCTGTCATAACGTGTAAGGAGGTTTATTGGTGTATCATGAATTCAAAGAAACTAGAGATACCTACTGGTTTAAAAGTGTGGCAAGAATTATTAAATGCTGACCAGTTTTCCATCAGAGAGTAAACTCCAATCATTTTAAGTTTCTGTTGCTCATCGATTCGTATCCCATAACTCACGATTATTTAAAATAAAATTATAACAGAGCCAGTAAGGACACGGTCTCCCATCAGTTCTAGGAATGTGAGACTATTAGTTCTTTTGGAAATATTTCAGGATTGGTGGAATAGTTGTTACCCCCAGTCTGAAAATACTGTACTTTCTGAACAAATAATCATTTTTGGTTTCTTCACACACCAAGACAGATATCCCTTACTAGCTGTCTCTTACAGGCAGAGTACTTTGTACACAGAGAACTATGTCTAAAACATAAAGTATCTTTTCCTGCTTTTTTGAAGTTCATCAAGCATAAAATTTTGATTGAACAGTGTATTTTGTACTCTCAAGGAACTTGAAACGAGATTTTTAATGGCAGATGGTCGTGTACTGTGAATTCACTGGAGTAACTTGTAACACTGTTTGTTTGTATTTGATGATGAACTGATGTATTTATTTTATTTGTCATGATGTGTAAAAAAATACCAATAAAGAGCAATTTTAAAAAAAGTTTAAAGTTTGCACATGGTCAAGCATGTGCAATATGCACTTTCAACAAACCAGCATGATGCAGCCAGTCGTACCTTTATGTTTTCATGTCACATAAGTACCGAAATTTAGTTACATATCGACTGTAGTTTTTTCATACATGGAGAATGTCCCTGGTGAACCACTGAAAGAAATACGGAGTGGCAACTGCATGCAATCGATGTTAAAATGGACAACTCGTGCACCGGTATGCATTATCAATCAATCTCCGCGATGGTCCATAATGAATAAAATGTGGGTAATTGCGCATACTGAAATGAAAGTTGATCTTTGCATGTGCCACAGTCGGTAGACAAACTCTACATGTATTTTTTTTGCGGGTTTTCTCGCCTGCAGCTGAGGAAGAGTTAAAAGCATTGTTTGCCTGGATTGAATATGCGGCAAGCAGAACAAATTAAATAAAAAATGCTGGTTTCATTGAGGTGATTTTCAGGCTCTCTGCACTGGCAGAAAATTACATCCCTGATTTCAATGCCGACCTACTAAATTAAATGCACGAGTCGAGCAAGCGATATCTGGTTTACTGCTGGGGGCCTTGCTAGTGTTCAAAATTTTTAAATGTTGAATTGTACTCTTTTGGAGGGGGAGGGGTCATGAGAAAGAGTACTGTGTGTACACTTGTGAAAATGTTGAACCATCCATAATCACACTTTTATATGACGTATTTATGTAGTGTTACGATAATTTCATGACTCGTGTTTTTCTTTTGGTTCAGACAATTATTACCTTAATCTACAAAAGAGAAAGTAAAATCGCAGTTCGCATATACAGACAGATAAACTGGGAAACAATTGTTTTGACATCAGAGTATTTATTTTCTTGTCACACAAAATGTGTGCTCCCCTTTCCATCGTGTACATACCTTCTTTCCAGACACCATGTGGCATTTTATTGTGTGTAAGTCCTACCATGCATCTCGCATGTCAAGAAAGTCACATAAATGCAAGTCATTTTTTCTTTGTTGTTTGTGTTCATCTTATGAGAGGGGTGTTTATATCAGGGCCCATCTGTCAAGAAACCTGTACGTTAATGTTGATGTATGGGCCCTTATTTCAATGCTAGCTTTGAGGCGTCCTCACCCTGCACTGTCAGCGAGCCACTGACAGATATTTAAATATGTGGAAAATCTTACAAAAATCCTGCCCCTCCCACGTACGGGCAATCCCCTCAGAATGACGTTGATATCTAGAAATATCCCAATGACCAAATGACCTGAGTGACACGGTAACAGATTTGTCATTCATTTGGGTAATGCGGGAAGGAGTATTTGTGAATATGTGTAAAACTTTTGTGCTTTAATGTTTCAAAACTGGCCCGTCGGTGCCTACTCTTTGTAAGAACCTTAGTATTGCAGTCTTCGTACATGTAAATATAAAAGAACTCGGTTGTAAACCTTCAAAGAAAAGGAAAAAGAAATGACGTAAGTGATTAATAACATCCTCTATGTTGGGCAAAGGGTAAGAATTTTTCTTAATATTCTTATTCAGGTTTCTATAATCTATCACTTGTCTAATTTCTCCATCCTTCTTGGGCACCAGTATAACAGGACTGGCATATGGGGAATTGGAAGTGGAAATAATGCCATCTTTTATCATTCCATCTTGACAATTGTGGTCTCAGGGTGTAAAGGCTGCGGTGAGGCTTTTGTGCTACAGGTGGACTATCACCAGTGTCAATATACAGTTTTGTTTGTGATATCATTCGTTACTTGGCATTGTTAACGGCTAATTAATCTCTATGCCTTATCAATATGAGTTCCAATTGTTTTCTGTGGTCTTCAGGAACATGAGATAAGTAAAACAAATCCAGGTAATCCACTTCGGATTTCTTGACTTCAGGCACATAAGTGGTATCGAGCTCTGGAACGTGATCCTCATATTTTACTGCCATGTGTAGTATTTGCTTCTGCAAAAGCTCTGCATATGCAATGACAGCTGCAGGTGATAATTTAATTGATTGTCCTAGAGAATTGATTATGGTTAATGGCACTAGCCTATCCATAGATACAGTAACGGAAGAGTTTGAAATGAAAATTCTGAGTCGATCTGGAAAAGTTGGGGCATTATCAAGTAGATATATTGCATAATCTCGTGCGGGAACCTTGTCAGATAATCTTTTGGTGTCTGAATAGGGGGGCAATGTAACTTTCTCATTTACCTGGACAAGGTAACAGTCTTGCTTTGGCCGCTTTGTTTTCTATGACTTTGTCATTGATTTGGAGAGTTTCATTTTCATAATCTAATTTGGCTTTAATGAAACAGTTTTTAGCTGTGTTGCTTTCTCACATCGGGCTGGCCCTTATCAAGCGAAAGTACCTCTGTCAGCAAGTTTCTGATTTCTCCTACAGTCCCTTCAAGATTGTTCAGATAGAGCCTTGGCTTTGGAGTGCTTCTACCTCAATTGGCTCTTTTCTTCTTACATCAAATGTTTTGTTTGGTAACTGTATTGAAAACAGCAATCTGGAGAGCTGCATCCAAAGTAGTTGGCCTGACTGATTATTTATGCAGCAATTAGGTTATCTTTTATCCCATCAAGGAAAATATCTTTTAACTGCACTTTAATAAGTGCGCCAGTCAGATTGAAAGTATCGTAGGCATCTTCTGTCATATCTGTGATTCGCTCTGCATAACCCTAAACTGACTCACTTGTTTTCTGAGTCATTCTTTACAGTGTTTGTATTGCTAATAGGACGTCCAATGTATCACTGAATCTGATTTTTTAATTGCTGTTGTAAAACGGTCCATGTCACATTACGGTTCTCCCTGAGAATCTGAGAAAAAAATCCTGTAGCTGATCCTTTAAGTGTCTGGATAGCCAGCACCTCCATCCTCTCTGTATCATGATTGATAGTAACACCAACGTTTTCCATGCCCTTGACCCATAATTTCAAATTTCTACCTCCTTCCCCAGAAAAAAAGTTTTACTAGGTTTACCAAACCCTGTGTTCGCAACTCATATTGTAACTCTTTGAAATAAAGAGTGAATTGTCCCATAGGTATTAATTGTTCTGCCATTTTCAAAAGCAAAACAAAGGAGTAAGGACTCTGGATGATAATCACTATGAGCACAGGCCTATCCCCAGTAGGAAACAGTTCAAACTTACAGTGCACTATTTCCAGTTGCTATTGCAAAGTTGTTTTGTTAGCAAGCCCTGCAAACACTAGAACTGGTCCTTTATAGTAAAAGCTTCAAGTCCTGCACTGCTTGTGAAAGAGCAGATCTCAGTCCAAAGTACACTAAAATTGACCCTTCACACTAAAAATTTTAAAGTGCCCCAGAGTTTCAAAACAATCCAGGTCATGAGGACAAATATTTGTAACCAAGTTCTTTTAAACTGCAGGAAACAAACCCAAGTCATTGGTTACTTAATCATGAAGATTTGCTTAATTGGTATAGTGGTTTTATTCTTCTTGTTGTAAATACAATATGTTGTGAATCAAATACAAGTGTCCAGCTCCGCTCCTTGGCCTACTCTCTGCCAACATGTATTGTTCTTTTGATTAAATATGAACTAAAACTATTTGTGTTACTATGTATTGATATTTCTGATTCCTTATGCTATTAGTCATATCGACAGTGAAATGCATGGATTGCAAATCAAACATCATAAAAGGACTGATAACTTAAGATTAGTCTTTATGACTTCATGGCAGATGCGTGTCATAAAACTTTGTAGCTGAGAATATGTGTATGTCCTATTTATAAGCATTACCCCATACTGAGCAATCCAGGTGTTATTATTCCAAAATTAGTGAAGGTTTTGCTGAATAGGAATTCACTTGAAAAATCAAATGTTCCATTTGGAAATACCATATGTTCTAATTCTGAAATGATGATGATGATGATGATGATGATGATGATGATGATGATGATGATGATGATGATGATGATGATGATGATGATGATGATGATGATGATGATGATGATGATGATGATGATGATGGTATCTCAAGTTCCACTGATACATCCTACAACTAGAAAAGATGATTCGGTCCATAGTAATACACACCCACTGTCTTGGTTATACTGTAAAGGGGCAAAGAACATCCGTTTCAAACATCATTAAAACCACCAGTTGCCTTTTATGAGTGACTGCCAGTCTCAAGTCAGGAGTGAAATTTGTTTCTTCACATTGGTATTGGAAGAGAAATGTTGATGCTTTGGCAAGTCTGGAATCTCTTTGCTGTCATTGTTGGGTTTGGAATTCATGAATATTGATCATGTTTTTCTGTACTATTTGGAACTTACTTCATTGGCTATGTTGTGCTGTGGGCTTTGTTCTCCGACTCATAGTTATAGTGGAGGAAGAGTGTGTTTATAATGATCCAGATTCATAAATTTCACAAAAACAATATAGGCCTACTTTACTCTTTTGCTGTAAACTTAGCTTACTGACAAGTCGGGAGAACTAAAAGGTGATAGGATTAACTGGTCATTTTTATTTTTGGCAGAAGTAATGAAATTTTTGCTTTGGGTGGTTAGGCCTATAGATTTTGGAAAAGAACTGGTGTCTGCAGTTAATGATGAATATTTCTAAGGTTGAGAAGACCGGTTTAAAACCACCAGTTGCCTTTTATGGGTGACTGCCTGTCTCAAGTCAGGAGTGAAATTTGTTTCTTCACATTGGTATTGGAAGAGAAATGTTGATGCTTTGGCAAGTCTGGAATCTCTTTGCTGTCATTGTTGGGTTTGGAATTAATGAATATAGATCATGTTTTTCTGTACTATTTGAACATATGTCCACGTTGCCTTAGACCTAACAGAAATATATGTGTGGTGCCAGTAGCTCAACTGACCCTACTGAAAAGATCCGACCCGAAATAAATTTTACTGAAGCTTCTTCAGAATCCCTCCTGGATCTTGCAGGGGGGACCCCCACAAAGGGGACTCTTTATTTTGGGGGTTCCCACTTTACCCCCTTTTCTTTCTCATCTCCTATCTTTCCAACCTCTATTTATACTGCTAGCACCCACTGAGCAGAGATCCCAGGACCCCTGCATTGCCCACTGTTTGTGCCCAATTCGCTACTGACAGAGCTGTTGAGCCAGTTGAGATGTGGGCTGTAGATTGGATTATTGAATATGTGTGCACTGATGCATGACTTAAGAATGTGCAGTTTCATCCAAGGGCGACATGCACAACTAATACGATCAACATTTTATGGCTGGCATGGCATATCGTACACCACTGAGCAAAATGGATCCTTTTAATTTTATTCATCATTATTCCAGCTTTTTAGATAACTTGGTTGGTAAGAACTGATTTGTAGATACTTAACCACTGCACGTAAGTTATAAAACACCCAAGAGGGATTATGAATTAATACTTTTGTGAAACATGAAAAAAAAAGGTTCAGGCCACCCTTCCCTAATAAAAATAGCTTTGGTCAAAATTAGCTAGTACTGTGAGCTACCGCTGCAATGCAGCGATCGCATCCCCGCCTTCTACTTGGCAACTGGCCTTCCTCTGTTGCTGGGTAGGGCACTCGATCCTCGGTCATCTCACAAGGTTCTGCCATCGGTTTGTTGTGCGTTGTTTTTCTGCAATCATCCAGTTGTTATACGGAAATTACGTGGGCACTGGGTGTTCTGGTGTCGGACCTTTACCCCCAACAAAATGTCTTGAACATATTCTGTCAAATCTCCCTGGAGGCTCCTAATCTTCTGGTCTTCTCACCATATTCAACCACTCCCGTTGTTTCTGTGTTTCTTCGGAGGAAAACCGTGGAAAGCTCCCCCTTGCATCCAGGGATGTTTCTCCAATTTACCCAGTTTTCTTTTGTCTGGTTTACAGTCAGGAACTTTGCAATTGTAGACTATCATTGTAGCGTGCAAATACTTCGTTAGTACGTTGGAAAATAACGATCAACTTTAAAATGTGATTTCCCTGTAGTTTAACCATTGCACAATATGGCTGCTATATTGAAACGACCTGACCTGCCACAAGGTGCACCAGGAAATGACCCTGGCGTTTTAGCGGCTACCGACGGTACTAGCTAATTTGGACCTTAGGCTTTGATATACACTGGCTACAAGATTTTATCAAGAAAGTGGCTGACATGTGCCATCATATTCCAGTAAAGTCAACTCAAATAGAGCATTTTATTTTAAATTGTGTGGAGGATTTACTTGGGCCGGGGAAACAGCGTAGCTACATAGCCAGGGTTGTTCGGTGAAACAGCATACCCCGGTTGTTCAGTGATCATTATCATAATATTTTGCAAGGTTCCAGGTGTCACTTCTCTGAGATACCAGAGAAAATGGTCATTAAAGTACTTTTAAAACATGACTTACTGTCTCAACTTTAATCTGCCTGCTAGGTTGTGTCTGGAGCAGTTATCGTCGTTAGTTACAAATCCAAATGCAACACAATACCCTGGTAAATCATGCACGTATGGAGGAGTGCCATTTTGAACATTGCACCATGCATTATGGGACAGTCACACAAAATTACATTTCATTTGGATATCAAAGTTAATTGCAGCTACGTGCACACCATAGATGAAATTATTATTCATGGTCAGAAATATTTGCTAAATATATACTTTTGGTTACATGTATTATAACCCCCCAAGATTGTCTGAATACTACTATCCACATTCACAAATCATAGGATGGGAAATCCACAATTTTCAAAATGGCAGCTGAGTCCATGGGTTAGTCCCATTTCCATATTTTGAAGAGGTAGTTTCCAAAATATTTGTGTGGTTAGTATTTACGGAAGCTTAATTTGTAGAATGAATGTAATGTAAAATATAGAATGGGAATTTTCCAGCATGAGCATTGCCTAAAAATATAAATGCCATGCCTTGAAATTACTAGATGTTGGCGATGGTGGGCCCCAGAATAGGGACATTGTATCAGACACTGAAGTCGCCCCCAGACTATGAATTAAATAGCACCACTGGGCACAGCAGTGAAGAACCCCGCTGAGTCAAAAAATGGAGCTAATCAAAGAAGGTTGGCCTGATAGTGGTGACAGGTCTGAGTGAGCTGCTGGGTTTTAATGCAGTTGGTAAATATATACAAGGTAAGTCTTACTATGAAAAAGTAAGGTGCCCATACAGGGACATGGATGACGACGGAAAGGATTGGCATTTTCTCGGTGCACTTCTTGATGAGCTTGTCTCTTTTTTTGATACAACAGTATTACTATCAGTAACTACATTGGTTGTCAATATTGGCGTTGTCTATTATGCAACAGGGATCCAATCACTGGACAACGTCTTTGAACACTTTTGGCCTAACATGAGTTTGCTTATTCTTACAGTATTATGTTAAACCCAGGTGGACCAATATGTTGTTAAGCCTCCACTCTGATTCTTTTAATATTTATTAAAGCCAATAAAATGTTGTACATGCTATTTTCAGAAGTGAGCGACAGCTAAATGGCAGTGAGAATTTCTTGACGAACAAAGGTTTCATGAACATGTAAACTATAGATCACTGTTAAGAGTATATTGGCTACGTTTCCGATTTTATGTGTCCCCAAGCCGTCTGCGACCTCTGCTGGCAGGCAATAGTAACAGTCAACATCAGCGGCCAATAAAAAAAGTGATCGATCACTTGCGACATGAAACTTCGTTGTGTGCTCGCATGTTTTATGTCATTTTTGTCACTTCAGGAGTCCTTGCACTTGGAACTAAACATACATGCATCATTGCATGCGCCGTCTTGCTATTGCCATCCGCTATCTCATCTTTAATTTTAATTCTTTCTATTAGCATATGTGTGTACTGTTTGCATGATTCTTGATGTTATATTCAAATATCAGAACTCTTCAGGCGGCTTTATTCAAAATAATTGCCGTGTAGGTTTCTTCTCAAATTTATGTATTTTGAAATGTTTCTGTTCATATTTTTTCACAATATTTTTGTGGCCTCTTCGTGTGCTGCCTCATCTTTAATTCTTTCTGTTACTATCAATTTTTCCAGTTTGTATTGCTCCTGTACTTTATATACATTTAACTGTCAAGAACTGTTAAAATGGCTTATCAAACATTACCATCATAAACCCTCGAGTTCCCTGGTAAAAACAATATTTCAACATCCGTTCTAAGCATATTATTTTGAACCTACATCAGCACATGTTTTCTTTGTTTCGTATGACACCATAGAACAGAAAGTAATTCATTTGAGGAAATATTTCCTGTAATGAGTTAAAAGCTACATTCCTTTCAATTATGATTAGAACAGTTGGTTATGACCATTTCAACCTGTCAAATTTATACATATTGCTGTCTTTTCGTCAGTATTGTCATTTAAGTTTTAGAGTTCTTTCATTTCAACTAAAAGATGTTTTTCCTTGATGGGCGTTTTGGTTTCAAAACATTGTGCTGTCTACGTTAGAATGGGAGAAAAATGAGCCAGACTGTGTCAAAGAAATGTTTCATGACATGCAAGAGGCTGACAAAGTGATAATCTGTGCTGTACTCAATGAGACAAGCATATTTTGTTCATGTTTTTCTCCATTTTTTCTTGGGGGTGATTGTGAGGTGGGGGGTGGGTGGCAAAACGCAAACTGAATAGTATTATGGTGTAAGTACATGCATGAACATCTTATTTTGCTCTATAAAACCGGACCAGGGCTACACCGAGAGAAACCCCCAACTGCTGGTAGCTGCGCAGCGCCCAACCATGCATCATCATTGTCTTTATTGGACGAAAACAAAGTAAGATTTTATATTGCCTAATACAAATATTGAAATATAAGTGGGGGGACACTTCAAAATCTTGGTGGGTGGTGTGTATTCAGTCTGGATCATAGCTTCACAAACCTAGCCGGGTTGGGGGTGGCGGGTTGCCGAAATAATGGCACGTACCCTGGTTATGGAATACCTTGCCAAAAGCATACGCCAAAAATCCACAAATGGTCTGAAACTTATGTTTGTTTCACAAAATGTTTACCTTCAGCAAAGAAATGTGGGGCAGAGCTGGTCCTATCTTGAAGAAAAAGTGTTATTTCTATGAAATGTTAAACCAAGTTACGGGGTGTGTGTGTGTGCAGGGGGCGGGGAATGCCGTCATAGTGCAGCTGTACGTACCTGTAATCGTGACTTACGGAGAGCCGTGAGTCCTAATCAATTTATGGAATGGCATTGTGATATTGATTTTTGTTTTTCCTTACCTGATTATTTTATTAAAATACTGATTCACATGGAGGGTTGCTTACTTTGCTAATTTATATGCCATTTTGTTTGCTAATTTAGGGAGCATCAATTACATCCAGAAGTGAACGTTGTACAGAGGGCTAGCCATATATGCTGTTATCAACTGAAATTCACAATAATTTTTCTTTGCCTTTCGTGACTTTGCTGATGTCTTGACTTGGTCATAGACGTTGCTTGCTTAGCCAACTTGGTTGTTGATTATTGCCGGTCCGGTTAAGTACTTTGGTGGTTTATTCGTCAGTTTTGATGGCATATTCGTCCAGTTTTGTCTAAACGAAAAGTTTGTTTTGGTCAGTTTAGCTTGGTTACAATTACATAATCATTTTTATTGATTCAAACAGTATTCTAACTGTGGATTCGAGGTCGTTGTACCGACTTGGGTCATTCGATCTTCATGGGGAATGCGCCGCGTCCAATGCGGCATCCATCGATTATTCGTGAGAGGTCAGTGTGAGATTGTTATAGAAAATCATTATGTGAACGAAAATGTTTTTTTTCATTTCAGCATTGTTACAATTGCATATCATTTTTATTGTTTCAAACAGGATTCTAACTGTGGATTCCAGGTCATTGTACTGACTTGGCTCATTCGATCCTCATGGGGAATACGAGATCCATCGATTATCCGAGAGAAGTCAGTTTGAGATTGTTATAGAAAACCATCAGATTAAAAAAAATTCTCCCTATATATTTACTGCAAGGTCATTATATTGTGTTTCAGAAGTACAGGCTCTGCTAAGTGCACAAGATTCCGTTTCCATGGACGTCCACGATGTTCGGTGGCTCGTTTGCATATCCAGGTGACGTCATTGGATTGCAAAGTGTCAATTATTTAGTTAGGACATCAATAATGTAGACTTTCAAGTCCCATGTTTCCATCGTTAAGCATTTTTGACCGGCATTTCTTTATTTGCACACTGTCACCGTTACATGCCAATGGCCAGAAAACACTTAAAGTTAAATGTCACTACAATACACTGCATGATGATCGTCATTTGTGTGAAATCTGCAGCACAAAACTCGCCAAATTTGGCTGCAAATCTTTTGTCATCCTTCAAGTGCAAGTCCAGGTCTCTGAATTGTTGGCTTGGTACGTTTGAAATTATCAGAATATATTTTCCGAAAGTCTGATTTATTTATTCTGGTTGGCTCACTGTTTGACATAATTTTTTTTTAATATTTTGTTTTGGTGCTGCAGACGTAGACTGCCGGGGATGACAAAAAGTTAAACAGCGAAAAAAAAAAAGAACGCTAAGAAAAAATCGACTGTGGAAAAGTGACATGAAACTGAAATTGTTGCCTGATAAGAAGTTGAGAACATATGCTAAATTTAAGGAGTCTTTTGAATTTGAGAGGTACTTTTGTGTCATCAGAGACGAAAAAGGGCGAAAAACCTTCACCCGATTCAGAATTAGCGCCCACAATCTCCCTATTGAAATTGGCAGACACAAACAACCAAAGTCCCATTGGATTAACGATTATGTAATGTATGCCCATTGGACACGAATCCCATTATATTTTAGCCTGCTCAAAGTTTACCGATGCACGCAAAAAAATATTTGACTGAACTACTGAAATTTTTGCAGATTTTAATTTTGGAGAGGAAGAAAAATTTCTCTTTTTTTTATGAAAAGTCAAAATATTGAAACAATATACATTACGAGTTCGTTTTGGGCTGCTTGTATGAAAATGTATGGACCGCTTTAATATTCACGCACCCCCCCCTCCCCCCACCTGTTTTTTTTTTTTTTTTTTTTTTTTTTTTTTTTTTTTTGTTCTGCTGGCTTGATCCTCGATATATTGCATGAACTATATTCTGTTTTGAATTGTATTGTATGTATGGTGTTGTTTGTTTGCTACTGTGTTGTTTCATGTTTTCGGCAAAACGCCTGTACTGTATATATATGCGAGGCACAGCGACATCAAGTTCATTCATTCATCAGTGCGGCGTAACACTAACGTTTCGCGACTTTGGTAATGTCTGGCTGTCTACATAGTCAACTTATATGGTTGTTCGGTTTTGCTTGTCAATTGGTGCCGGGCCATAGTCTTTAGACTTAAAAGAAATTGCTCATATTCAAAAGTCTAACTCAGTAGGCAAATCATAAGCCGGCTTAAATATAAACAAGACCCAAAACAACAAGTTGGAATGGCATGTGAATCAAGAAAATGAGTAGGTGTGGGGTGTATCCATCATATTTGTCAGAGCTTTCGTCCAGTGTAGCCATGGAAGAATAAAAATGTTTCATGTTCAGAACAAGCAGGACTTGAACCTGCAACCTTTGGCACCAGTCGCCTAGCTGAAATGGACCAAATCCCCATTCTTAAAAAAAGAATGGTTCAATGGAGGTAGTTATGTGCGAGTGCCGTATAAACACGGTCATGCAGTATATGTACTGAGTCGGCATTTATTTCCAGTAGCGGGGACTTAAATCCACCAGCATTAAGGAAATGCCGAAAATATATATTTTATGTTGGGAACGGCTGGGACTCGAACCTGCAACCTTTGGCACCAGTCGCCTAGCTGAAATAGGAAACGCACATATCCACTCGACCAAATGCCCATTCTTAAAAAAGAAAAGAATGGTTCAATGGAGGTAGTTATGTGCGAGTGCCATATCGACACGGCTATGTACTGAGTCGGCCTTTATTTCCAGAATCGGGGACTTAAATCCACGTGCATTAAGGAAATGCCGAAAATATACATAAAAGCAATAAACTATATTATTTTTCCACTGTTTAATTAATCATACTTTTTTCTTCATTTCATCATGGTTACTTTTATCTATCATTTTTACTTTCTTGAAGGATATCCTGATTGTAGATTTGAGTTTGTTGTACTTGCTTGGTTCATTCAATCTACACCCAGAATGCGGCACCCGTCGTTTATCCACTGGAGGTCAGTGTCAGTTTGTTTCGGAAGACATTGGTTTAAACAATCTTCTCCTGATATGTTTATGTAAGTAAGTTAGTTTGTCTCTTTCGCAGAACAAGTTAAAAAGTGTACTTGGTGCACAGTTTTCCGTGTTTCCATGGGCCTCCACAATGCTTGGTGCCTCCTTTCCATATTCAGGCCCCATTATTGGATGGTGACTTGTTTTATTTTACAATGATTCTTAAAAATGTCAGTTATTTAGTTATGACATTAATGATGTAAACTTACAAGTGCCATATTTCCAGCGTTGGGCATTTGTGACAAGCATTGTCTGCACTTCTTTGTGCATTAATATATGGGATTGTGTCAAGGGCCAGAAAACATCTAAATACTATTTTTGGAAATACATTGCTGGATGAATCGTTATTTGTCTGAAAGCTACAGCACAGAACACGTAGAATTTAGTTCGAAATCTTCCGATCTGTCACATGCAAGACAGGTCTCTTCTTGGATTGGTGCGTCTAAAACTTTCAGCATGTATGTTCTGAAGGTCTGATTTATTTATGCTAGTTGGCCCAAAGATTCAATTCAGTTCAACGCCATTCCATTCACTACCCTTAAGTGTATTATTTTGGTATTGCAGACGCAGACTGCGAGGGGTGACAACAAATTAAACAGCGAAAAAGACAGCTAAAAGTGAAGACCATAAGCAAACACAACCAAGTAAGGTTTTGTTTTAACTGTGCCATGTGGAGGATGGCATGCCGTGTTGTGACTCAATGCGGCCTAGCCTCCCCAATGCTAGATTATAATTTTCTTTTCGGTGCATGTTTGAACACCCTAGCATGAAGGTCGTATAAATTTCAAGAAATTTAATTCTTTATCTTGAAATCAAGCGAAAATATTAAGTTTCTAAAGAACTAGACTCACAGTGGCCGCATCATATTTTATTGCATGCCTTTAATAAATTCTTTACACGAGCAGGGTTCTCGTTGTCACATACTTTGTCTAAATATATTTCTTTTATATTTTCTAGGTGAAGTTCGACTGCTGTGATGTTACTCTGTTGCTAAATTCATTGTGCATTACCAACGCAATTCTGAATCTTCCACGTGGATTTTTCATTTCTTGTGGATTTGTAATTTCTAAATGCATTAATCTCACTTGTAGAGGGATTAACCTATCTCCACATGAATTCTTCATTTTTTGGAGATTTTCCATTTCGAAAGGGATTTTTGTGGCTGTCTAGAAAAGAGCAGCACGATACTAACATACAGGCACTAATGCTGAAGGTTCCATATCATGCAAAAGAAAGTATTATTATCTGGGACCCTATCACAGAAGGAATCACTTAAGAAAGCAAAAAGCTTCATAAATGTCATTAACTTAGTTAAAAAAAAATAAAAACAAAAAAACGAAAAAACAAAACAAAACAAAAAACAAAAAAAAAAAAAAAAAAAAAAAAAACAACAACCAACCAAACAAACAAACAAAACAAAACAAAAACAAATAAAGATGCTGAACATATACAGAAAATTTCATTTGTTCAGTCGAAAGGTATTATTTTTGGTTTAGTAACCTAACTGGTATAAGTGGCCTCATCATGGCGCAGACATAGTTTTGTTGTTGTCAAGCAACTGAGGGGACCAGAGCAGGTCTGCAGTTAATAAAGCTGAAAATGAATACCTTGTTTTGAAGCATCATATTGAGATCTAAAATGTATTTTTGTGTGTAGAGATAGCTCCAATCATATTTTTGTATCTCTTCTTTTAGAGGAAGTATTATATTATAGTTTATCTGTGCGTATATATATGGGTCAGATCCATAATAGTCGATTTTGCGACGGGACGGAATTGATAACTTGTTGGAGCTCTAACACAAAACTTTCAGGTACTTGACAGGAATCACCATCACCCCTATGGAACATGTAGAAGTTAGAATAATGTCAAAGCTTTTCAGCACAGCTCCGTCGATCATATCATTTTTACCAGTCAAAAATGGCTTCGCGACGGGACGGAATGATAAAATTGCATTTTCTGGAAACTGCAATTTGCTATTGCCTTTGTATCAAAATTACTGAATATTATAAAATGTCTGGACTTAATTATATAAGTACAGATTTATGGTAATGTGTTCCACACACATTTCATTTACATTCTTTAAACTTTGTTTGCAAGCGCATAGCCAGAATTACAATAGGGAGCGTGACGGGACGGAAATTATTTCTAAGTGTTGCATGATCTTTTCAGATAAGCTTTCGGTGGCACATGTGCAGTAAATTAACAGTACAACTAACACAATAACAAACAATGGTCATTGAAGATGTTTAGAGGCCATCTGATACTGTGGATAATAAGTTTACACTATCCATAAGACTTGCCTGCTGAGCAGACCAAGGGGCCCTTTTTTGCACTGGGACTGCTGCTTGCTGCAATCACAGCAAATTGCAGTGCTGCTCAGCCAGCCAGCTGTATGAGCCAGGACAGAAAATGGATAATTAGTGGACTGAAACGCCTTTTAAACAAAAATTAACTACACATGATGGGATTTGGTAGTCATGATGATGTAAATGAATACAAGCTAGTGTGGCCTGATTAATAGATCAGTATAGGGAACTGTGCTGACAAGAGAGGATATATTTGTAATGACATTTGCTTGAAATTCTGCAGACTCGCAAGCCCCTTCAGCCAAATGTGACCCGAGAGTAAGATACATGTAAGCAGGCATGAGGCCATCAATACCATTGCAAATGCTTGTTTTAAGTAACCTTACCTTTTTTTTCTAAATAAATAAATAAAAATCAAGACGAGGGATTTCATTTGAAAAAAGAACCTACAATAATGAAACCCTAAAGCATCAATTCTTGTTTGTTGTTAAGGCTGGATAAAATTAATGTCTTGTTTCCGGTTTCCCTACAGCGCTCATAAAAACTTGCCTATCCAAAACATTTTATGGCTTTTTGACAAAATTAACGTAAAATTTAGAGTATTTTCTGAATAATTTCTTGTAAAAATATATTCAGAAAATAGGATATTTTTCCTACCTAACCATTTGCAAAAAATGGCAATGAAATTGGAAACACACAATTAATTTCACTTGGCTTAAACGATCACTTTTCTGAAGCGAAAAGTAAAATGTTACAAGAAACAAGGATTTTTTTATCCTAGAGCTAGCCTAACCTATTCTAAGTCATGGTTGCCGTCACAACAACCTTGTGGAGATTTCTCTCCCTGTGGTAACTGTATTTATTGAACACACTGCTTGCCAAGCAGTACAAGCACCCTGTTATTACGGGAGTGCAGAGAACATCAATGTAATGTGACTGTCTATTCCATATGGGATTGCAAACATTTAAAAGTGAGCTTTCAACACATGAGGGCTCCAGGTTATCCTAACGTGCACAGATGGGTCTGTGAATTCCGTCCCGTTGCAAAATTCCGTCCCGTCGCGTCAATGAACCGACTCTTTACAAGGAATTCACTCATTCATGTAAATCCCATTTATTGCTAAAATGAAAGGATTGTACAAAATTTGATAACTTAGACACTTTGAATTTTACAAGGGGCATTATGTGTTCTGAGGAGTGACTAAATGAATATGAAAACGGGACGGGACGGAATTTTTTTCTTCACAGTGATAACAAAATGGTAAATACTGAAGAAATAATTTATACACAACTACTTTAGGTCAGTTTATATGCTAACTTTGAAATCTGATCCAGGAAAAATACTTTAAAGCCAGCCAATAAAAAAACTTCCATCCCCTCGCGCTGAGAAATCACTTCTAGTCTATATCTTCAGCTCTATCTCAAAAGAAAAGTATTGCTAATTTGTAATTGCATATGTATAATACTTATAAACATGTATTCTTACCAAAATACATTTGGAATTGGAAAAAAGTAACAATTAAATTTTCACACCATGTGCTGACTATTTTTGGATCTGACACACACACACACACAGATATGTATGTATGTATATATATATATATATATATATATATATATATATATATATATATATATATATATATATATATATATATAATGTACACACATTTAGATTGTTATCCATAGAAGATGATTAATGCATGAAAGATACATAGTGATAATGGATATAGATATTTGTAATGAGGTTCTGAATAGTTTTCTTACTTGGGGGGTGGGTGGTACCAGATAGACTGTATATGGTGCAAGGTAAAAAAATGTGTTAATTTTGTTACCCTCCGTTATTGTGTACGTTGTAGATTTTTAAACAATGATTGCAGGGTTTGGTTTTAATATCTTTTAACCCAATAAATTGGCATTAAAAGTGTCGTGAGCTGGTGTTATGTCATTTTTAATGTGAACGATGATAAAGCCGTTGACCCGGCCATATGTCGTTGTGTACACCGTCTCTACATTTGCTTTTCTATGCCATTGGATGATCCAGAAAAAAATAATAATGGCCAACTGGGCATATAACTTCACAAAATTGAATCAAATTTAAATGAAACTCCAGCAACACATTAATACACAAAAGTTGGAACATAGGCGCAAAATACACGAGTTCTCTTTGATGTTCAATTTTTCCACAACGCTGCTGTGATGCATACTCAAATATGAAGATTAAAACTGAAACAATAGAAATTGTTTCCAATATACAATTTAGTGACCGAGACAATCTGGGGACGGTTTTATCTAGATTGCAATGGTGTCCAGATAGCCGTTGCTAAAGATTTCTATGAATTGTTGAATATTTCTATTGTATAATTTTTTAGTGTAGCTACAGATTAAACCCGTTCACCCTTAAACTGGCTGGTGGTCAAATGTCATCTGCTTCACTGTTTGCAACTAATTTCAACAGTATTGAAGACCAATTTGACTGTGAATTGTAGACGAGACCTATCAAGATCACATGCTCCAGGTCAACAACGGTCCGTGGCATGGGTTGGGCACCAAGTTCCCAACCCACGCCAAGGAAAGCTGTTTACACATTCAATCTTATCCAGTTCTTAAGATCTCATGTCCAAGACATTTATTAAACAAAAAAATCCACTTCTTTTTTAAGCGTTTATGCAATATTTATTTAAATACGCTCTCCAAATGTCTACAAGTAATGGTATATATCGTACAATTTTTGTTATCGAGTGTTTATTCTTTTGGTTGCTATTACTTGGTGTCGCACTGTTACTTGTATTTTATTATATTTTGCTTCGGGGCTTGGTTTGCTTACATACCCATTATGTTCTGCGTTTTCAATTTTTACCACATGGACGCATATCATGCTTGGCTACCTACCGGCACACATGGAAACTGTATCACTCTTTACAGTAAGCTGACAAATTACCTTCGATTTTTACTGATTTACCACGTTTGTTTCAGCTCATTGTGGTTAAAATATCCATTTATTTTGTATCACTTCCTTGGTGCTTCTTTAGGCAAATTTAGGGTTTGCAAGCAAATACTTTGTTCCTCTCCTCATGTGTATTTGTACCACTTGTGTGTAGCCATCCCGGACTTCAGGTGCAATTTCCATCTTTCAAATTCTGAAATCTTCTTAATATACTCTTTATTCTATGTTTTGGTTGCGGCTTCCATAAGTAACATCTTCATTCACGCCAGTCGACAAAGATTACTCGTATTATACCTTTATAATTCAATCCTTTATCGTAAATGTTCAAATATTGATGTATATTTATTTGTCATTTCTCCGCTTCTGATTTTATTAGCCGGAGACATTCACCTCAATCCTGGACCAACTGATGAGTTTTGTGATACCACCCTCTGTCACATTAATGTCCGTAGCCTGTCTCAAGATAAAATGAGGTGTATTCGCGCAGACATTGCTAAATATTATGATCTCATAACTCTCTCGGAAACCTTTCTGACACCAAATACTCCAGGCAATGATCTTATTTTATCTGGTTACCATAATATTATGCGGAAGGACCGCCCTAATGGTTTAGGCGGTGGTGTTGCACTATATGTATCTCAGCAGTTTATAGCTACTAGGCGTCAAGACTTGGAAAGTCCCGATCTGGAATTATTATGGGCTGAGATTAAATTACATAATAATAAATTTTTATTAGGAGTTGTATACAGGCCACCCGACTCCCCTGTTTCATTCTGGGACAAGCTTCAAGCTAGTCTCGACCAAGCAAAAACTACCGGTACCCATAATATCATTATAACAGGTGACCTTAACGCCGACTTTTCCACGGCACCAGGTAAAAAGCTTGACCATTTTTGTAATACTAATTTCTTTTTTCCGCATATTCATGAACCCACCCGCATAACTGAAAATACGTCTCGTTGTTTAGATCAGGTCATTTCTAACATCCCGAATTTTATTTCTGAATCAAAAGTTTTGCCACCAATTGCTAAGTGCGACCATAGCGTAGTGTCTGTCAATATTAGTTTTCGACGCAAAATTGAGCCCGTGTATAAAAGATTTATATGGTTATATGAACAGGCAAACTTTAATCATTTCCGAGAATATTTAAGTCAAATCGACTGGGACAACTTCTTTCCATCCAACGATATAAATGCCTGCTGCCTGCTTTGGACTGAAGGCTTTCTGCAAGCCGCCAAACAATGTATTCCTAATAAAGAAGTTACCATTCGTCCGGACGATTTACCCTGGTACACATCTTATCTGCGCTGTGAAAAGCGCAGAGTGATGCGCGCATATTCCAAAGCCAAAGATGGTAAACACGGACCTAATAGTCTCGAACTTTGGGCCACTTATAATCGGCTTCGTAACCTGTATCAGGAACATCTCCGTGAAGCCGAGGATCGACATCATAATAAATTAAATAACTCCTTGAAAAATTCTAAAAACAAACATAAAGCGTGGTGGAAAACTGTTAAACATTTTTTGAATCGAAATCATCGTCAGAATATTCCTTCTTTACTACGTGATGGCAAACACGTCACCGACAACGCTTCTAAAGCAGAAATCTTCAACTCGTTTTTCTTGAGTCAAAGCACTCTTGACTCATCTTCAATTAACAATCCTCTACCGCCCGATCACCCCTTAAATACACTCGGAGCTTTAAACATTTCTGAAGGTGAAGTACTGGACATACTCAAAAGTCTTGATACTACTAAAGCAACTGGCCCAGATGGGATTAGTACTAGACTTTTGAAAGAAGCAGCTCCCATTATTTATCGACCTCTCACTAAACTATTCAATTTATCTCTATGTCAGAAACAGTTCCCTTCTATTTGGAAAGAAGCTCACGTGACTCCTTTACACAAAAAGGGAGACGAGAACCTGTGTAATAACTATCGTCCTATATCCCTTTTAAGTTGTACAGGAAAAGTAATGGAAAAAGTAATTTTTAAACATGTGTTCAATTTTTTTCGGGACAATATGTTCATTTCAGCAAACCAGTCAGGATTTATTCCTGGTGACTCAACAGTCAACCAGTTACTTTCCCTATACCATGAGCTATGTTTAGCCATTGATCAGCAAAAAGAAGTAAGAATTGTTTTCCTAGATATAAGCAAGGCCTTTGATAAAGTCTGGCACAAAGGTCTTATTCATAAACTGGAAAAAAACGGCATCGTTGACAATCTTCTGACATGGTTTGAAGATTACCTGTATAATCGGAAGCAACGCGTCGTTTTAAATGGTCAATCCTCTAGCTGGGGAACTATAAGTGCTGGTGTGCCTCAAGGATCTGTATTAGGTCCTCTACTCTTTTTGATTTATATTAATGACATAGTCAACGTTGTAAATTCAGAAGTCAAACTTTTTGCGGATGATACGTCCCTTTATCTTACTACTGAAGATCCTGTTCATGCTGCTACTGTCATGAACGATGATCTGGCCTCCCTGGACGAATGGTCTAGGGAATGGCTTATATCCTTTAATGCTGTTAAAACAGACACCATGCTCGTCTCTTTAAAAAGAAATCCCCCTGATCACCCTCCATTGATTTTCCAAGGTCACCAATTAGAGAATGTTTTAGAGCACAAGCATCTGGGTCTTTCGTTAAGATCAGATCTAAAATGGAATGAACATGTTAAACAAGTTGCAACTAAAGCCTGTAAACAAGTAAACATTCTGAAAACTCTACAGTATCGCCTTGACCGGGACACACTAGAAACGATTTATACCTCCTTCATTCGACCTATTTTAGAGTATGGAAACGTAGTCTGGGATGGCTGCACGCAGGATGATGCAAAACTTTTGGAAGACATTCAAATGACTGCGGCCCGCATCGTGACAGGAGCAATGAAAACCACCCCTATAGAAAAGCTATACGAAGAAACTGGCTGGGAGACCCTGTCCAAACGAAGAGAAAGATCCAAACAAATCATGATGTATAAAATAGTTCATAAATTAACCCCTAGCTATTTGTACTCTTTTCTCCCCAATATTCCAATATTCCACCGTAATACTAGGGCACAACTCGATCAAAGCAGACGCTCAGACTTACCCTCTTTCAATTGTAGAACAGTCTTATTCGAAAACTCCTTTTTCCCTTCTGCTATCACGTTGTGGAACCTTCTCCCATCGGAAACTAGAAATCTTCCAACTTTGTTCCAATTTAAGAAGAAAATTTCAACTCCCAGACAGTTTTCTGTTATATTTCCCGAACTTTTTAATGTAGGCAAAAGATATCTGTCTATTTTACATTCTCGTTTGCGTATGGGCCGCAGCCAATTGAACGAACATCTTTTTAAGATTGGTGTAAAAGATTCAGCAGCTTGTTCATGTGGCGCCACCACCGAGAGTATCTGGCACTACTTTCTCACCTGTCCAAACTACATTGTCGCTCGAGATGCATTACATACAACCATTGGTCGTTACGCTCCATTTTCTATTAACACAATTTTGTTTGGCAGTGCTTCTTGCAGTCTCGAGGACAATATTATTATATTTTTATCTGTTCAAGAGTTTATTGAAAAAAGTAAACGATTCCAAGGTGAAACTGTAACTTAATCACTCATACCGATAATTCGAAAATGCAAATTAATAATATATACTGGCAATATTGACAACTTTATGAGCCCCGCTATCTGTGTTTGTTCTGGTGGCGTCCATCCTTTCGTTTGTTTCTCCCACCACGCTGCTCATCAAGTCCCCTTGGACTTGATGAACGGTGGTTCATTGGAGTTGTGCTGTCAAGTCAGTCCTGTGTTTCCGTCTTTTCTCCACAAGAGGGATTAATATAGGGCTTTGCCCTTCTTCCCAATTGTTTTTCTTTTGGAAATAAAATACGTTTAAACCAAACAAAAAAATGGCATCTGGTGACCTTCAAATTAGGTCAAGGTCACTGTCCTTCAAATGTGGAAGAGATCCTTATAAGGGTGATTATCTGTTAATGTTTCATAATCTTAGCAATTCTAGCTCTCCTGATATATCGCGCAAGACATTCATAGAGAATTGACGTAGGTAACCTTAAAATTTGGTCAAGGTCATTGTCCTTAGAACTTGACGTAAACTAAAAAGGGGTGATCAACTACAAAAGTCTCATGATCCCAGCTTATCTGGTTCTTGTGAAATTGCGCGCAAGATGAAGGGACATACGGACAGACGGCTTCACGAATTCACACACAGACGCAGGCGATAGCAATACCCCCGGCCTATATATGGAATAGTAATTAGCATATTTCTTTCTATTTATATGCCCAAGGGGCAGTTGGTCAATATATGCAACGATACGGGTTAATCACAAGATATTCAAGTCTTTCTTTTGAACTAATTTTTGCAGTTTATGAAATTTTTTGAATATTATCTGTATTTCAATGTCGGCAACCCATCAGACGACTTTATTCCAAAATCCTCAAGTCAGTTTCTTCTCAAATATTGTGCTATTTCTTCATACTTGTACTCTTTTCATATAATTCATGTTGACTTCAAAGTGCATCGACACATACTGCCTGCAAGCTCATTTTAAAGTCCCTGTGAACCTCAACATCAGACACAATAATCCCCAAATTCTGAACTTTATCCCATTCCCATGACAATCTGTTGCACTGGAATTGATCGAACATGATCTAGTATTTACTCTTCTCCTCTATTCCACTTTTGTTCTGGACACCCAAATTACATAAAGACCCTTTAAAATCTAGATTCATAGCTGGTGCTTTAAAATGTACAACAAAACAATTATCAAAGGAAGTAAAATTGTGTTTGATTGCAATTAGGAATCATTTCCCTAAGTACTGTAATGCAATTTCGAGAAATAGTGAAATAACTTGCTTTTGGAGTATTAGCAATTCTTCCGAGTTTGTATCTAAAATCAAAGGTTTAAAAGCAAAAAATATTATATGTTTTGATTTTTCTACACTGTACACAAATCTACCAATAGATAAAGGCAAAAGTTCTCTTTCAGAATTAATGAGCAAAACGTTGAGACATAATGGTAAACCATACATAAATATTATTTCATATACAAAGAAAGCATATTGGTCACACAATAAATATTCACAAAAAACGTTAAATCTTACACTGTTGAAACTTTGATAGATGCTATTAAATTTTTCTGTTGGATAATAGTGTGTTCCATGCGAACCATTGGTTTTTCAACAAATAAAAGGCATTCTTATGGGTAGCAACTGCTCCCATCACTTGCAGATTTATATTTAAGCTGGCTTGAATTTAAGTATATATGAAGAAATGGATGAAAAACGACTTTCAAATGGCTACAAAATTATCAACCAATGCAAAATGTACTGATGACATTGCTTGTATAAATGTACAACATTTCTGTGAAATTGCTAAAGAAATTTACCCAAAAGATATGCCTTTGGAAGGTAACAATTCAGATGGTTTTAGAGATGTGTTTCTGGACTTGGATACTCGGGTCACTAATGACAGGTTTTGTATTAAAGCTTATCACAATATAGATGAGTTTAACTTTGAAGTGCTTAATTATCCTTTCCCGGACATTAATATTTCGGAAACTATTGGATATAATATATTTTTGTCACAAATTTTGAGATTTGGTCGTATTTGTTCTACATTTCAGAGCTTTGCGTCTGGAACACCAAATTTATTTACAATAAACTTGAGTCAAGAAGATTCAAAGATGTACTTTTGATCAAATATTTCTACAAAAGTTGCTGTAAATATCCAGAGATGGTTAGTAAGTTTGGCTTTAATAATTTTAGAGGTTTTAGACTTGCTGGTTTTGCTACTTAATTTTATCTTTTGATATCATTGGGTTTTAATATTCACCTTTCAGACTCTTTAGGCTAGCTTGTTTTCGGTTAGATTAAACCCCCAGGGACTATCGGTGGCAAGCAGCGGCCTACGACAATTACAAGCTTGCCTAATTATACTTGATATCTGGTTAAGAATAATTATAGTTTGATTGCATTCTCTTGACTTAAATAGATAGCTCGATAGCTTTATTTAGCACCCATAAAAAGTAAATACAAAAGGTAAAATACAATACAAAAGCAGTTAAGGTGCTTGGATTGCCCACAAAAGTCACAGAGACTTATTTCCAGTAGGGTCCGTCATAACAACATTTAAGTAATAAGAATATGCAATATGTCACTAAAATACAAACAACTATACAATATTAAATCTAATAAAACTCTGTACCGTTAATGCACATAAAGGAGTAATTACTCCATTTTTAAATTCAGATGCTTCTTTAAATTAATTTTAAACATAGATTTTGACTGGTAGCTTTTAAACTTATTTGGTAGTTTATTCCAGGATACTGTTGCTTGGGGAATATGTATTGTATTCAACTGGTCTTTTACATGGAATGAATAATTATAATCGCTTGACCTGGTGTTATGTGAATGCAAATCTGACACACGAGTAAATCCATAATTGAGGTGAGATGGACAACTTTCGTAATACATGTTGTGAGCATGATTAAGTTGGAGTTGAGATGCCCTTGAATCAACATCTAACATTCCAACTTTCCTCAATTCTGTTGGGCCAACGTGGCTTCTGGAATTTAATTGCAGGACATAGCCAACTGTTTTCCTTTGACAAATTCGGAGTTTCTGTTTACTTTTTGCTGAAATCGATGGATACCAACTTGAGATACAGTCGTCAAAGTTAGGTTGTATCAAAGCTGAACACAAAAAGCTTTCTGGTGTCGGTATCAGAAAAGTTGCCTTGTCGGTACAGAAATTTCAAACGGGAATTTGTTTTATCGACAATATTACTTTGTAGTAGTTTTATTGACCTTGATCCAAAGCAAAATACATGTGTAGGCGAATAATGATAATAATAAAGCAATACAATCGCAGCTCAATCTTACAATATAGATTACCACAGATATCTTTACATAAATCATAACACTTATCAGTCAAAATACATTAGAATTTCATGAAGCACTTTAAAATCTGCTAAATCCTTGGCTTCAATGACAACCATAGGGTATGGAAGTGTCGGTTTATTGTGCGAGTCTCGAATGCCTTGAACTAAATTACAATGCTGTTTAACATGCCCCTCGTCTTGTATACTGCCGCATCTGCACACCCTCTGGTCCTGCGGTAATCGAGACCACCGCCCCGTCTCTATACGAAGATTGTGAGCAGACAAGCGGAGACGAAAAAAAAGAGACTCGTATGTATACTGGGATATGAGCTCCTGCCTCCTTTGCATACACATTATGAACATCCAGGCTCGGATTAACATGTCTGTACATTGTAAATTTTGGCTTATCAGACGTTCTAACCCGATCTTTGGTAACACGCATGCCATGTTCAAAAACGTTGTCCATACTTAATAACGTATTAAAATAGGATCGTGTACTTGTATCACCAGTAAATCTAATAGCATATATCAAAGGATCATCCTGCATCCCACTTCTTTCAGATGTCATTCTCTGGAAAAACACCTTCTGTTTGTGTTTTACTAAGTCTTTCAGCATAGGATACCCCAATTCCATCAGGCACCCATGTAAAGACTTTCTACCTTTCTCAGACCAACATTAAACCAACTTTCACATCCATATAAAATAGATGCCATAAATGCTGCATCCAGGACTTTCTTTTTCACAATGAAAGGCATGTCTGGATTTTTATTGAAAAATGTTACCAGTTTAAGTAAGTGTTTTCTCACAGCATTGGCATGCTCATTCACTGCTGATAATATACTGCCGCTACAGGTAAAAACAATGCGTAAATACGTATACTTCTCGCATTGATCTACACGGAGCACATTATCCCTGCCTACAAGGAAAGGTAACTTATCAGTAACAGCCGTTTATGGCCATAAATTTGGTTTTACTTTCATTGATTATCATACCAGCTGACTTACAATAGTCCATCAATATGTTCAACTTTTCTAAACATTTGTCCCTTGAACTAGCAAAAATTACAGTATCACCCATCAGCATAAGTATATGGAGCCACTTCAGAAAACTGTCCCATGCGTGTTTGCTTTTAAAGCTTTGTATAAGATCGTTCACAAAAACTGTAAAGAGAAAACAAGAGGTTGGCGACCCCTGGCGGACTCCTATAGCGGCAGAAATGATAGCGAGTCCTAGCACACTCGTTGAGACTTCATATAATGACGCCAGCGCAAGTAACATAACTAAGACACACCCAAGTCGTTTTAATATTTTCATCAGTGAATGTCTTGGAACACGGTCGTAGGCTTTAGAAAAATCTATAAACACTACAAACAGTTTTATCTTCTTCTTAAAACAGAAGTCCATAGTAAGTCTCAAGGTAACTCTATGCTCCAAGCATCCTCTTTTTGGAACAGCACCTGCTTGCTCCCGATCAGGTGTAAACCATTTGATGACCCTATTATGTAGAACATAATCGTAAATTTTGGCCATACTGTTTATGATGCTAATGCCACGATAATTGTCACACACACTCTTATTTCCCTTCTTAAATATCATAATCAATTTGGCATATGTCCATGCCGCTGGATAGCTTGTAACAAAAACAGCATTGAATAATGTGGTTAAAAACACCGTCCAGTTCGCAGGTAGCAGTCTGAAAACGCCAGGACTAATTCCGTCTGGCCCACACCCTTTATTTGGTTACAGTTGTTTTTCTATTACATTCACTATCTCGATAGGATCGATAGGGTTGTCTAACACAGGCATAGATACATTTGTTACAAGATCATCATCAGTGATATTAACCACATCGGTAGGGTTCAAAAGCTCTTCAAGGTGTTGTTTGAAAGCGTCATCCGATGGCGCATCTGTGCTTTCCTCCACATATTCACCCTTCCAGTTGATAGCCTTCCATAAAAGCTTACTGTCATCTGCATCAATAATTCTTTGCCACCAATTTTTAGCAACATCAAAATTTCTATGCTCAACTCTTTCTTTTCTACTTGCAGTCGCACACGAATAAAGTATATCTGCTAATTGCTGAGCAGCTTGCTCACCAACGTCGTCACCTGCAATAGGTACCTCATATTCGCTCAGCTTCTGTAAAAACTGCTAAGTATCAATATTACTGAATTTTACACCACGTTTGCATACTGGAGAGGCACTTCCATACAAAATATTAGATCACCTAGATCACATGCTCTGCCAGACAAGTTATCCCCACTTAGTACTTTCATATTTTCAAAGTCCAGACACACAGAAACTGGTGCATGATCAGATGCCATAATCATATCTTGGCACACATAGAAAGCGTTCACAAATTTTACGAGTGATATAGACGTAACACGTATATCGAGTTCTGAAATCCACTGTGTTCTTTTTCGAAAATTCAGTGCGCTTTTCCAATGTGCCGATGTTGACTTCAAGTTATTTACCAATAAGCAGTCACAGTCTGCACACAATCTTAACTGTTTTTCACCATTTAAATTTGGTTTGGGAATTTAATCTTTTTGGCCTTCATACGAGTAAGTCGGGTCATCTTGTACAAGCTGGTTTGCATCTGATCCAACTCTCGCATTTAAGTCACCAACAATTATAACTTGTTCAGAATCTCCCAAACACCTACTCTGTATATATGCCCATCCATTCTCCGAGTAAAAGCTTGAGTCGGACGGGGGAATATATATCTTACCTGGTCTGAAAATTGACTGACTGCCTCTGCTCCTTTCCCTCATGGTCATAGCATGACTTGATTTCCTCTTACTGGGTCTTCCTCACTTTCTCTTTTCCTGACTGGGCAGGAAAAAGATCTTAGACCATCTTAAGAGTCTTAAATAAGATACCATAAGACTAAATTAAAGAAGAAAGTTTGCTTTAAGATGTTTTCTGGGCTTTTAATGATAGTTAGAGAAATGCTTGCGAAAACCAGAGTGAAAGTCATATAATAAGTTGTTATCTTTAAGGTAACTTTGTAGTTGAGTATAAAGTGGTCGTTCAAGTATTTTTGAGAGGATACATTACTTAGCCACAGGTCTGTAGTTTCCAACTTTTAATCTTGACTTTTTCTTAAAAAGTGGGTTTACATGAGGTAATTTGAGCTTGTTAGGAATAGTTCCAGTCGAAATGGATAAATTTATCAGGAAAGTGATTGGTAGTGATAGAGGTTGTGCACAATCTTTTAAAAAATGGGCAGGGATTTAATCTAAACTTATTCTTTTGGATGCACTCAGATTTGAAAGTTCTTTCATAATCAATGAGTCACTGACTGGTTGAAGATGCAAAGAATCTTCAACCACGCCCTTATTTTGGTAGAACTCTCTGAATTTTAATGACAAAATATCATACCTTCCAGATACTGGAGGGAGTTTGTCATCTAGGTTGGTTGCTACATGAGTGAAGAAATTATTTATATAATTGGCAACCCTATAAGGTTCATGCATTCCCATCGACTCCCAGTAAAATGTTTGTTTTACCTTTCTCTTCATAAGAAGGGCCCAACTTTTTTAAAGTGGACCATAATTTCTTTGGGTTGTTTTTATGGTCTTGAATTTTTTCCTTAAAGTAATTTGTTTTAGCCTGTTTTATATTTCTTTGCACTTTGTTTCTTAACACGCAGTAGTTCTTATATAAAGCTTGGATTGTACACTGACCATCTCAGCTACTTTCGGCAGCAGAGATATAATATTTATATGTGCAATGTGTAATTCCTTTTTCTTGAAACACTCATAAACTTTGGGATCAAAAGTGGGATCTGTCTCCATGGGAAAAGAATGTGGGATATTTGTTTGATCAAATCCATCATCGTGCTCAAATTAATTTAATGGTCATGAATATATGAATTAGTAATGTAACATTACCTCTCGACCACCATTTGCCAAGACCTATGTGTCTGGGCATGATGCCCAAGAACTCGAGTTGGGTTTCAGTCACTTTATCCTGAAAACCTGACAGTCCTGTGGCGCCATCTCTCAGTTCTTGTGGAACTAATGTGACTCCTGGTGGGCATGCTCCCCATCTCATCCTTCCTGTTTTGGGGGTCAATTCTGGCTTGCCTTGCGAGTTGAAGCTCTGTGAACTTTCGTGCACACTCACTGCAGTTGTGCTTTATGCATGCCCTATTCTGGGGAAAATCTTTCATCAGCATCCGTGAATGTTAGGAACCTAGATAGCTGATTTTTGTGATCGGATACCACTGAAAAAGTAAGTGCAAAGCTGGTCCTTTGCCTTGGTGCTTAGATTTTCAAGATGGTGTCCCAGCAAATAGAAGGCAGAGAGAGGGAAAGCAGTGCACACCAGACTATTGCCCCCTTTTTGGAGGCAGTACATTGGTGTTGATTCAGTAACCACTTTGTCCTCATCCTCATCCTTGTTGGATCACGGACAAAAGTTGGACTCACAAACCACTACATAGTGGCTTGGGATGACCATCCTCACTGCTATGGTTGTGCAGTTGTGTTAAGTTTGCTCTCATTAGCGAACTTGCAGATACTGCCAGGATTGGGGAGAGGAAAAAGGGCTGCTCTGTGAGCAGGCATGGAGAAAATCTGAGTGTGCAAGGCATATTATAGGTGGCAGGTCGCAAGAGCCACCAAACGCAAAGCCAACTCCATTGAGTCCTCACATCATATCCCCGTGAGAAAAAGGGTAAACTTGCTTTGGCTCATCCACAGTCCCAGTTGATGGATGTCTCTGTGCTTGATACCCCTTGGGAGAATGTGAAGAGATGTCTGGGTCACAAGTCGAGTAGAAAGAAATCACCACATGGGGGATCTTGCACAAAAGACTGTGCCCCAATCGACCACCACATCTGCTCATGCCACTAATCCAAGGGTTGCCCATGCCGTGGAGGCTATGTCACAGAGCATGATACAGCAGGCTGAGATGTTGTGTGCATTGTTTGCCCCCTCTCAGCCGGCTGATTCTTCTTTGGTCTCTGGGCCAAGCAGAGATTCCAGCTGTAGAGATCTCAGGCCTCTGGGTCTGAGTGCTCAGACAAGCAGCAATCATGAAAAATGGTGCGTCCAGAATGGAAACCTATGGGTGCCCACCTAGGTATTCTGGAACCTCAGCCAGAGGGTGTGGACAATAAGTCTGAGAAGTAGGGGAAGTCAGCACCCCGGCCTAGCCACACACACAGACTGTAAGCCCAGCATGCTGGTTAAAGCACCGGTACCTTTGCAAACTTCCTGAGCGCCCTGGTCCAAGAGCTCAGATCCTAAGCAAAGGCATTGGGGAAGTAGGAGGAAGACACCTAGACCAGTAAGGTAGCCTTCAACTGTCAGTGGGTGTTTGGCCCCGGCAGTGTCCACACCTTCAATCCTTGTGGAACCTCCTTTTCCCCCAATACCAGTAGTGGTAGTCCCTTATGCACCTCTGGTGGCTTTGCCAGAGAGTGAGCAGTTGGTGATCCAATTTGTTCCCATGTCTGAGCTGGGTACCCTACCTCACTCTTTCAAGTGGCAGGCATAATTCGAGCTCCATAAGGACTGGCAGTTGTGTGAAATGACTCAGTATTTTTCTGCATTGGGCACCACTGCTGCTGCTGAGCAGACTCTGTCGGCAGAGTATCTTGCTGCTTCTGCCTTGAGCCAGCTCTCGCTCGGACCTTGGGCCTGGGAGTTCTCTGAACTCCCTCCAGACCCCTCTGGGCAGCACACTTCTCAGTCAGCAGCCACCAAGATCTCGGTGAATGAGCCTCCCTTGCCTCCCTTTTCTCTCCCCCCGTGGGCAACCAGATGGAGGCGGCATCTGTGGCAGCTACCACTTCTGCAGAGGTGCCCACTACCCCTACTCCTGGTGTAGGGACAGATTCCCTGCTGTTACAAGCGGGTGCTCCATTGCCCCCAGACAATACGTTGTTCCATGAGGCTTTGGGCATTACCGCTCCCTTCGTGAGTCTGGAGTTTTTGGACCTGAACACCAAGGCAAAGGACAAGCAATTGTTGTAGGATTCGTTCATCAGCAGATCTTGACCTGGGGTGAGGGCTCCCAATTCATGACATTCTTGCTCTGCCAGGTGCAGAGAGTCAGTGACCATGGGCTCTGCAGAAGGTTCGGCCCCTTTTATAACAGACACGGCACCTGTCTCAGCTCTCAGTCAGAGCCAAGTTGGTGACAAAGCTGTGGTCCCACCATCAGAGGAGGGGTTGGGTGCTGTTGCGCTATCATGCTGGGGCTTGTCCCTGGAGGACAAGTCAATGTACACCCCTACCTTTTTTTATCCTTTGCAGCTGAGTTTAATAACCAGCTCCAGGTCAAGACTGGTGGCACACGGGTTTCTGTGGAGCCACTGACATATGGCTGTCTGAGGCGGGGGCGATTCCTCCCTTAGCCGGATGTCCAGGGAAGATGGTACTCTGTGCATGAAGCAGATCTTCATATCAGGTCCACTGCCACTGGAATTAGACTGGGAGGAGTTTGATGCTTGGCAGCTCAGAACCATTTTGGTGTTCACAGAGGCCTTCAAGTGAATGCAGGATGATGCCAGAGGATGCGTCATTGGCCACTTTGTGGTCTCTTCTGAATGACCTAAAGGGCTCTGTACAGGAGGCAGTGCGAGACAGGTTACACCAGGTGTAACTTCTTGCAACTTTGTTGTTGCAGGCTGTTGATCACCAAGGGCAGATCGCTTGCATGCCAGAGGCAAACCTTTGTCTGTTATGGAGAAATGCCTACATCCAGGGTCAGAAGTTGCCGACCAGGTATGGTCCAAGGTACCGGCCAACTCTGCATGGTCGTTGTTGTCCTTGGCTGCTTCAACTGCAAAGCACAGTACTTCTCAGTACTTCTACCTGTCCATTGACTCATGCTCCCTCTGCGACATGACAACCAGGGAAGGGCGGACAGCGATGTGGGAAGGACAAGCCTTTCGGTAGAGGTAAGAAGTCAGGAAAGCCCCTGTGTTCCTGACTCTTAAATCCCTTAAGATGTCTTAGGATTGCCAACCACCACCTTGTTGGACTCTGTGCAGTGCTTTAGTCGGCGGCTGCCTTACCACATATTGTGATGGCTGCCTTACCACTTAAGATGTCTTAGGATTGCCAACCACCACCTTGTTGGACTCTGTGCAATACTTGGTCGGCGACTGCCTTACCACATATTGCGTGTAATGGGAGTCTATCTCGGATGATTTGTTTTTCCTCAACATCCTAAGACATAGGTACATGTTGCCTTTGGCAAAGACAGCCCTCTGTTAAGCCAAGAGCCACAGTGGCTCACTCCACCCACCTCAGAACCCAAAGCATTGACGTTCTTGGAGGCAGTTCATATGCTTTGGAGCAAGTGTGCCATACAGCCGGTAGAAAATCAAGGTTCTCCCATCTTCTACAACTTACTCTTCCTGGTCCCCAAGGGGAAGCCAGTCAGAGACCTGTCAACACTGAACACCTATCTGGAGGTCCTGTCCTTTCAGATAGAGACTCGTCAGTCAGTGGCAGCATCCCTTGCGGCATAAAGTGGGCGATGTTCCCAGATCTCAAAGACACGTTCTTCCATGTACCAATCTTGGGGACTTCACTAAAGTATCTTCAGTTGGCATTTGCTGGCTAAATTTACCAGTTCAAGGGCCTTCTGTTTGGTCTCGGCACTGCACCGCTGGTGTTTACCAGGCATGCACAGACAGTTGTGGCTTAACTTCACCACTCAGCCATTCACATTCATGTGTACCTGGATGATTTGCTTATCTGAGCACTTTGGCACCTGGCTTCACAGTGTCACACATAGACCATTCAGGAACTCTGCCAACTCTTGGGCCTGATAGTGAACCTACACAAGTCCAGTCCCAGACCAGAGCAGATTTTCTTCTTCTTCGGCATCCAGTTCGACCTAGTATCCTACATCTGTTGTCCTTTGAAGGACAGGTGGGACAGACTTCAGTCAATGGTCAGGCCCTTTCTGACTAGCAAGGTCCACTTGGTGCAACAATGGCTCACCCTGTTGGGCTCCCTGTCCTCGATGGACTCCCAGGTCCCCCTTGGTCATCTCCACCTTCGGCCTTTGCAGCATGCTCTGCGGGGTAGATGGATGAGAGACCAGGGCTGTCAGCTGCTGATCCTCAATGAGGATTAACTGCACATTCAGTGGTGCACTCTGAGGGAGAATGTCATGAGAGGACAAACACTGGAGCCTTTACAGGCCCAGATAACCATTTATACAGACTGTTTTCATTCCTGGTGGGGAGCTCATGTGGAGAGCTGGATGGTGTGGGGCCCTTGGCTGGCATCATTTGTGTCCCTCAACATAAACTGGTTGGAACTGGAGGTGATGTGCTTAGCGCTCCTCCACTTTTGAGACCTGCTGGAGCACAAACATGCCCTCATAGCCATGGACGGGAGCAACCACTGGGCGTACACCTTTCCGCCTTCCCAGATCCTTCTGAGGGTACTGCACACAGTTCCGTCTGACGATTGTAATCTGATCCTGGACACCCTGTGGCAGTGCCAGAGCGATTGCTCGGCAAACCTACTGGCATTAAGTGTCGAGCCTCCCCTATGATTTCCAGAATGGCCGAAGCTTCTGGTGCAGCCACAGACAAGCATGTTCCATCCAAACCCTCAAGTAATCAACATCCACTCTTGGTGGATATCTCACAGCACATCTGTGACAGAGGCTTCTGAGAATCTGTTTCAGATAGAATTGCCAGAGGAGGGCTTCAATCTTCTTCTCCAACTGTTTGCTCGGCTTAGTGAAACATGTTTCCCAAATGGTGTGCCAATGAGAGAGTTCACCCCTGGGCTCCACAGCATTGCAGACATTACCAACTTCCTGTCATATGATTGGGAAGTCTTAAGCAAGAGCTTGAGAACAGTCGAGGGGTTTTGATCAGCCACCTCTTCAACCCTTGCCAATGTCCTGGATGTGCACATCAGGTGCGATCAGGTGCGATCCCTATCTGTCAGTGCTCATCACGTCCTTCTACACCGACAAGCCAGTAACGCAACAGGTCCTGCCCAGGTGGGACCAACTGTCGGTTTTAGTCATGTTGAAGAAATGGCCATTTGAGTGCCTTGAGGACCCTAAGCAGGTTTCCCTGAAGTATTGGATGTGGAAAACTTGTTTTCTATTAACACTTGCTTTGGGGGCCAGGAGAAGCAAGATCCAAGCTCTGGCTTATGACCAACTCCAATGGTCACCTGACCACTCCCAGGTGACCCTGAGGCTTTACTTGGGCTTCCTTGCAAAAGAGCTAAGTGGCTAGAGACCCAGGTATGGCCTTTAAGGGATTTACCTTCTATGCATTGGATGCTGCTCTTCCTCTCAAGAAGAGACCCCTGTGCCCAGTGAGAGCTCTTCTTTGGTACTTTCCCACATGGACAGACTCAAAGAATGGAGGTCTAGCCTCCTTCTACCACTGAGTAACCCAAGAAAAAAGAAAGTTTGCAGAAACATGATCTCATTGTCGATTAAGCAGACAATTCGTAAGGCCTATAAGACCTTGCTGAAAAGGCCTGGCACCTTGCAGCTTATCTCAGAGAGAGCTCACAAGGTATTAGCCTTCAATGTCTCCTGGTGCGAAGGATGAGATAGGGAGGGCATCCTGACCAGGAGTCACCATCAGTTCCAAAAGACAGATGGCGCCATGTGACCATTGGCTTTTAAGGATCAAGTGAGCAAAACTCAACTCGATTTCTTGGGTGTCATGCCCACACACAGAGGTCTTGGCAAATGGTGGTCGATTGGTAAGTGTACTTACTAATACTGATATTATTCCAAACATCATATATATATATATATATATATACATTTACATGCTTTAGGTCTGACAGATACAATATCAAAAGCAATATATAGTATACCACAGAAAATTTATCGAACACAATTCATTTTCTTTGGGATAAAACCTTTATTGGGACATTGGCATTTCACTAATCAAAGATATCCCTATTGGCAGTAATAACTCACCTCCACCTGCTAATTTATATCTTTCTTGGCTTGAGAATGAACTCTTGCATGAATTAATAAAAGTCATTTTTCTGTTAACAAAACAATTATCTTCTAATGCCAGATAATTCCACGACATTGCTTGCGTAAACGTAAAAAAAATCTAGTAGCTAATTTATATCTTTCTTGGCTTGAATATGAATTCATGCATAAATTAATGAAAGCCAATTTTCTGTTAATAAAATAGTTATATTCTAACGCCATATATACCGGCGAAATTGCTTGTATAAACGTGAAAAACTTCAAATAGCTCAATAAATATATCTTACTGATATTCTTTTGGTTAAAACTAATACTTAGGATAAAGACATGTTTATTCTTTCTTTGGATATTCACGTTTCAAGTGCTGGATCTGTTGTTAAAATATATTACAAAATTGACGCTGTTACTTTTGAAGTAGTCAGACATCCGTTCCTTGAAAGTCATGTATTTGAATGGATTCGTCATAATACCTTTTCATCACAAGATTTTGGTCGCATTTCTTCTAAGCTTGACAATTTTGTTTTCGAAGCAATAAATGTCTATAATAATCTTAAATCAATAGAATATAATGGCGTATATCTAATAAAACATTTTAATAAATTCTGTTTACAAATATCCGAATATTGTCATGAAGTTTGGTTTCTCCAATTTCAAGAATTTCATCTGGGCTTGTTCCACTCAGAATGTTTGATACTCATTAATCGCCCTATAAATACCTAATTTTAATTCAAAACACTTGTTATTTTTACAAGTTGTTCCCAAAGGTGATATTTGCATGCCTGATCTCATTTGTGTGGGTTGGAAGAATGCTTCGAGCTGGATCCTAGCCACAAAGGGTATAAGGCATTTGAATTCACTTTCAAAATCTTTCTTCTCTATATTCATTCGTTATTTTAAAAAAAACCTCTCTACATCATTATGTCAATGTTTAGCTACCTTCACGATGGACAGAAGAAAGGTGTTGTTTGTTTCCGGATTATAACTGTGCTAGCTATCTAACAACGTAAGATATCAATTAAACTATAACAACCAATCTAAAAATACAGTTTGATTCTTCTTTTCGTAGTGCACATACGGAGTCAGGTTGGTTTGTGACAACTTTGTGTAAGTTCAAATTTCAAGGCAGTCAGTCTGTGTTTGGACCTGTCCATAAAGGTTTATTGTAATCAATTCAGTGTTGTTTTACCCTCCCTCAGCGCCTCTATGACAATGTCATGTTCTTTTGGATCATAAAGTGACTTGAACTGAGCAGCCATAATACGGTCCTCCGAGAGGTCCTCAAAGTACTTGACTCCCTCCATATGTATATCCCGGGTGGCCACCACGTGAACTGTTACATAGCCATTGTCTTCCCAGGTGGCCTGCAAATTGGTTCAAGCAAAGGTGTGCTCAGCAATTTATTTCTTGAAATATGTTTTTAGTTCAGTTTAGTTTTCATAATATAAAAAGCACATATTCGCAAAAAGTCAGCCTACATGCACAATTGTTGTACGAAAAATGAGAACTGAAATAAACCACCACAAAAGTGAAGACAACTGTTTCTGACAAAGAGAATCATTATCAAATCTTTCCTTTCCGTGCATTTGCAGTTTCGTAGTAAACGCGGGTGACAGTAAAAATTTAATTTAATGGTCACCAAAGGCCATATCCCCCCCCCTTACAGAATCAGTAGGGAGGGAATTAATCCTTACAGAGACAAAAAATATGTGGTGTTATTGGTCAGGTGTTGAAAACTTTAAGCATTCGACAGCAGTACTTCAATTTACATTTGAATTACACAACATGTTTACCTTAGTGACCGGATGCATGGCTGTACCACATATTCTTTTGAATCCAGCCTCCTTTGCTCTCCGCAGGTCATAATCATCCAACATCCTCATAACCATCAGAGTTTCATCAGGTCCAAGGTCAGGGTCAACTCCAACGTACCAGCTGTTCAAGGTTTCTGGTGGAAGCTGTCTTAGTAATATTTTCATGGGCTCTTCAACAGTTTGCATAATTGCCACAAGTGGTTTAGTACAAGGGACTGTCTCCACTAAGGCATCATAATCGATTTCCTCGTCATACCTGCCAATGCTGTTCAGGTTTACTGCTAGATATTTTCCCGTTTTCTTGTCCCGAATGGCACTTGAAAAGTTGGATTTCTTGAATACATCCCAGAAGATTCGAAGCACCTCCATACATTTATCATAATCTGCTCCAGCTAATTTAAAAGCGTCATTCCTTTCAGCAAAATTGTGGGCCACTAGGGGCAAGCAATCCATGGCATCTGCTTGCTGAAACAGGTCCACTGTGTCATACAACTCATCAACGTTACTTTCTTTGTTGGTTATATAATTGCCGCTGCCATTCTGCATTTTGGACAATATGTCTGATAATTTTTTGCTACCTAAGATGTCCATCATCTTAAAGTCAAACCCTTTTTGTTTTAATTTGCTCCATACCCAGACAATGTTAACAGATGTGCCCCCGATGTCTGAAATTTTAGACTCTTCATTCAAGGAATACTTGGGTATATCAAAGGAATCTGATATTATTGTGAATAGGATATCTGTTATGGGATCAAGGTCCCGTTGTGGAATGTCATCCTCAGGCACGTTCCTTTTTTTCCATTCTAGGTGCATTTCTGCCAGTCTTTTATTATTGACCTTATCATTGGGTGGTTGAACTGGTATTTTGTCTATTTTATGTACGGCCATAGGTACTTTGTACTCCTCCAGATGCTCTTTGCAGACAGTTATAATATCATTTTCCTTGACTGATTCTCCTGGTCCAGTGACATAAAAGCAAACCAGTTCAGTCTGACTGCCCTTCGAGTCTATACCCCTGACACAAACGTTTTTTATCTCTGGAAGGTGTTTAGCAATGCACGCTTCAACTTCACCAATATGCAAGCGAAAACCACGTATCTTAACATGGTGAACGTGCCTACCTTCAAATATGATGCGACCATTAAAAATTCTGGCAAAATCACCGGTTATGAACAAATTACTATGGTCTTGCTTTTGTGTGAAAGGATTCTTCACCAAAGTTTCTGACTTACTGATACCTGGATATCCCTTGAATATACAAGTGCCGCTCAAACATAGATGCCCTCTTTCTCCTTTTTTCACCGGCTTAAGGTCATCATCTAAAATGTATACATTGGTATTGTACGTAGGTAAACCTATACTAACTTGTCCACCGTAGCATCCCTCATTCAAGTCTTCTTCACTCTCAAAGAATTGAGAAATAACAGTTTGGTCCCCAGTTTCTACCATGCTCCATCCATTATACAACCCAACACCCACCGGGAAATAGTCAAAGAAGCTTTTGGCCACTTTAAAGGGAAGAGTTTCGGCTGAGCATTCAACCCATCGTAGGGATTTACAGCTATGTGGATCACTTTGACACTGCAAATAAAGCAACACATTGCCCAAAAGAGATGGAGAAATAAATGAAATGCATGTTACTTTGTGTTTATCTATGGCCTCAGCAACTGTTTCTGGATTTTTGTTCTGTTCTCCGGTGAGCACCACTTGTGGGTAACCTGTAATCAAAGGTAGAATTGTATCCAAATTGGTGTTTGTAATAATATTATGCGTCAGGAAAACAGATCCATCAGATATGTTCAATCGTGCAATCTGAGAGGCAAGAAGACAGACCAATGCTTTATGAGTGACTGGAACAAATTTGGGTGCTCCCGTGGTCCCAGATGTCGTGGTAATAAAGAACACTCCGTCAGGTTCAGGCACTTGCAACCTTTCACAATCTTCCAGATTTTCGTCCTTGACATCAACATTCTCCTTCATGATGTCTTGAAAGTAAACCACAGCAGTGTCATTCAGAAACACACCTAAATTTTTCTCTTTTAATTCTTTTTCAAAGTTTCTATCAACTAGGAGGCAAAGTGGATTTGATCCCTCCAGAAGGCTCTTGATCTTTTCGCCGGTGGCGCTTGGAGTCAGAGACATGATACCTATGCCCATTTTGTTCATAGCAAGCCATTCTATGATGTGTACATCACTGGTTCCTCCAAAAGTACATATGAAGTGTTCACGCGAAGACGGCAGGCCAGGAGTGCGTATGCGTATCTCTTTCACTAAACTTCTGGCAAGACGGTTGGCTAATCTATTTATTTCGTCAAAGGTGTAGATCTTTTCTCCACAAATGACCGCCGTCTGGTCTGCTATTCTTTTCCCATTTCTACAGGAATTCACGACAGTCTCTGTGCGTTTTGACCAAGTTTCGAACTTGCCATTAAATGTTTCTCCCTCCAAAATTGAAATGTTTTTATTGACAACCATTGTTGCTGTAAATGAAAGAAAATGTATTACTAGGGTCTCTTTATTATTTCTTCACCACATATTATCTTGTTGAATACATTCAGTACAACGTCTGACTGAGTGTCATTAAATTTAAAACTTTTGGGTTTGTGTTCAAAATAATCATAATTTTATCAAACATTTTACACTGCAACTGTCTCTCTGCATAGAACATGAATCCCATCCGAGGTCAATTCGGGAAAAAAAGTCAGAAATGTTGTCTTTTGGCAAAGTTTTGACAATTAAATTACCGGGGTTATAAATGATTGTACAGTACGTACAAGCCCTTTGTAGATATTTAACATCACACCTCTTGTTGAGATTATTGGCTCACCTTTTCGTTCTTTTAAAAAATCGTGTGCTCATCAGATGTAATTAAGTATTGAACACACAGAGACACAGATACACACAAACACACAACAGGATGGGGGGAGGAATACCCCCTCCCCGACTCAATACAGTGGCTGAAATTCTACTGCATATATTTTAAGCAAGTAAAACTGGGCAAACCTGTCTGCTTTAAACACCAAGTTCCGAAATTGCAAAAACAAAGTATGGGTAACTTTTGACAGTAAATTTTAGTAATAGAAAGCAGGCAACTTTTTGACAGTAAATGGTTTTAGTGTAGAGACCTTATCTATGATCACAAGAACCTTTTTGATGGCCGAAGACAAAAGAATACGCTCCCACTTAGGACAAATTGAATGCCAAAAAATCGTGTTCTTGGTCGGTAGAAATGCATGAAACCCTTGAGTTAAAGAGCGGCTACCCCGGAACCTCATAAAATTGTTCCTGGATGTATCAGGAATACATGACTTCTACTTTTTTGTTTCATCTGTATTTGTATCCAATGTATCTGGAGTGCAATTAGGAGTGGTAGTAGTATCAGTAGTTGCGATAAAAGGAGTAGTAGTTTAGCAGAAGTAGTTGAGTGAAACTCCGCAATAATAATACCTTCTGTTCTCTGCAAAAGGTGAATATGTCTATGGCAGTTGTACTGTTCAATAATCCACAAAACTCTGGGTTTTGTCTTCAAAACGCAGGGTTTTGCTCACAAAACCCTGGGTTTTTAAACAAAACCTAGGGTATTGTATGTAAAACCGGGAGTTTTGCAACAAAACCCTGTGTTTTGCTTCCCTGGATATAAAACATATATCATATTTTGAAAAAATACTCCAATAATATACACAAAAACCAAGGTTTTGTAGACAAAACCCTGGGTTTTGTTGAATAGTTCTCGCGGCGCTTCACGCCGTGTGGATTATTTGGAACACTAAATGCACTCCTTCTCGTTCTTTAACTATTACATAACATACATTCTCATGTGTAGCAAAGAGGTAGACTATGCGCGTGGTAACCAATCATGATCACAAAAACTGAACCACTTGTAGTTTGGCGCTATTTTTAAGTTGAGTAGCCTAGCAACGCCTACCAAATAACAGCTATCATGATTGGTTGGTTACAAAACCCTGGGTATTGCGCTTTTTCAAAGCCCGGGGATTCGTGACGTCACAAACACATCATTGTTTTGCAAACTCACAAAACTCACAGTTTTGTTCTGTTATTTCAAAGTGTTACAAAACCCAGGGTTTTCCTGCAAAACTGAGGGTTTTGTTAAAAAAATAAAAAAGCCTTGAAACCCATGATTTTGTACATAAAACCCAGAGTTTTGTAGCAAATCACAGGGTTTTGTGATAAAACCTATGTTTTTTGTTTTTTTTTGCAAAACTCAGGGTTTTGCTACAAAAACCCAGGGTTTTGAAACACAAAACCAAGGGTTTTGTGAACGAAATTCAGGGGTTTGTGAATTATTGAACAGTACAACTTCCAGATATGTGAGACGAACGAGATAAAAGGAAAGGAATTTGATTTGAGTCCCTCGAATCTTGTATCTTTACCGAATATGTCATTCATAAAAGGTAAAGAGTACACGGGTCACGAATCTTTAAAATTTGTCTTTATTTATTTACTTATTTATCTAATTAATTTATTTATTCATTCATTCATTCAGTGAGTTAGGTAGGTAGGCAGGATGTAGAGTAAAATTTATTGTTATGTATGGTTCGAACCAAACATTATATGTGAGGACATTGTGGAATATGTCTCCGGCTGTGTACTTCGCTTGGCCCTTACAGGGCGTAATTGTGGATAAAACTCTTGTATTTTTGCATCTACACAGGGATGTCATTGTGAGGTTTTACTGTACTGATACTATTACTTCTACTGCTACAACTACTACAACTACTACTTCTTCTATTTCTACTACTACTACTACTACTACTACTACCTCCACTAGTACTATTATTAACAGTAATTGTAGTTTATTGACCCAATTTGAACACGAGTCGAAAAAAAAACATTGTGCGTTTTTCATTGCAAACAAAACTGTCCATTGTAAAAATTTCAATACACCAATTAACGTGAAATATATTTTAGCCTTACAACTTCTTCAGCCCTTTTCTTGCCTACTAAATCTCCAGCATGTAAAATTTGGTACACATTTTCATCGAAAAAAGTTCTCATTCTTCAACTGGTCCACTCGAAAAAAAAACATTGTGTATCTCATCCATCTGAGAGAGTTTAGGCCTATAAGCTTGCTACTTACAATCACTATGCGCGTGGCCATGGTTTCACGAGACAGCTTTATGAAAGTCAACAAGGAAAGGAAGTCAAATATTTCTACATATCGAAATATGCAAAAATTGAATGATCCATTACGGCAGATGGTATCCAAAACGTTGTCACACCATTTACGTACAAAAGTCAAGCAATTGCAGCCTTGCATTGAATATAACAGTCAAAAGGATCCGTATATATCCAGAGGTACAGATACGTTTTAACTGCAAAATGTTTTTGCTGTAAATGTGCAAAAACTCGAGATCAAACATGATATTCTTTTTTCTTTTTCTTTTTTTTCTATGTGTAAACGTACGTCTGGATTGCCAATTTTGTTTTAGCATCTCGATGTACTACATCTAGTAATCTAGTATAAATAAACACGTTTACACTAAACGCCTGGACTCAAGTAAATAGGACACAGTGAGAACAATACAGCTACCGTGCTGATAATAAATCGCAAGATGAGGTCAGCATGAACCTATTACCTCTTTCAGTGAGTCAGGATTGTAATATTAACTCTTCAAGTGCCAGTCAGGGTGGTCATATTAACTCTTTCAGTGCCAGTCAGGATGGTCATATTAACTCTTTCAGTACCACATTTTGACCGAGGCAAAATCTTTCCTCATCGCGCCTTGGAAAGCTGTTGACCTGGACACTTCTGATGGCCGCTGCCATTGAGGGGATGCAGATACATGAATGGTGATCGGTTTGCAAGGCACATGCATTTAGCATCGTTAAAGTGAATTCAGAGTATATCAACTTTTGACTAAATTGACGATAAAATGAAAGACAGAAATTCACATTATGTGAAATAGGGCACGTTTAAGGCCGACAATGTAACACTTTGCGACAGAATTTTGCAGCCCTCCATCATATATGAAATATAACCTTATTTTAAAAAGGAATGCCGAATAATGTGCATATTTTACTAGTCATAGAATTGAAGAACTGTCACCGATTATCGAATTCAACTATTTTCTAAAATGTATTTCGAATAAAACATTTCTTTTCAAACAATTTGTCTATTATGGCATACTTCGTATCACAATTTTCTGGAAGAAGGCTTTTTTGTAATAATGTAATATGTATCTTTGATCTTATGCCTTTTTATCGAATAGGCGTGAATATGTATGGTGACACGTTGTTGTATCAAATTTATAGCAGAAAACCCATTAAATGCCTTATGGTGGTCAAAACTTGTATTCAGTACCGAACATCAAGCCCCATCCACGGCCCCCTTGCGGTGACCTCTTTCCATCAAAATGCCGGCTATTGACTGTTAATGAATGGTTTAGCATGATATATATGAATTTAATAACCTTTTCAAATTCCCTTGCCCTCGACAAATAACTGGGTTTAATCGAAGCTTAACTAAATTCATTGTTGACTTAAGCTTAGGCTAGCCATGGGTCTAGGACCTAACATTTCCAAGATGCAAAGCAATATTTGAATATGACCTTTAGTTTGACCTGTCAATGTCATTCAATGTCAAAATGAACATCACCATCGTAATTTTTACCCTATTAATGTTAAATCATAACCACAGATCTGGCAGCCACTGACAAGGTATAAGCCAATATGTCCTTTTGACCCTAAGCTTGATCTTTTAAGGTCATTCAAGGTCAAAAATAACATCATCAGATACCCCATAGGTGTTTCCTATCAATATTTAATAGCAATTATGGACCTAGTATGCACTATCACCAAGATAGAAGATGAAATGTCATATTTGTGGACTCTGCAAAAAATAATTAACGAAAAACACCACCTAGTGAGCAAACTTGTTTGACCATTTAACATTCTTGCAGCCTTTAAGCAAAATCTGAACGACGATTTTGGAGAAGAAATCGAAAATAGTAAAAACACAAAAATTCATAAAAAGCTGGGAAAATTTTGCAGCACCACAAAGATTTTAGAACAAAAATTGAAGAAATATCCTTATATATATATATATATATATACATATATATATATATACATATATATATATATATATATATATATATATATATATATATATATATATATATATATATATATATATATATATATATATATATATATATATATATATATATATAAACGCTGCAGCGAGACTATTTGAACAAAACTTGGCACAGACCTACCCAGGATACATCCCCACAAAGTTTGACATATGGTTGACGGTTGTATAACCCTGTGCAATTTCAAAGCAATTGGTCAGGCAGATAAATAAATTAATTAATTAATAAAAAGTGACAATTTTTAAAAATCACTGGAGCATGTCAATTTGGTAAATCCCCACAATGTTTGCAGTGGATCTACTTAACCGTTCTGGGGCAAAAATAGAAACCGTAAATTGTTGACGCCGACGGAGGGATGGATAGGTGAACGACGGGCAAAGGCCCATCACAGGTAGTTGGTGTAAAGTTGCTCGTTCAAGACCTGGTCGTTCGGTGGTCAATACACAAAACAAGATCACCTAATTAACAAGTGAACTGAGATAAATCAATGCAACCTTCACCTAAATGTATAACAGTATATGATTTAACGCAATAATTTCCACAATTGTATCACACATGGACCACAGTGTTGCTAAATGCACGAAAAATATTGTCCTACATGGCCTACACTTTTGCTACATACACATACAGCTTGAGCCCTTGCCAGTGCATGCTCGCAAAGTTACTACAATATAAATTGTGGACCGACGGGCGACGGAGGGAGGCCGAGCCATCCATCATAACTAACTTATAAGCTCAGCTGACTGACAAGTCAGCTCCCCTCTAAACATTTTTGGGGAAAATCAGTATTGTAATTGATACTGAATTGGGAAAACTTTGATTAATTCGTTGAGGATAACAGCCCCTCCCTCCACGAATTTCTGTTTTTGCTTTTGGCTGTCTCAATTTTTGTACGGTAAATGCTGTTGTCAACATTCACTTTGTCACTGGAGAAAATACCTGTGGTGTATATTTACGAAAGAAAATCAATAAGGGAGGATCTCTTAGGATATGCAGAGTCAAGATGGAAATGACAAACGACAGAGACCATTACGTCTGTGATCGGCCTTACCCTGTAACAGGCTTTGCTAACAAGCATGCAAGTTTTACTTTTTGTCTGACAAAGGTATAGGCATGAGTCAACTTTGCTATGGCTGTACATGTTCTGTTGACCGTTTTTTTTTTTTTTTTGCAAATTTTTTGTTTTGTTTGAAGATGAACACCTAGGCATAAAATCCCGCTATGTATAACACACTGGTGTCAAGCAAGAATAATTAAAGTATGAAAACAGAAAATATTTATATAATTTGCTTTCAGTGGCCACTTTGTCACTAATTTTTGTATGTATGTGTGTATGTATGTATGTATGTATGCATGTACATGTATGCATGCATACATATGTGTGTGTGTGTGTGTGTGTGTGTGAAAAATGTTGGAAGAGGTGTTCTCTCCGTAGAATGAAATACACCATCTTATCGACTCCATTTATTTCTGCACATTATTCACACATAGCAGGGTAAATTCGATAAAATGACTTTCTCGACACCAAATAAGGTCTTACCCAAAAAACAGTACTTTATCACAGTCTTTCAAGTCTAGGAAAAGTACTGTCTTAAAGCTTTCATTTTGAACGTTTCATCCGCGACAGACAATGCCGCTTAGAATGCTGCTTATTTTCACCCTGCATCTGGATCTTAATGTTGTAGCTGTTAATAAACATAGACTTGGTGTAGCTACTGTAGGAGGTCTTAAGCCCCTATCCCGACAAACTCTGATTTAAAAAATTATATACCTCTTGATCGCACTTTCATTGTACCATTTTGTTAATCCAACATCTGATTGCAATAAAAAGAACAGATATTTTCCGAAAATATATATTGCCTTGATTTGTTCACATTTTATCCACTAGGGCCATGGCCCATCTTATGCAAAAACACAAGCCATGGCCTTCAGTACCAAATATATCGGGAAACGGATTAAATACTAGTCCACACATTTTTGCTAAGATAATTGTCATTTGCAGTTATAGCGCCCAAAATTGACTACGATAAAAAAGATTAGAAAACAACAAATTCAAAACGGGAAACCCCAAAGAATTTAATACAGATAATTTTAAGAGAATGTTAAAAATATTGGCAAACAGACTTAAGAATATTAATTTACAAGTAGCAACAACTTCAAAACGGGAAACCCCAATGAATTTAATAAAGATAATTTTAAGAGAATGTTAAAAATATTCACAAAGAGACCCCTAAGAATATTAATTTACAAGTAGCCGTGGTGAAATATACCCGATGAAAATTTGCAAAGTGCATACCTTTGAAGTTTGGACTCCTCGTCAGACCGCTGTGCTTCCTGATAAACAGTTGCAATTTGTCAAATAAACACGCAGACCAAAAGAGTGTGGTCCGAATGAGCCAAGCAGTGGTTTGAGGTATTTATATACTGTATACAAGCATGCAAATATGGACCTAGAGCATGTCAATGACGCAGGTAGTGCAGGTATATACACTTGCGGACAAAAGTCAAGCAATTCCACATAGGGTGGATTGCTACTACATGTATATCTATTTTATGGTATATGTACAGTGCTGACCATCTTCCTGATATCAGAACACAACCTGAGCCCTTTTGTTTATGTTTATGCATCTGTTGGGTCACCTGTTGCCTTCAGTTTGCCATTTTTCACCTTCAGTTAACACGTGTCTAGCCATGTTGCTCTGATGTATGGCTTCTGACGGACTTTGTGTCACGACCTGTGTCCGTTGTTTCCCACCTTGGGCCAAAAGCAAGACAACAGGCGACCCAACAGATGCATAAACATAAACAAAAGGGTTGTGTTCTGATATTAGGAAGGTGGTCAGCACTCTACTTATGATAATAGAGATATACTGATCCACCCTATATGGAATTGCTTGACTTTTGTCCGTAGCTATAGATAAACTTTTTTTTTTTTTACCAGGGTTACTGGTTTATTGTGCACCACTGATATTACCACTAGGCCCTGATGACAGATGAGTACATATGATGGTGAGCAAGAATGAAGTAATATAAAATATAATATATAAAACTATACATATAAATGAGTGACTGAGATATAAAATTAACATATGTTAATATGACATCATGAAATAAAACTGTGATGATGGGTAATAATAACATGATGGGAATAAGTTATTGAGCCAAATGCAGTCTCTACTGGCAAATAGATTTAATTGTGAGAATAAAACAATGTGTAATGGCCACCTGTGACAAACAGCTCACGCACCCACCTGTCCATATATTAGACAAGTGGGTGTATAAGCTGTTTTTAAAATTTTGCAAAGTAGGAAGCACTTTGATATGGGCTGGAAGGGAGTTCCAGCTGACAGCATCTCTATATGATATCCTGTTGTTGCCAATGTTATGATTATTGAGCATTACAAAAAGAGAATTTTCTGAAGCAAATCTTGTGTTGTGAGAATGGTAGAACAATCATGCCTGGAGTTTAACACATAGCAAAGACATTTTTTTACACACATTTACCGGCACCAAGGACGGTTCCGCCAATTTTGGAAAGGAGAAGTGCTTGCAGAGACAATGGGTCTGGGGGCCATTTTGCCCTCCAGCCAGGTCCAGGAATGGCCTGGGAGGCCAAGGGTGCACTCCCACCTCCACCCCCACCCCATCTCCAGATTCTGCATTGTATGCAAATTTCGATGCAATTAAACTCTTCTGATGGGTCCCATGGCAATTATGTCTCTATGAGTTACAATTACTCTAATAGGCCTTAAGGTACGTTAACCTTTCAAATTTTGTATTCTTTGCCAGCCGTATAATTACCGGACCTAAAATTTTAGTATATTTGAAAACTATTTTCGGTCTCGCCCTCTACCAAGTTACAGCGTGCGAGGTAAATGTATGCAGTATGTAGGCCTATGGGGCCCTTTTCGCTAAAATTTGGATGTTTTCCTCGCAAAGATATCACAATTACCCGTGGCTGCTTTTTTAATTTCATAATATATTAGCTTTAGTTCGAAAGCCATGCAGGTACACGTGTTGCCGTCAGACCTGTGTGTCGCATGCAGCCACTTGAGCAAACACGTCTGATAAAAAATCTCTTATTTTTGCGGTAATGGCGCCTATCATTGCAAACCCCCTATATAATCTCGCAGGCACAAGTTGACTCTCATTTTTTTTTAAAGTTGTTTCGGGGGGGGGGGGGGTGATGGTTCCGTAGTGCCGCATTGGGACTTTTTATTTGATTTAATACCAGCGCACTGGAAGTCCGCTGCCCCTAGTATTGCGTACTCCACACTGGACAAAATTTTGCAAGATTTTGTTTTTCTTACTGTGTATTCCTGGCGCTGGAACTCCCCCCCCCTCCCCCCCGAACAAACAACTGTGGCGTATTGTGGCTTTTTATTTGCGTCAATACTGATGATACTACCGCACTGAAAGCCGGTATATTTTGCGTACTTCATACTAGATAGAATTTGGGAAGATTTTAATTATCCTTACTACAAACTGTAGCACTGAAAAGCCTCCCCATCCCCAACCCCGTTCCTTTCTTCGCGATACGAGGCCTTTCTTCGCCATTTGTGTGGGATTCGATTCGAAACATGTGGCACAAACTTCTCGCCTGGCTGTATTGTAAATCCATTCACAATAACCTTCACAAAAATAAATTGGGGCGAAATAGAAGATATGCATATTAATTTTCCACCAGAACTGCATACCTGATTGCCTAGTCTCGCTTGGCGGGATATGGCGGGATATGGCGAGATACGGGTCGGTACCTATGGGGACAAGCGGGATTTTACTAATATTTTGGAAATAAAGAATATTTATTTAAGGCAGATGAAACTTTTTCTTGATATATGGCGCGGGAAGTTCTAAATGAATACCAGTTTGGCATTTGTGAACTTAAATTTCTCAAAAAAAACGCTAATTTTGTGAGAAATGAACATGTGGCACTGTCTGTGACAGCGATGTGACCCGCACATCCCCCGTGATCGCCAGGCGTACGTTGTTACATTTTACCCCATTTAAGAGCTTCAAGCCAAATTACTCTGGCAATGACAGGGTCCTTGTCATTTGATATGGAATTAAAGTAGATGTCAACTGGTTGTTAAGACTGTTATATAGGCCTAAATAGGCTATTCATTTCTCTCGCTTTCACTCGAAAAAAAATCATACAGCAAGGCGTTCATTACTAGGCAGCACTTACTCGTTGATTTATCATGGAAGTACTATGTAAAACATGAAAATCATTGGCATATTACCCTGTTACCTATTTATTAAGGGAACCGAATGATACTAGTCCCGAGAGTTGCTTTTTATTTATTTATTTATTTATTTATTTATTTATTTATTTGGTTGGTTGGTTGGTTGGTTGGTTGGTTGGTTGGTTGATTGGTTGCTTGCTTGCTTGCTTGCTTGTTTTTTGTTTTTTGTTTGTTTGTGTATTTATTTATTTATTTATTTATTTATTTATTTATTTGGTTGGTTGGTTGGTTGGTTGGTTGGTTGGTTAGTTAGTTGCTTGCTTGCTTGCTTGCTTGCTTGTTTTTTGTTTTTTGTTTGTTTGTGTATTTATTTATTTATTTATTTATTTATTTATTTATTTATTTATTTATTTATTTATTTATTTATTTTTGTAGGTGAAATTTCGACGCGTTTCGCTTATGAGCAGAAACCGTTAAGCAAGATGGATTTAGTCCAAGCAAGGAGGCTATCAAACTTGCTGACATAACCAGTAAACCTACAGTGAATGGACTTAAATGCCAAAAGCTTAATACCGATCTTGATCGAGTCATGAAACCGAATCGCGTTTCGGCTTGTGAAAAATCAAAACATCTCATTCAAGGGCTAGTGCGGCGATACGATAACACATTTGGTGGCAATGTCTGTTTCTCTCAAACACCCACAAACTAGACCAACTGTTTGCAATTTGTTGCTAAATAGCCAACACGAAACGTTGCGTGTGCAGTGATTGCATCGCAAATTCTAATCAAATATTTGCTTGTAATAGGCCAACATTAAAACAGTTGCATGTGTTGAAGCACAGAGCTGAGAGCACCATTCATGCCATCGTAATGAAAAAACTCTTGCATTCGATTGTTATGCTTATCAATATAATCATAAATAAAGATAACCATGATTGCAGTTTTTCGAGTCGGTCATCAACTAGTTTAAATACCTCCTCTCCTGCACCACTTTTTGTCACCATTAAGTACTAAATTTATGGAAATGAACTGCAACGCAACCGAAATGTCTTTATGCCCTTCATACCAAATGCTGGGGTCAGCCTTTCATAGATAGATAGATAGATAGATAGATAGATAGATAGATAGACAGACAGACAGGTAGGTAGGTAGGTAGGTAGGGGGACGGACGGTCGGACAGACAGACAGACAGACAGACAGACAGACAGACAGACAGACAGACAGACAGACAGACAGACAGACAGACAGACAGACAGACAGACAGATAGATAGATAGATAGATAGATAGATAGATAGATAGATAGATAGATAGATAGATAGATAGATAGATAGATAGATGCCTTACTATTTGTAAAATGAATTTTCTTATGTGGTGACTTTTGTCAGTGTGCTGAAGATAATTAAGATTATGAACCACCTGATATGGAATTTATGTACATTTTACTGTTCCAGAAATTAGGAGTGCGTGCCTCCAGATCACAATCTATTTCCAGGGGATTGTAGGTACGATAATATTGGCCCTACCGACAGATACTGTGACGCTATTTAACCCGCTTAGCGGTGTTTATGTTTTCATGCTCTGGTCTTTGCTTCCATTTGGGGCTATGGCAGGAGAAAACCAGGAGCCATTTGGTAAATTTATTGCCCCGGTTTTTCCCGTTTTTCTTTTGTGCCTTTCTTTCGAACGCTGCTCAACTACCGTGTCTCAGAATAAGACATTCGGGGAAAAAATTAAATTCAAACAAAAAATGAATAAATAAATTAAAAAATGAATGAATGAATAATAAATAAATAAACAAATAAATAAATAAATAAATAAATAAATAAATAAATAAATAAATAAATAAATAAATAAATAAATAAAATAAATAAATGCTGTGATATTTCTTGTATATATGTGGATACATAAATCGCTCCAACAGAGCGGTAGATATTATGTGCAACCCTTTCGTTAGGAGATGGGCTGTTAAAGAAGCTAGTTAGAAAATAGAAACGCGAGACAAGAACGAAACAGCAAAGCCGTACACTTAAACAACTTTTGGTTTGTACTAGCAGAAACCCAAATGGAAATGTATAGAAAAACTTTGGAGAATGACAAACATAAACGCCACGACGTTCATGTCGCAGTAGATACCGGCTGGTCATGTCCTGAGTACTTGATTATTGATGATAAATATATGGATTTTTATTTATTAGTATAGTTTTACACAAATTTCATACATATTTATAATTTGGTTAATTCATTGATTGACAGATTTTCATAAAACTATTTATTTGCAGTCCAATCATCCTATTCATCTCTTTCCTCCCATGTCTCATCAAAGTACCCAAAAGACCCCCATGGAAATAAGTCTTAGTAATTGACTTTCTTGGGCCATCCTTGGTGCAGTCAACATACTTTTTAGTCATATTGTTCTCTTACAAAGGCAAATTAGTAACTTTCTAGTTAATCTCATCTATTACTATGACTTCACCTGTATGAACATATGTTGTACTCATTTTTATGCTGGGTTACCAGTATGTTTTATTTATCCATCATTTTATGCAAACTCAGTTATCATTCGTATGTTGATTATACCGTATAAACTCACTCACTCATTCATTCTGGTCTACAGATTTATTTGTTTGTCCGATTTCTTATCTTCCCCTCGGGGTTGGTATGTGTCATTATGCACACCTCCGCGGGGCAATAGAACTATGAACGAAAACAAAGATATCTAACCCGATAAGCGGGCTGAATAATGCACTGACCACCAATTTGTTTTCTGCACAGCGCAGGGTCAAATACGGGAAAAGGAAGCAGTCAAATGTTATTTGTTAAAGGGGGCAGGTAGCCTTCTTTAGGTTCATTTTATGGTCAAAAATTGGAGTGATTAAGCGCAAGATAGTGGATCATGTTGGCATATATATTTTTTTTAATTGTATCTGGGTTGTGTGGTCAAAAACTAAAGCACTGCCGTACACACATATATCTTTACCGACATTAATGATCTTTTTTTGCCTATTGCTATCCTCACAAGTGTGATTTTGATTAAGGGGTCTTTAAATGGGCGTCACAGGTAATGGGAATCACCAAATCAGATTGTAGCATTGCGGGTCGAAATTTGGCCGAAACGACACGGTTTTTTAATCACGACCCACTTACTCTCATATATATACCAATCCCACAAATATGATAAACAGAACCAAAAGTGGGTTTTTTTGTTTTTTTGTTTTTTGTTTTATTGTTTTTTTAAATTTTGTATAGGTGAATTGCATGTTCAGAAATTGAAAAGCAAAAAAGAAAAGTGTTTTTTTTTCTTTACTTCTTGTTGCTTTCCTTCATTCTTTGGAAAACTCTTTGAAAAATCTTCTCTAAAACCCATTAGCCACTTGCTTCGAAATTACATTACAGGAACACTTCTTGTAACCCCTAGATCTTAATTTCTTTATGAAGTTGCGCTGAATTGTTTGTATTTTGAACCAGTTTGTGTGTATGTAAACTAACTTCTTTTTTGCCAAATTAAAAAAGATATTCTGCAAGACCGCTTTGCCAATGGCTTCGAAATTATATACCGACACTTCTGTGGACCTCTAAGCCTAAAGTTAATGAACTGCACCTGTTTATATTTTTACGACTTTTAGTGTGTTTTTGCTGCTTTTGACTTTCTTCACCAAGACCACCTCAGATTGTTCTCAAGCTTGGTGGGAATGTACCTCGTGATAGGGTCAAAGAAAACTGCTATAATACATGTGGCGATACTCCATATCCCACATTTTTATTTATTTTTTCTTTCCAAATTCGGGTAGTTGTCGGTTAATGCACACATCCTATTGATTGTTATGTACGTCAATGAGGATTGCAATGGTAATTCACTTTTCTGATTTGATTTGTTTTTTGTTTGGGTTTTTTTGTTTTTGTTTTTTTAGGTTTTTTTGTGTTTGTTTGTTTGTTTGTTTTTTTTTTTTTTTCGTTTTTTGTTTTTGTTTGTTTGGTTTTTTTTTGTTTGTTTTTTATTTTGTTTTCAAAAACCATAAGCGAGATTCGCTTCAAACTTGGTGTCAGCCCGTAGGAAGCAAATTGAGAGTGGTCCGGCCATAGGCATGAATGTTTTCATGGAGGGGTTTGTTTGGCGAGCGCCGGATGTGCAAAAAAAGCGAATCTAGGCGTCCCGGGGGCATCACCCCGGAAAAATTGAAATCTAGGCTTCATGTGGTGCAATTTGGGGGCATATCAGGCCCCTTTTCTCTATATATTCAGTGTCCGAATATTAAGGAAAACGTTATGTGCTATTGATAAATCCACCTGTATAAATTAAAATCCGCAGTACTCCGTCACTTAATATGATTGTGTAACCAATACTGTCCTCAATATAGCGGCCTGGTTCCTGTTAGTCTCAGAATCATTAGGACCAATTAAAATGCACAACTACTAATAAGAACTGATGAATACATGATGATTTGATTTGTTGTTGTTTTAATATTTAATATTAACAAAGTTGGATGGTTCAATATTTCCATTTTGACATGAGTACACCCAGTATGCTGGTGGAGATGGGCGTAATGTGGTGTACACTTTTAATTTGAAATAAAATGATGACCAAGTTATCGCAAACAATCTTGTATATGTCACTGGTTATTGCAACAAAAAGGCTGGAAATACTTATGTTGTGAACTCAATAAATGTTGCTGATACAATTTTACATCACATAAGACAAAAAGTAGGCCATTTGTTTATGAATTTTCTTCTCTTTTTTGGACAACTTTACTTAGGTGGTCATTATTATGAAATGTTGAAAGGTACGGAGGGATAAAGAACAATAAAACTCTTACTCTATTGAGTATGTTGAACCATCCCTCACATCAGTTAAGGGGAGAGAGATTTGGCAATGCACTAAATTAAAAAACCCTCCATGGGGATCTAACATATATTTGTCCGGTAAAATAGAGAGGTTCTCATAAATTACAAGGAACCTTTGAAAATATGTGTTTTAATTCCAGAATTGGTACTCCCCTTAGTTCTCATGGGAAATATATCACATCCCAAGACATGAAAGGCTATTTTAGCCTCCTTTTATGTGATATATGTTCATATCCTTTCACAATTATGAAAATAAGGACCCCTTTTCCATGATTCACTCTTGATTAATATATACACTCTCGTTCGCAACAAGACTTAAAGTTATTCATAATTCACAATGTATATTTGATTGACAGCTTATTCAAATTTAGAACCAACATGTCTTATCACAAAGATACCATTGGCCACTCCATTTCAGGCCGGATAGTCTTCATAATGTCAAGTCATAATTGTTTGGGTGGCCTTAGTCCTGTATATGACAGGATTTTTGGCCAAAGCCTGTGTAGTGAAAGCTACAAAATTACTCTTCTTGTGCTCTGATTCTTCAACAAACATGTTGGGCACCTCTTTCGCCTTGTTCTTGAGGCAATCAGTTTTTTTCTTTATGCACATGTAAAAGCATAAGGTGGTTTAGTCTGCTCTGAGACAATGTGGACATTAAGTAGGTTTTTTCTCTTCTCCGAGCAGTGAATGTCCTCTCACTCGTAGCATTAGTTGGTTAAAGGCCAATACAAGTTTCATGAGCTTTAAGTGTCCCATCTAACCTGCAAAATACATATCACTGCTGGCTCTCTGTTTGAGGCATCTGCGGTCTCATCTGCCATAATGGTACAGGATGTGCTGGTATGGATGCTGCCAGAAATTTCCATCAGAATTTTCAAGGCCATCACCTTCAACGTTTCATTTTAGATGTTTGGACTTCCACATTTATTTGTCTTCTTCTTCATCCAATCCAGAATGCTTGGGTTGTCTTCCCCGCTGAGATACAATAGCTGGATGTAATTAGAATTCTCTTCATCCCCATCACCTCTGAGGCATTGACTCTGGGTGGCCAGGAATCTCAAGAGAAAATTGTCAGTAAGTTTTTCCTAGCAATTGCTTTCTCCTCTTCATGTATGGCTGATAGGCTTTCTGCTGCATCACATCTTTAGTTGTCACAGGCAGAGTCACTAGTCTTTCCACAGCCTCACAATGACAGTGTTTGATTTCTTATGAGCTGGAAATCCAGCTCTCTTTGCTGTAGAATCTTTCCCGTGTCCATAAGCCGTGGAGATAAAGGCAGGTTCTAAAGCTGAAATGTCCAGCTGATTGAGATGGTGAGCTTTGATTCATGGAAAACAATACACCTTGTCTATATCTTCTTGATAGAAAAGCCATGTCCACTTGTCAGGCCAGCTTAGCTGGAATTTGGAAACTCTCTTTGAGGAGACTGAAATGTTTTTTGGTTGGTATGGAGAATCCCTAGTAATAGGTGTGGACATTTTATCACTCTCTGCAGTATGGTCAGGTTCTTGCTGGTCAGATGGAATGTTAACAGTACCCCTTGTCTCTTGAATAACTGTGGATATGGTCTCACATGCTCTAGATGCAGATGGTCGGGTTTTTTTGTTAAAAATGAGATGATGTCGGGTTGTCTTTCACCCGTTGCCTTTGATTTGTTGTAGAAATATATATTATTACCTCTATTTTGACTTTTTTTCAATTTTGACGTTGTTTCCATCAGTTGTTATTCCATGATGACTCAAGAAAAAGAGAAGCAAATTTCACGTTTTTCTGGATTTATTTGAATGCATTGATCTTGGTTTCACTATCTCAAGCAATTAGAAATTACGAACATATGCCTGCACAAAATTTGAATGTGCCAAAGTAAGTAGTAAATGATGTCAGACACTGGGATTCAGGAGAAAGAGCCATGGCGAAAAAAAAACTTATTTAATATCCAATAAACTGATATAGCAGGGTTCATTTTCTCTTGCTATTTCTTGCAAATCAGGGATTGCAAAATTAAAGTTTTAGTCTTTAGTTTGAGAATTGAGAAATCTGAAATCCACCCAAAACCTATACTGTGCTAAGATGGCCTCTTTTTTGCTTCATGGCTGGCTGTGCTTGGTAACTAGAACAACAGGGGAAGGATATTGGCAAGTCATCTTTCTCACTGATACATACTATTATTCCCTGTTCCAGTAATTCATCAAGCTGGTGATGCAGTCCATAGCATCACTGCTGTTTGAATTGTGCATCAGGTGTAAGATGAATTTGATGTTCTACCCAAAGTGGTAACACCTAAAACTGGGTTGTCAGCTGTGACAAAATGTGTTTGTTTTTTGTACAATAGAGTGAACAATTCAGCTTTTTGATCTGATGTTAGCTCTGTGCCACATACTTCAAAATGAATTGCAAGGTTTTCAATATCTGGATTGATTTTTGAATGTTCACCACTATGCAACACAGGATCAGTCTGCACATTATTTACACACTGTGAATTTGGACCAGAGTGATTCTGAAATGGTCGTTTAACTTGATATGGATCCTGTTAACTTAAAATTTCTGATAATAGAAAGTTGCATTTTTGTACATTGCACCGATTGGTAGGATAAATTTTTTTCTGGAGCTGTACAGTCATCAGAAACACTAACAGGAGCTTTTGCTACCAACTGATTTGTGTCAATTAGGTAATGTTCTTGCCTATTGTGCCCATACCTTGAACACCAGGAAAAGTATGATCTGGCAGTTTCACCCAAATAGCAGACTCAGAATTAGGTGGAATACTGACAACCTGTCTTGTGCCATGCTTCACTTTAGTTACTTTAATATGATATTGAGATAAGTTTTAATCCAATTTCCTGCATAAATGGCAAACCAAGTATCAATGCATGTGAAGTTTTTTCAAGTACATGAATGATGAGGGACTCGTTACACTATATCCTGGTCCAGATTCCCAAGACAGGGCCCCTCGATTTTGGGAGCACCTAGTTTCCTGGCAGGGAAGGCTGTGGCTGGGTGTTGGGTGGCTGCATATGTAGTTGGTTGTGTCTTAGTTGCAAGCTTTGATCTTGTGATGGATTGGCCGTATTGTTGGCAGTGTGTACATCGGAGGTTGGGTGTGAGTTGCCGTTCACCGGTCCAGTTTGCAGTCAGCTTGGCAATGGTGCTGGCCCCAAGGCTGACAGGTCCAACAATGGAGAGGCCTGGTAGTAGGCTGGCAGGAGAAGACAGCATTGACCACACCAGCACCAATGACAGTCGGCAGTGGGGGGGGGGGGGGGGCTCTGCATAGTACTTAGTAGTCTGCAATTGCACAACATGTTTTAGGGGGTTCAATTATTGTCAACATGTTATGAAGGCAGCGGTGAAGTTGGTGGGGCCATGGATACTTGAGCCATAGTACCACAGAATGATAGGTTGCCAAGAAACAATGGGGTAGGTGGCACTTGGGTTATGAAGGGCAGGGGTAAGCTGGCTGTAGGCAATTGGGGACAGGGTACAGAAATCTGGTGGCAGAATCCAAACAAATTTCAGCCATTTTGGTGGAAGTAAGTGGTTCATGATGCGTTTTTGGGCAATGTGTCTGCACCAAAAAAGCGAGAAGTGGTGGTAGACCTTCAATAAATTTAGATAGTATTTCTTGGCATGATTGTCATCAACTGACTTGATTGGAGACTTAGCTTACCAGAGAGTTCTGCCTCCACAATTAAGATGGGATTTTTGTTGGGGTAAGTTTCCACTGCCAATGTTAGATCCCAGTTTATGTTTGTCACATCTGGCAAAGAATCATAACATGTTTGCGCAGGTCCCCTGAGATGAAGGTGGAATGCAGCTACGATTTTTCCTTGACCTTTGTCCTCCTTCTGAGAAAGTCCATAGGAGACAAAATGATTGAAATTCAGGCAAAAAGTTGTCTGGATATTCTGTTTGTAGCCCATAGAATTTTCTAAGTGTAACCTGCAGAAGCTTCATAGGCTTTGAGTTGCCACAAGCGTTGACGCCTCGCAATTCACATGAATGGATAAAAAACCTAACACTTACTGGCTGCTTCAAAGTGATGTCTTCATCCAGTTGCATAGCAAAGTACACGAGAAATTTGGATTCTCACACCATATTATGTAGTTGAGGAACTAGCAGGATAACCATAGATGAGGAGACGATGATGTAAAACATATTAGTCGTTTTATTGAAACGCAGCAGACGCCTGTGCCTCTCTCCCTTCCTGATTCACAAAGATGTTAGTGCACTTACACTCCGAAGCTCAAGTCCTCCAAGTGGGCCCCTATTGTCTCTACTTCTTGAGCTTTGTTGAGACCAGTAGGGGCTGTAGTTTATCCCCTTACTTTAAACAAATAATAATTTAGAATAAGTAATTAAAAAGTCTTAAATCACGCCAAAAAGACAAAAATGGGATGGATCATTACTTGACATATATGCTTATGATAGACATGTATCAAGAAAATTAACACACATTTTGCACACTGACCACTAAAAATAAAGTTATTTGTCAGTCTTATGAGAATTTGGTATTTTGGACACTTCTTTATTATTTTGTCAAGATTACACACTTACTGAGTCTGGAATACATATAATATATACTGGATATCCTAGAATTGGGAGCAGCATGAAATCAAATATATTTGGAAGTGTGAAAGAAAACATACCATTTCTTGTATATAAGATACCACGTAGTTGAAGAGAGACACATACAGAAGGAGTCCTGCGATGATGATACATTAGTACAATAGCTCAGAGTGTACAGTGATGTACTGACATAAAATAAATGAATCGATTGTTCCTATTATATAGAAGTAGTAGTGATTTCAGTAACATAAAGAGGACAGGTCAATACTGACCTATATGTGAAAAGATACATCAGGATGTTCACAGGCATTAGAACACCATCCTGAATTTTTTTTTTATCTTCACAAAATATCAATAAAAGTATAAATGAAAATTTGATGCACGCAGTCACATTAGCACTTAAAACTTGTAATTATACTGACCTCACTAACATAGATCTACAACAGACAAATTCATAACAACAGGACTGTGACAGTCCTGTGCTCAGCTGATACGTACACATATAGCCATGTGATCTTTTATAATTTGCCCCCCCCCCCGCCAAAAATAAAAAAAAAACATAAACAATTCAAACATCAATGGAACCTGACCATTTGAACAAATCTGGAAGAGCCCCACCCAAGGTACATTGCAACCAAGTTTGAAGTTAATCAGGAAGATGGCTTTGGAGAAGAAGTCGAAAATGTTAGTTAGCATTAGAATGCCCTATGACCTGCATAGTAATCAATAGGAAAGTTGCCTTTACCGACAACTACCCAAACTGAAAAAATGTTAAAAATCAGGAATCCACAGCAGTTCCACTGAGTGTACAAGTTTGTGTGACCCTTCCACAAGGAACATATACACCAAGTTTCAGCTCAATCTGGTTGACATTTCTGTAGAACAAGTTGAAAATAGCAAAAATACATGCACAAAAAATAAGAAAATTGAATAAAATTGCAGCGCCACCTGGTAAACAGTAGGAACTTGGAGTGCTTAGGAGTGCCTAGGAGTGTTCCTGTGTGATATCAAAGTAATTGGGTGAGCTATTTTACAGAAAATTTTTTAAGATTCGCCCACCAAAAAGAAAAAATAATCATGAGGAATCCAAAAATCAATGGAGCATGTCCATTTTGAACAAATCTGCGAGAGACCCACCAATGGTACATTGCGACCAAGTTTTAAGTCAATCGGAAAGACGGTTTCGGAAAAGAAGTAAAAAATGAGAATTAAAATGCCCATTGACTTGCACAGTAATCAATAAGAAATGTGCATTTGCCGACAAGTACCCGAATTAAAAAAGAAATCGTTAAAAGTCAGGAATCCATAGCATTGTCTCCTGGTGAAGATCTTTGTTTGACCCTCCCAAAAGAAACATATCCACCAAATTTCAGGTTAATTTGACTAACTGTTCTTGAGAAGAAGTCATAAAGAGCAAAGATACACTAAAAATCATAAAAATTATAAAAAATGCAGCGCCATCTTGTAAACAGATAGGAACTAGGAGTGCCTAGGAGAGTTCCTGTGTGATATCAAAGCAATGAGGTGAGCACTTTCAGAGGAGAAGCTTTTTTTTTTAAATTTAAACCAAAAAAGGAAACAAAAGAAAATTCATAAAAAATCCAAAAATCTTTGGAGCATGACCATTTGAACAAATCTGCGAGAGCCTCACCCAAAGTACATTAAAAACCGAGTTTGAAGTCAATCTAGATGACGGTTTTAGAGAAGCAATAAAAAATGTGAAGCAGCATTAGAATGCCCATTGAATTGCATCAATAAGACAGGTTCATTTACCGATAAGCACCCGAATTGAAAATATCATTAAAAATCAGGAATCCCCAGCACTGCCACCGAGTGTATACTTTTTTTTGATCCTTCCTCATGGAACTTATACACCATGCTTCAGCTCAATATGAGTAACGGATCTGGAGGAAAAGTCAAAAATAGCAAAAATACACAAAATTTCAATAAATAAATAAATAAATAAATAAATAGACAAATAAATCAATAATTAATTAACTAATTAATTAATTAATTAATTAATTAAAATAAGAAAAATTGCACCGCCACTTGGTGAATATATCCCTAGAAGTGTTGCTGTGTAATATCAGAGCAAATGGATGATCGGTTTCGAAGAAGATTCTTCAAGTTTTACCCCAAAAAAGAACAAACAATTCATTAAAAATTCAAAAATCGCTGGAGCATGACCATGTTAACAACTCCGGTAAAGAACTACCCAAAGTTCATTGGCACCAAGTTTGAAACAAAAAATCATAAAAAATCCAAAATTCTTTGGAGCATGACCATTTGAACAAATCTGCGAGGGACTCACCCAAGGTACATTGCAACCAAGTTTGAAGTCAACTTGGCAGATGGTTTTGGAGAAGAAGTCGAAAATGTGAATTAGCATTAGAATGCCCATTGATTACATAGTAATCAATAGGAAAGATGCATTCACCTATAAGAACCCGAATTGAAAAAAAAAAAGTTAAAAATCGGGAATCCATAGCAGTGCCACCCAGCAAACAACTTTGTTTGACCCGTCCACAAGGAACATATCCACAACGTTTCAGCTTTATCTGAGAGACATTTCTTGAGAGGAAGTCACAAAAGCAAAAACACACGAAAAATTCATGAAAAAGTTAGAAAAAAAGGCAAAATGGCTGTGTGAAAAGCCCATGCTCTACTGACCGAAAGAGCTATCACACTTGTGGCTCTGTGAACTTGGGATAGGATCAAGGTCACCCATGTACTGAGTAAATGTGACCTTTACGGAAGAACACTGACATGTGCAACATCAAGATTCCAGTTCAAATCCTGTATTAACAGACCACATGCTGCCACATCACTTGCATCTACTGCAATCTTGATTGGCAATTCAAAATCTAGGGGTGAAAGAACTGGTGCATTGTTGAGTTTAGCTTTCAGCACTTGGAAGACACACTGACACTCCAAATGAACTTTTCAACCAAATGGGAAATAATCTTTCGTTTTAGGGGTAATTTCCTAATACATGATGGTACCTCTAAATTTAAGCATTTGGCCACATTTTCCAGGTCTTCCTTTCACAATTTATCAAAATCTTTGACTGTTAAGTCTTCATTAGCCAGAAACACACTTGGATCTATTGACATGTTGTCTTACTGTCTGCATGTTGACTAACAACTGTGTTAATGAATACCAGATATCCTTTGTTGAGTTCAAACTGTAAGTTTCAGTATTTAGAGACTTCCGGAAACTGCCAGATGATTCAACCGTTATGTTCTTATTGCAAAATAACTCGATTATTTGTCTTGAATTTGATCCCATTTATCTTGAATTGATCCCAGACAAGCCCCACAATTTGTTACGATGCTCACCTTTCGAATTTTCTTTGTCATAGTGCAACTCAACAAAGAATGACAAGGATGAGATGATTTTAACAATAACAATATATTAAGAATCAACAATCAAGACAAAGTAGGCAAATGGAACAATACACTTAGGTATGCTGATACCCCAATAATTGACACGCTGCAGGGAAATCCTAATACCTGCTAAGAGATTCCCACAGTTCCAAGTCCTATATTAGGTGCCAAATAGTCTGGTCCAAATCCCACAGAGGCACAGTTTCCTCCCAATGTGATACACAGAACACTGTGCTGGTCCAAATCCCACAGAGGCACAGTTTGGTTCCAATGCGGTACAATTAAATACCAAATATACCAGTCCACTCAAAGGCACTGTCCACACTCCATAGGTACAATGTATAAATGAGTATCTCCTTGGCAATAGCAATGGCTCACAGTCCCCCTGGCTTGAAAACACACAGTTTCTGTCAGATCTCAGAATTTTCATCCCACAGTCATGAAGGGAGCTGCTTTATAGATCCAGGCTGAGAACTCACACCAGTAATCTACAATTTCCTAATCACACATCATACCTCTCTGTGATCTTTTTAGACCTCATCGGAACTTTCCTTTGTTTACTGCTGTGCATGCATGTATGTATGTCACCACTTCGTAGTTTACAACCCACGTGAGAGTCACCCCAACAAAGCAGGCCAACTCAGTGAATGCAGTGACCTCCACAAATCAAAACAAACAGCCAAACCCACATTCATAACATGGAGTATGACTATGGAATGAAAGAACACGTCATAATTAAAAGTAACCTGGAAATATTTTCTAAATACTGACCTTGTATGGGAGGGATTTTCGGTTTATATAATATTGTCTGATTCCTGGTTTAATGAAAACATGGGCAAATAGCTACTAGGTCGGAAACCAACATAATGATGCCTGGCTATGTAAAATTTGACATGAACTTGACCACTGCAATGAATTGAAAGATTGTTGTATTTCAACATTTTCAGATAAGGAATCAATGCAACAAAGATGAAGGACTAAAGTGAAAGCATTTGGGAATTCATGTTATCGATAGTGATTCTGCTGATTGAAAAGCACATGCCGTTTTCAGTATTTTGATTCATTTTCCAATATGTTTCAACATTTTGCTGTCTAGGTCAGTAGCAGTCGCTATAGGTTGACATGCAAGGCAGATCGACAAAACAAAAACAAAAACAAAAATCAAAAACAAAAAAAACAACAACAAATACTCACACTCTATTGATTCTGGGGGTCTATATGTTTTGCTTCTCTTTTGGGGGGGGGGGGGGTGAGTGGAGGGTAAAATCTGCAAGACAAAAAACTTGTCCCCGTAATTCCATGGGCACAGTTTTGGTGCCCACAAGACTATTTTGTTCATCAAGTGACGTTGTCAGTCTTTTTCAACTGTCACCGTATTCTTTTCTCCTTTTTTTGTTAGTTATTTTTTAGCCCTTTATCAAATAAACAGTACAGCTGTTGCATACATATAAAATAGCACTTATCACCAATACAGGAAGCGACTTAAAGGTAGTGCTGTGTCACCGTACTCTCCACAAGTTTGATAAACACTACACAATAGAAATAGGTAGATTTATGATGACACACACAATATAAATTGATTTAATTTTGCTGCTTTTTTGCTTATTTCGTGATGACGCAAAAAAATGAAAAATAAAACACAATGAAAACTATTATTTCAAAGTAGATTTAGTGAAACCTGCATCCAAAATAATAAAAATAGGCGAAATGCGAAAATAGGTATGATTACTGAATTGTGGCCGTATTTTTTGTGCTTTTGACATGCAGAATGATAGGAATATTGGCCATGAAGCACGAACCGATTATTTGACCCCTCTTTGATTCTCCCATAATGTTAAAATAAGGAACAGCAAAAGTGACAACGACAAATGTTGGACTCTGGTGACACAGATAAAGAATGAACCGATTCTACCCCTCTGATACTCCCATGATGTCAAAATAAGGAACGGTGAAAGTGACAGTGCACACGTTGGAGTACTGGTGGCAAAGATAGTGACCATCATTTAAGGAGTGTGTTACTGCACAATTGTAAGTAAATCATGATGGCAGATTGATTAATGACCAACTCGAAGCTGTGGGGTTTTTTTTCTATCACTTTCATCTCACAGAAGAGGGTACGGCACTCTTACTGTTGAGACAAATTAACCATCGGAGAAAATAGCATCGATTGTTCGTGTCATCTGAGCACAGAAGAGAAATCTGATCACCAATCATGGCCCATACTGTAAAACGCCATTGTGCAGTCAATGGAGTCTCGATATATATATATATATATATATATATATATATATATATATATATATATATATATATATATATATATATGGCTTAATTGATTATAATCATTGTTATCCATACCTTCACAGGAACGATTCACTCTTTGTGTGCACCATACAAGAACAGTTCACGACCTTGTATGACCAAACTGTTTAAATGAGGAGACTTCTTTTACCAGTCAATTCTCCCTATCTTAATGCAGACAGTTTGCTAAATTATATGAATGCACGGAGTGGGTGCCGGCCAACACCTCTCTTCTTGACCACGTTTTAATATAACCAGTTGCAGTCTGCAATATATTTATCTGGTAATACGGGTCATCCATATTAGCAGCGGTGCTGTTTTGTCCCAAATCGGAAGTTGAAACCCAACATGCATGCACATCACAATATGACGATAACATTAATAAGATCTGTTTGTGCACGTTAAATGCTGGGACCAATACATGGAAGAAGAACTTTATTGGCATAAACCTAAGGAAGGTACAACCTAAGATCAGGGTATTACAATCATAAATTATAAACAAAGAAAGTACACCTGAATATTAAAATTACAGAAGCAAAAGCAAGCAATTCTACTTCAGGTGCACCCAGGATAACCCACTAGACTATAAATACATATAATACATACAATATATAAAAAATACGTACAGTTCTGTTAGCACCTCAAGACCTGAAACCGCGGGTCAAAAGCATCATTCACAAAGGCGAAAATATGGTATTTGACATCTTGCTTCTTTTGCATTGTCATTAGGTATATAAATTTGTCGCTGTCATTCAATCTACCAAACTGGTCATCTATGTTTTGTAACTTAGAGAATAAGTCAAGCCTGGGCTCGGAATATTTTGAACAGTGTAATAAAAAGTGTTTCTCATCTTCAGCCATCCCGGATAAACACAGCTGGCCGTTTCTTTCACAGGCAGGAGATTTGGGCCTTGTGTATCTCCCTGTCTCAATGGCAAGAGTATGGGCGCTTATACGTAGTTTGGTAAATTTTTGACGTTTTTAAACATTTACATTATCCAAATAGAATTCTCTGTCGAAAGTAGTCTAAAGTTTACAATATGTGCGTAATTTGTGTGAGTTAGCCGAGAAGTGACCATTTATCTTGTCTGACCATTGAGTTTCATAAACTTGACACAGTTTCTTTGGTAGTGAAGTCAGGGTAAGCTTGGCATTGTTACCACCGAGATTGTGCCAAGTTTCCTGCATGTCCAAAGTATATAATATGTCTTTGATATGTTTGATCCAACAATCTTGACCCTGGGAATAAAGTTGATAATTTTGAAGTAAACATTTGCTTGTTGATGAATTTTCTTTTGTGCTTTCCAGGCGTATCCAATATTTTACAGACTTACAAATTATTTCTATCAGAAGTGGATAGCTTCCGAGTTCAGCTCTAACTGCTGAAATTGTAGCTTTTCGGTGTACACCATGAACGTATTTACAAAACTTCACATGGTTTGTCTCAATGACTACTTTTCACACAGGTGGTAGAAGTTGTTTGAGTTAAGTCCTTTCAGTAAGAAAGGACTCCAGGCTTTGCTTCCGTAAGAAAGTATTGGGTTAATTAAACAGTTAAATAATTTCATCGAAAGTGTTACGTTATTATTTACTGGGTACTGTCTTAATTTGAATAAAGCTTTGTTGGCCTGGTCTTTTTGTTTATTTATAGCGGCAGTGAAAGCACCAGATGCACAGAATTCGATCCCTAAGTAGCAGTATTGTTTGACAATTTCGATTATATTACCCTCATATTTGAATGTATATGCATCCTTTAGATGGCCTGATTTGTTGAAGATAATAATCTTGGTTTTGGACAAGTTCACTGAAAGCTTCCAGGTATCACAATAGTTCTGCAAGTTATTTAGTGTCACTTGGAGTTCTTTTGCTGACTCGGACATTAAAACCAAATCATCTGCGTACATTAAACAATTGAGGGGGGTATCATACACTGTAACAGGATCACAATTATCACTAAATATTTCTGGCAAGTCAGATACATATAAGTTGAAAAGAGTTGGGCTGAGCACACAACCTTGTTTCACCCCAATATTTGACGAAAAGGAGTGAGTGAATCCTACATCAGTCTTAACACAGTAGTTTACACCCTTGTACATTGAAGCAAGAACCGATAGGAGGTTCCCTGATACACCACTTACCAGCAACTTATATATTAAGGCTTGTCGCCACACAGAATCGAATGCACGCTTAAAATCAACGAAACATACATATAAGTACTTCTTTGCACCAGTATTTAAATGTTTATCTATTAGTGTTTTCAAAGTTAAAATATGATCAGCAGTTCTACTTCTCTTCTGGAAACCAATTTGATGTACTGGGATTGTACGGTTTTCCTCAAAATATTTACATAGCCTGGAGTTTAAAACTGTACAGAATAATTTTGAGAAGTGACTGGATAGAGCAATTCCTCTATAATTCTCAGGTTTATGCGGGTCACCTTTTTTGTGAATTGGTGTCAGGATACTTTCTCTCCATGCATCAGGGAATGACCCACTTGAGAGCACTTTGTTGAATACTTTTGTTAGCAAAGGGGTCAGTAGTAGTCCGTCTGTATTTTGCTTGACATGAGTGCATTTCTATAATTCAGGTCATCTCCAGTTTCCCACAAAAATCTCACACTTTGTCTGACAGGTACAACACTGTCAAAGTGTATGTCATATAGTCCTGTGACAATATAGGTGGAAAGTAAACAATGGATCGAGTGAACAGTAGGGCTGTGTACTGTAAAATAATTTATACTCTGTAAAACTCTCTTGTCAGCTAGAATATAATCAATGGTGCTGAGTGCACCTGTATGACTTTAACATGTGTTGCATCCTACACTACATATTTTCATTTGCATGCATGGTCAGCTGAATGGCCCACTGCATTTAAGCCTGCACTTTGAAGGTTCATTCAACCATAGAATTAGTCATAAAGGGTCCTTGCATGCACGTGTTTATTTGGGGAGGGGTGGGGTGGGCACGGGACAATCCAGCTTTCAGCATAACTGCAAGTTATGTCAGTACTTTTGCATGCAGAACAGACCAATCTTAAAATAAAAATGCCAAATTTTCCAGGGAGGACCCCAAGCCCCATAGCCAACAGCCTTCTCAAAATTTTGTTTTGGGCCTTTTTGCAATATTTTTTTTATTGTATTTGTGTCTTTTTGCCCAGAACCACTTCCTAGTAGTCATTACCCTATTCCGCAGTCCGAACTCTTTACTCTCCATAAGCTAACCTGTCCCTGTCTAACCTATATACATATGGAATTACTATTGCACTTTCCAGGTTCATTCAACCATAAAATTGGTCACAAAGGGTCCTTGTATGCATGTGTTTCTTGGGGGAAGGGGCAATCCTGCTTTCTGCATTCATACATGTAACGTCAGTACCTTTGCCTGCGAAACAAACCAAACTTAAAATGGAAATGCCAAATTTTCCTTATTTGTAACACGTACCTAACATTTTTTGCTAAGAAATGCCTAAGACATGAATTAGTACGTACTCTGAATGGATCACCTGGAGCTATTAAACAAAAAGTACATGCACATAGTTATTTTGGTTTTTCCTATTATGGTAAGAAATATTTCATTTTGAATTGTGAGAACTCGTGTAACATTCAAAATTATTATATTTGTAACCCAAATTGATTGATCCATCAAACTCATTTTATTTATTAATGTACATGATCACATTTTTGTAAAGCTGATTATTTGTTAGTTGGGTGTCACGCACGATAGCGATCTGCCAAAGTATCTCCCTGACCAAAGTTTTTTGGTATCTCTGCACTAGTTCCTTTTTTTTTTTTTTTTTTTTTTTTTTGATAATTCCTTCCTTGGTTGTATGTAATTGTATTGTTTGTGTTTGTTTATTTGGTCGAAAAACACACCTGAACTGAACTGTCCTGGAAGGCAAACTGGCATGGTTCATGTTAAAACATCTTAACTTTTTGCAGAGGTAGAATCTGGGGACCAACTTCGAAATCACCACCAGGAGAACTTACGTGAAGGTGAACAACAACACAACTGTAAATTAAGTGGCCCCTTATAAAAATTTTAAAAGCAAAACTAACGCATGATGGAAGACTGTCAAATATTTCTGACAGGAATCAGCTCAGCCCATACCCTCTTTTTCATGCGAAGGTAGACACATAACAGACAAAACATTCAAAGCTGAGGTATTTGACACTTTCTTTCTAGGTCAAAGTAATTTTGATGCCTCCACAGTCATCACTCCTGCACGCCCTTGCCATCCAACAAATACAATCAGATATTTACATACTTGTAAAAACGAAGTGCTGGGTATACTTAAGAGTCTTGACGAAGAGATTGTAGAAGTTTTACAACTGGACACGACCATTATTGTTACAGCAGCAACACAAACCATCGGTAGTGCTAAGTTATACACAGAAACTGGCTTTGTGTATTTTTTATCTTCTGCTTAAGTTTGATGAACTTTTCTTTGTATCTGCTGTGTTATGTGTTCGTCTTGGATTGCAGACCATGAATGATCAGTGCTACAACTCAACTTTGCATGGTTATTCACATCATATGAAGTGGTCAAAACGCTTCTATGTCTTGCTACGTACCCTACAGTTATGATGATAGCTCATAAGTTGCAAATTCATGTCTCCTCTGCTTTTATCTGCTAAATTCAGAAACAGACATTTGCTATATATCTACTGCTTATTACTGCACTCACCTAAACGACCTTTTGGACTGAAAGCGTACGTATATTAACCATCTTCAGTTCAGCAGCTTAATATTTATTTGTAAGCCACAATAATTTGAACACATTTGGTCCGCTACTGATGCTGCTAGCCAAAAGTGTTTTATGGCATGATTATACAGAAGAACTGAATATTTTGCTCACTGGTGTGTGCCGTATTTACAACATTCATACAGTTTGTACGCTCATACATTTTTTACAGGTGCCCCGACATGTCATTTTTACTTGGATTGAATAAGATAGCTGAGCTCTATGAAGTTGAGCCCAGTGCCTTTCATCTTGGAGAATGTTCTGTTGTGTTAGTCAACCTGTTCATTCTTACATCATTACTTATGCCTGTCATCAATTTTATCATGTACGGGTCATGGGCACCTATCCGTGCAATTTAAAATCCACATACTTATCATGGTTCGATGATGTGATTGATTACGTGATTTTGTTTCTTATGCTAATTTCCAGTTATGGACATACAAAGCAAGGTCCACTCAAATGTCATTCAGATTTGACACTTGGTCATACATTTGCAATTTGCCAGACGATAAACTCCGATATATAAAAATATCCCTTGTGTACTACTTCGATATTATCGCACTATCTGGGACCTCTCTCTCATCCACACCTCCAGACTATAAATTAGAGCTACCTAGTTTTAATTCTATAATCAGACGTCATAGAACGATTGGTGCTGGTGCAAATATTGCGTTTTACGCTGCAAGGCCTTTGGTGATAAAAAGACGAGCTGACATTGAAAATCAATGGGTTGTATAATTTTGGAATAGTGGTGTATGTGCACGTGTTTGGGGTGATAATAGGCGGCCTAATGCCCCAGCTAGCTTTTATGACTATTTCCAAGATTGCATGGATCAAGCTAAGAATTTGGGAGTTGACAAAATCGTTATCATGGCAGATGTATACGCTGATCCTGATACATGTACTAACTATGGCACGAAACTGCCCGGTTTTGTACAGTCAAAAATTTAAACATCCATGTTAAGGTATCAACCAGGATCACCAAAACGGCATCTTCTTTTCTCGATCAAATCATTACCAATATTCCCAATTATATCTCTACCATTAAGCTCTCGTCTATCAAACCTCATGATGTCCCATGGTACACAATGCCATCCGTGCTTAAAATAATAAGATGGAGCAAATTAAAAAATGGGCAAAAAGCAACCCGCTTTGTTGCCCTACTCCAGGCAAATTGTGTAATAAATACATTAACGACATGAATAGGGGGTGTAAAACAATGTTAATAACGTGCACAATAAAAAAGAAAGTTAATGGCATACGGTTAAATGTGTTATGGATAAATATTAATCTCCCGACATACCAGCAATTCTACATGATAGCCGTACTTACACGGATAATGAAGCAATAAATTCTTAAGTTGTGGCTTTGTGGACGACACGAATTTCTCCATGCCAATACATAGTCAGGATGTCCAAACTCATTCTTACATACTTGGTTCCATGTCCGTTAATAAAGATGAAGTTCTTCATTGTCAGCATCCCACATGGAATTATTGCAAGTTTACTCGACAAGGCTGTTCCTGCTATTTCCGAAACTCTCGCCAGAATTTACAATAAATTCACTGTCGAAAGGGGTCCTTTCCCAGTGACTGGAAAAAGGCCAATGCTGCCCCAATCCTCAAAAAGGATCCCTTAACCATTGTAATAATTATAGCCTTATTTGTCTTCTATGCTGTGTGGGAAAAGTATTCGAAAAAGTTATTTTCAAACATGTATTAATTTTTTGCGATGCTCATGTGGTATCTGATTGTCAGTGTGGTTTCATGCCAGCTGAAAATAGCATGATTCAACTCTTATTCTTGTATCACCACTTCTGTGAAGCAGTAGATAAACAAAAGGAAGTCAGAATAATTTTTGCGATATCTCTAAAGCCTTTGACAGAGTGTATCACCCTGGGTTACTACTGTAACATAAATTGGAACAGGTAAGAATAACTGGGCATCTGCCGATCGGGTTCAAAGATAAAAATCGTCACCGACGGGTGGTAATCCAGGAAGGATCCCACATCCTCTTGGGGCCGACTTGAATCAGGTGCTTTCCAGGGTTCTGTCATGGTACCACTTTTATTTAGATTTACATGAACGACATACTTATGTAGTTGGATCTGCTATAAGATTAGTTACAGATTATTCAATTATTGTAACTGTTAGTGCCGCAGCTGTTGCGTCCTCCTCTCTTAATTCGGATCTGCAAGAGGTTGAGAGATGGTCGCAGCAACCACCTGAATCCGTTCAAGAAAAAATCGATGATTATTTCAAGACAGAGAATACCTGGAGCATTCCCCAGCACTACATTTATGAATCAAACCTTGGAAGACAATTCCTAACACAAACCCATTGGTTTGATACTACAGGCCGATCTAAGATGGTCCAGGCATATAAGTGAAATTCAATAAAAGAGCACAAAGATTGTCAACGGTTTGAAACATTTGCAAATGCATTTCAGTGGGAAATCTTTAGAAATCGTGTATCTGTTGCTTTATTGCGAAAGATGGGTCTATGGTATGGAATGGCTGTACGTCATTGAACATATAAACTCTATTAAGGCATTAACATTTTACAACAAGGGACTATAATTTGTAAAACACTATGCAAAAAGTGAAGTCCACTATGCTGGGAGACCAATTTAAGTTGGGAAGGAAGTGATAATGAACCTCATAGGCCATTATACTTGTAGTCTAACAATCGGGTGCAAAAACATGTTTAATTCATCTCTGCTTTTGGTTAAGAATTTACACAAAAAATAAAACATTAGTTTCAAGAGACAAACCTTTTTCCATTGAAAGCTAGACTAGGAAAAGTCTCTTACTTCTTTGTTTTGTCCATAAAAGTGCAAAGAGAGAATCAATTGTGCATGCATGGCAGTGCAGAATGTGGAAGTGCGCAAGAGACTTTTCATTCATAATCCCATGACTCAGAAAAGCTAACGTGGACACTCTGTAAACAACCAGACATGACCTCTTAATAGATAAGGCCAACAACTTTTTTTTTTCACATTTAAAATTGACAAGAGACAAGCTCAGGGCACTTTTAATGTTCTTTTATTTGATTAAATGAGATAACAATCAATGATGCCCGCCAACATGTGCGCATTTTATAAAAATCAATAACATACACAAGAAAGGAATGTACCAAATTTAAAAGATTTATTACCATGTACAGTCAAAGTCTATCTGGTATCACAAAGAACAAGTGAAAAAATATCCACAACTTGACTACAAATAGCTACTTCAAAAAGATTAACTATACAATATCTCAAACTGTTTGTACATAAATTATTCCTATTTCCGCCATAAATCTTTTAATCTCAACACATTCATGTAAGAAGTATTGATACACTTTTCACCCTACTTAATGCAATGGCAACCACATTGTCCCTGCCGCAGACATGCTCAATTTTCAGATTGTATCCTTGTAGATACAAACTCCATTACCAAAAATCTCTGATTTTTGTCTTTGAACTGATCCCAAAACTTTAAAGGATTGTGATCAGAGTATACCAGTACTGGATACAGACCTGAGATAGCATATACTTCAAAATGCTGAAGTGGTAACAATAAAGCAAGTGCTTCTTTCTCGATGGTGGAATATTTCCTTTCATGGATGCTAAAGTTCTTGGAGAAACAACTCTCAGGGTGTTCCAAACCATCCATACCATCCTGTATTGACATACTACCTGCTGCCATATCACTGGCATCTACTGTAATCTTGAGTGGTTTTTCAAAATCTGGGGCTGAAGGAACTGGTGCATTGGTGAGTGTAGCTTTCAGCTCTTCAAAAGCACACTGACATTTATCATTTCAAATGAACTTTTCTTTCTTTTTTAACAGTATTCTCAATGATTCAGTGATTTCTGAAAAATTCTTACAGAATTTCTTGTGATATCCACCCATGCCTAAAAAATGTAATGTTTCCTGTTTTGTTGTTGGCTGAGGAAAGTCCAAAATTGCTTGAATATATGCTGTTTTTGGCAATTTTTATCCATTACTCACTTTGTAGCCCAGGTATATCACTTCAGATTGATCAAGTTCACTTTTGTTTAAATTCACCTCCAAGACCAGAGGAATTCAATCTTTCAAAGAATGGTCTAGTTCTTTCGAGATGTTCAGCCCAGGGTTGGTTTTTTTTTTTTTTAAATAGAAAATACAGGTATCATCACTGAAGGTCACACATCCCTCTAAACCAGCTGTCACTGTGCTCATTAGCCGGTAAATGTCGCAGGCATGTTGTTTTATTCCAAATGGGATCACTTTACATTGAAAAAGGCCATCAGGTGTTGCAAAAGCTGATATTTTTTTGCTTTCTCTGTGAGTGGCACCTGCCAATAACCTTTAGTCAAGTTGTATTGGTTACAAAAGACGCATTTTCTATCTTATCAATGCAATCATCCACTCTAGGGATTGGATAGGAGTCTGATTTAGTCACAGAAGTCACCTTTCTATAATCAATGCAAAACTGCATTGAACCATTAGGTTTTGGGACCAATACAATAGGACTGCTCCAGCTACTCTTACTTGGTTCTATTATATCATTTTCCAGGATCTAATTCATTTCTTTTCGAACTGCAGCCAATATCAGTGGATTCATCTGATAAGGTCGCAGCTTTATTCGACCACCATCACTCAGGAAAAAAAACTCAAGTCTTCATTTGAGAATGAATCATTCACATCATTGCCATTATTATTTTCATCATTCTTCAAAGTAGTGGCACCGACAATTCTTACAGGGGTTCCTCTTTCATGGTATTCTTTTAACATGTTGATGTGACAAAGCCATGTAGCTTTCCCCCTATCTGGTGTAGATATATATAGTCCACATCATTCAACTTTCTTTTAACCAGGAAAGGACCACCGAATTGTGCCTGAATCAAATGCCCTTGCATCGGGAAAAGTACCAATACCTTGTCTCCTGGTTTAAAACTTCTTTTCCTTGCTTCCTTATCATACCATGTTTTCGTCTTACCCTGTGCATCGATCAGATTTGATTGTGCCACCTCACAAGCCTTTAAAACTTTTTTTTAATTTAGACACTTACTCCAAGATAGGTTCATGTTGTGTTTCCACCAACCATTTTTCTTTCATAAGCTTCAGTGGACCTCTCACAGTATGTCCACATATCGGTTCAAATGGACTGAACCCCAGTGACTCATTTGGTATCTCTCTTGTGGCACATAATAACAAATATACACCTTTATCTCATTCATTTTCATTTTCAAAACAATAGGTTCTCATCATGTTCTTCAGTGTTTGATGATACCTTTCTACAGCTCCTTGTGTTTCTGGGTGGTAGGCTGAAGATTTAATTTGTTTAATGCCTAACTGGTGGGAAACCTGAAAAACTGCAGACATGAAAGTTGAACCTAGGTCACTTTGTATCTGTATCAGCAGTCCTACTCCAGTGACAAATTTCATTAAAATTTCAATGATAGTAGGAGCTTTAATGTTTTAAATGGGATGGCCTCAAGATACCTAGTGGCTCAATCCATGATGGTAAATAGAAACTTATTTCCATCTTTCGTTTTCGAAAGTGGTCCCACACAATCTATAAAAACCCTGTTAAATGGTTCTTGAAGAACAGGGATAGTAATCAAAGGAGCAGGTTTGATTTTCTAATTTGGCATTCTGACCACTTGACATATGTGACATGTCTTACAAAATTCTGCCACATCCCGATGTAATCTGGGCCAAAAGAAGTGTTGTCATATTCTATCTTGAGTCTTCCTACCATAGGCACTTCATGGGCTATTTTTAAGACTTCTGCTCTATATGATGAAGGAACCAATTTGATGAACGATTTTCCATTCTTCCTCAGTGGAAGCATTTTGAGGTCTCCATTTCGTCATCAACACTCCTGACTTATAATCACAGATCAGGTCTTTTTGTGCCTCTTCTTCAGTTAAAGCTGTATTTGCTAATTTTCTTAACTGAGGGTCAGCGTTTTACTCTCTAATCAGCGTATCCTCGATTCAAATGAGGCATTTGACTCAGATGATAATTTTGGTTTACCTGGTCAGAGAAGTTACCCTCATGGCTTACCTCTGGGCTCAAGTTACCTTTATGACTTACTTGGTCCTTCAAGTTACCAGCCAAGAATGTCTCCACCAGGCCTAGACATCCATCATCTTTGTCACTGGCTTCTTCTAGTTTAGAAGCTTCAAGAGCCATTGACCTTGTCACAACACAGGTAGGACAATTGCCTGGAAATTCTTGCTCAAGATGCTCTGTGTCCTCTCTCATGACTGGCTCATCAGTCAAATATTGTACCAGTTTACTTTTCACATTATTCCCTGCTATATTATTCACCTTCCATGGGGAGACTGGGTACAATACCTACAATCACTGGTGCAATTTTGAAATCAGACTTTCAGTGAACTTTGTAAAGCGGGACTGTAATGTAATTTCCCTCAACACCCTGAAGTAATACACTTGCTTTTTGATAAGTGTCATCCGACAAAGAAAGTACATCTTCCAACAGTAAAGACTGGGCAGCACCAGTGTCCCTAAGAAACACAACTGCCTTCTGGTCAGCAGCATTTTCTTTCTGTGACACCAGAATGTCCATCACACATATTTAGAGGTGGGCACACCTTAATACTGGCTAACTCAACTGGTTTCTGTGTGTTATTGGTTCTTCTCTAGATTAAAAAAAGAAAAAAATAGACTTGACCTGACCCCTCTTATGGCAGTAGCTGCATGTGGGTCCACTAAAGAACTTCAGCTCTGTTTTCTGATTAGCAAGTGTATCAGACTGAGGTGAATTATTGAGATTTTGTTCTGAATTTTGATGGGAGGAGAGGTTCCCCATTCCCTCTGACTTCTTTCCAAATTTAGATCTGAACTCACCCTGTTTGGGTTTTCTGAAGAAGCTTGTCAACTCATAGTCATCAGCAAAACTGCAGCTTCATGTAATTTATCTGCCTTGGGTTCCTCCAGGTAGCTCTTAATTTCTTTAGCAATGCAACCTTTAAAGTTTTCTACCAAAATAAGTCCCCTTAATTTGTCAAAATAATTTTCTATTTTCCTGGAGGCACACCAAACAAATTCTCTTTCTTTCTGGCAAATTCCACATAGGTTTCATCTGATTCCTTTTGGCTGCCCCTGAATTTCTGCCTATAAGCCTCAGATACTAACTCATATGCTTTCAGAACAGCATGTTTCAACATATCACACTCAAAACTTTGTTCTATGGAGGGCGTGAATAAACTTCTTGTGCTTTTCCAATAAACATACTTTGTTAAAGGAGAGGCTACACCCTTCTAGGTCATTCGAAAGTTTCATATATTTTCATGAAATATACAAAGAATTTTGACACTTCTTTTTCTTAAAATTTTGGTACTAAACATGCATTCTTTGCGACATCAAAAGGTCCTGACTAAGCTGAATTATCTGATCTAGAATGTCTAAGTTCAAACTCTCTTAGCTTTAAGTCATGTTCTCTGGCCTCTCTCACTTCCTGTGCTGCTTCTCTTGTTGATTTGAGCTCATGCCCTCTTGCTTCATGTGCTGCCTCTCTTTCAGCTTGTGCTTTTCTTTCATCAGCTTCTTTTGTTGCCCGTGCTACTTTCCTGTCACTCTGAAGTATGAATTCAGCTAATTCCAATGAATTGCCAAATTTTTATCCTCTGATCCCTCATCCTCAAGGAAACTTTCTTCAACCAAATGGGAAATTATCTTTTGTTTCAAAAGTATTTTCCTGATACCTGATGGTACTTCTAAATGTAAGTATTTGGTCACATTTTCCATGTCTTCCTTTATCATCTTCTGCCTATTAAGTCCTCATTAGCCAGAAACACACACTTGGATCTATTGACATGTTGTCTTATTGTCTGTATGTTGACTAACAACTATGTTTATAAATACCAGATATTCTTTGTTGAGTTTAAACTGTAAGATTCAGTGTTTAGAATCTTTGGGAATTTTCCAGATGATTCAGCCCTTATCTTCTTATTGCAAAAGAATTCAATGTTTTGTCTTGAATTGATCGTGTTTGTCTTGGATTTATCCCAGATGAGCCCCTACAATTTTTTACAATGTCCATCTTCAGAATATTCTAGACCCTGGCAGAACTCAACAAGGAATGACAACCATGAGACAACTTTAACAATAACAATATATTAACAGTCAAAAATCAGTACAAAGTAGGTAAATGGAGTTATACACCTAGCTATGCTGATACTCCAATAATTAAAAGACTGCAGGTAAATCCTAATCCCTGGTGAGACATTCTTCACAAGTGCTGTCCCACAGTTCCAAGTCGTATGGTTGGTGCCAAATAGTGTGGTCCAGATCCCACAGAGATACAGTTTGGTTCCAATGCGGTACAATTAAACACCAAATATACCAGTCCACTCAAAGGCACTGTCCACACTTCACAGGTACAATGTATAAATAAGTATCTCCTTGGCAATAGCAATGGCTCACGGTCCCACTGACTTAAAGACGCACAGCTTCTGCCAGATCTCAGAATTCTCCTCTCCTAGTCATGAAGGGAGCTGCTATATATATCCAGGCTGAGAACTCTCACCAGTATTTTACAATGTTCTAATGAGTCACACATCATACTTCTCTGTGTGATCTTTCTAGATCACATCAGAACTTTCCCCTTTGTCTACATCTGTGCCTGTATGTAGGTCACCACTTCAGGTTTTATTGTTCACTATGACAAACAGGCCAACCCAGTGACCTGGTGCACACTCAATGAATACAATGATCTCTCCAAATCAAGACACACAGGCATACCGACATTCATAACAACAATCACGATGCCTGCAATCATGATCCATTCTCTAATAATCAGTTACAAAAACAAAAAGAAGCCTAGAATGCTGCTTAACAAGCAATTCAATATGCTACCACTATGTGACTCTTTCACTCCACTCGTTGAGTATTTTCGTCCCACACACAAAACATAACTCCTGCCAAAGTGACACAATGTGAGAATGTTTTAAGCAATACTTCACAACATTTGATGTACAAGCTACAAAGCTTTATTTAAAGTTGGCATATAGACAAAGAAAAACGTTAGCCAAAGGGCTATTAGAATTGATGAAATACATACATGAAGTGACGTTAGACAAATGCTTATAACTAAAAATGGCAGCATTTATACACAACTGAAAAAGTAGCACCACAGAGTTACAAATGATCAAATATCCGACAGTCATACATCTCGCTCTTCTGGGTATTTGGACTACAAGGTTGTACGTATTACATGCTGCGCAAGTGCAGGACTTGTCAAAGGTCCAGATGGCAACCAGTTTCCTTAAATTCTGTCAAAGTTACAGCATCTTTTATGCGATTAGGGACCTGGTCCCAAATTTTGACACCTTGGTAGGGCACGGAGTTTTTACCATAAGTCACCTTGTTATATGTAGGATGGTTCAAATACTTAGATGAGTGGGAAACTTTATTTGACTTATATTGTTAAAAAATGTCTTGTAAATAATTTGGGCTGTAAATGGAGGTATGACCAGAGCTATACTCTCCATGAAACAACTACAAAAGAACGTCATTCACCGCGATACTGTATAATACATAGGGAACCTCAAAACAAACTATGAGTGATATATCACATACTTAAGACAAATAGCAGGATCTAAACGTCAGTTTTCTCTCATGTGAATCGTTTCCCTTCTATCACAAATTTTATTCACAATAGTGTCATATTCACAAAAAATAGGCAGCAGAGCTAGTGTATCTCCACACTTTTATGCTTTAAAATCACGTCATAGGATCAGACAAACCATCAAATAAAATGCAATTCCCTCTTTTATTGTGCACTCACTTTAAGCAATGAAAAATATTTGTACCAAATTGGATTGAGTTCTTTCAATCCATTTATGTTATGCTAACACATAACAGGACATATGGACAGACAAACAAAATATAAAGCCTTATCCAAGGGAGCAGATATAAAAATACGATTGGAGCCTATCTCCACACAAAACTAAATTATGTATACACAATGATTCAATTCCATAAAATGGATCCTTCTGCATTAGGCCCTACATGTTAACACTGTGGCTCCTTTTCCTTAAAAGCATAAAATACTTTCGGAAATGAAAAATCCCGCCAAAACTGAAGAATCCAGATGCCGGAAACAGGTTAATCCATTTGGAAATGAAGAGTGAATCTAGGATTCCATATGTAGGGGTACGGATACGGGTACGGCGTACGATTATTCAAATAGTGTGATTCCATATATGCAGTGCCCGGTGCGTCAATTGTCTTTTGCGGCTGATCACCCAAGGGCACAGGATGGCTCCCACCTGGTCTAAAACAAATCCACGTGGCTTCAATCCTAAAATACCAAGGATACACCAGCAAATTATGTCATTTCAAGGGAATTCCCGTCCGTTTTGGGTACGGATACGATTCCAATCGCTACATAGTGCAGTAAGAAAAATCGTACCCGTACCCGTGTCGTCACATATGGAATCATTGTATGTAATTTCAAGTTGTGCTATTTTTGCCGTATCCGTACCCGCACATATTGAATCCTGGCCTTATATGCGCTAGCTTAGAAATTACCAATCCGTCGAAAATAATGAGTCTATGTGGAAAATTAAGAATTCCGTTGGTAGTGGTGAAACAATTAAGCCACAGAGTAACATCACAGCGGTCGATCTTAACATGGAAAATATAAAAGAAATACATTCAGATAAAACGGTAAAGCTCTGGCCCATGAAAGAATTTATCTGGGGAAATATGGTGAAAATACGATGTGGCCACTGTGAAACACAGTGTTGCAAATGGAATTAATAGGGTCCTTCCTAAGTCACCATTACAGGTATTTACAGCTCTGGTGGCATTTTCCAAGTGGGTGATTTTGTTCAACATTCCACAGAAAAGGTACCTTTTTGCTTGATAGGACCCGCTATGCCCCGCATTTCTCTGCTAAAGAGCCAAATTATGTCCAACAATTACAAACACACATTTCAGACCATTTGTGGATTACTGTCCCAAGTGACGATTTTTGGTGAAGTATTCTCCCACAAAGCTACCATTTTTGGGCGGCAAACGCCCGAAAAGTATGATTTATTTAAAGACATGATCGAGATAGAGTACTCACGTCCTAAAGACACTTTGGAATACCCCCTCCTCGCACTTTTAAAAGGCTTATGCTTCAATAGTTACACTATGCAATAAAAAATCGGACCTTGTTTTCATCCATTTGGGACAATCAGGAGGCTTGGGTAAGTGCTGAGCAGCTACATGCACTTGCAGGTTTTGTGTTTGGACCAAAACAAAATCTCGAAACATGAACTCGCTGCCACAATACACCAACCATAGTTAGCGCCCCCCCCCCTTAAAAAAAACAATAAAACAGAACCAATAAAAAAAACCTATGAAACACGCCCACCGCCCCCCCCCCCGCTAAAAAAAAAACTAAAAAAACAAAAAAAAAAAAAAACAAAACAAAAAAAAACGACGCAAATATTTCTATATCCCCTAACGAAAGACAGTTTTCATGAGAAAGGGGCATCTGGCCACTGTCTCTGATTTTGATAAGCTCATATCACGTGACTGTGTTCTCCGTGATTGACAAGCGTGAACCCCGTGAATTGAGGCGGGACTCCTTTAGCTGACTGGAGAGGGCATCGCGGGGGTGGACACTTGTGGGCATAGGGTAATGCATATTAAAAGTACCAATCTTCAAAGTAATTTTGAGGTCTATTATAGCAACATTAACATAAATTGTAAAACTTTTTGATTAGTATGCCTGTCAAAATCAGTAATGTACCAGGCATATTAAATTTTAATATGTTACAAACTTTTTTTGCAGGCAAAATTAATGAGACCCTCATACAATATCTGTGTACTGACCACAACACATGCATAGGTATCAATAGGACAGGTCACAATCACCAATTATCTGTGTATTCAGCTTACTACACAACCCAATACACATAATTCGTCAGGGCTAGAGATGTGTATTCCCATTGAATTGCATGTTAAATGCACCTCTAACTACTTTTAAATCTGCAAGAACAAAATTTATGTCAATATTTCAGCTATGTACATAATGTTACCACACAAATTTTGCTGTTTCTGCAACAAGTGGTTTCAAAGTTATTAAGCTGTAATTTACAATAGAAAGTATTGGAATTCACAACTTTAGCCCTGAATGACTTAAATGCCCCCTACAGGAGAGCAGTAGAAGCTTCTGTTCCTACTCTCCCCTATTGGTTTCTACCACATGGAGCACGACCATTTGAACAGACTACTTTTGGTGATTAACCCCACACTTGTCGGGTTAATCACCAGAGTAGTTTGTGAAACCTTTAAAATGAGTACATTTTGGCAGCATGTGCTCATGATGCCACAGCATATGGCTCTGTGGATATAACCATCCATACAAGTATGGTGTTTAAAGGGCAAAACGCCATTGTTTCACTTATGGCAGACACTTCACTGATTGGGCAAGCTTTACTGCCATAAAATAGTCTTAACCTATATTATTATAAGTTCAATATTTTATGAAAGGTTTCATTAATAGCTTAGAGGCCATTTTCCTTCCATTCTTAGGCTTGTTCAGCTGAGATAATCATGTTATTTTACCATGTAAACCTTTGTTTGTGACAAGTGCCTATGTTAAAACTATACAATCAAGAAGTTTTACCCCAGCAAAGGGGCTTTCTCTAGGCATTGGAGGTGAGAAAATCACTGGGCACAGTGGTCCACCTGTGGGGGAAAGTCCTGAATTAACATGAATATCTTGCATTACAGCATGTCACAATGATAAAGAAAAAGTAAATTACCTAATGTTTTGTACTCATGAAATAAAACAACAATGTACTTTAATACAAGACAAATACTTAATTTTCAAATGCATGCAAAATATTCAAAATACAAAAGTGATATCAAGTTATTCAAGAACTCTGTTTTTATCAAAGAAGCTACATCTACATGATTATGTTATCAAAGTTACTATAAATTGAAAAGTACCAGAAACTTCCTTTACCGCTATGCAATACAACCAAAATGCAAAATTCATTAAAAATCAGGATCCCATAGCAACACCACATAGTGAACAATTTATTTGGCCCTTCCACAGTTAACATTCCTGCGCCCAATGAGCAAAATCTGAACGACTATTTTGGAGACGTCGCAAACAGTCAAAACATACGACGAGGGGCTTTGGAGAAGATTTTTTCAGGTTTGGCTAAAAAACAGAACAACAATAATCATAAAAGAATACAAAATTTACTGAAGCATGACCATTTGAGAAAAGTTGGTGGAAACTCACAAGACAAAACAATGCCACTAAGTATGAAGTCAATCTGACTGACAATTTCTTCTGAGAAATTGAAAATGTGAATTTGCATTTGAGGTCTATTGATTTACATTGTAAACAATAGGAATATATGCATTTACCGATAAGTACCCAAAATAAAAATTCGTTTAAAATCAGGATCCCATAGTAAGACCACATGGTGAAACAAACTTGTCTGGCCCTCCCACAAGGAACATTCCTGTACACAATCAGCAAAAGTTGAAAGACCGTTTTGGAGAATAAGTTAGAAATAGCGAAAACACACTAAAATTCATTTAAAAATGAAAAAAAAAAATGCAGTGCCACCTGGTGAACAAATTAAGAACTATGGGTCCCTAGAAGCCCAAGAGTATAACACTAGAAGACGAGGCATCTTTATCAGTAGAATTTTCTAAATCTTGCATTAGATACAGTCTAGTCGAACTAATTAATGAAACCCCAAAACTAATAACTTATAAAGTAAGCATCCACAGTTTACAAGGTTACACAAATTATGTTAAAAGATATTTCATTGTAAAGTATTTAGAAATATGTTCAATTTCTGATTGCTATATATGTACTAGATAAATGCAATCTTTGTAACAGATAAAAGTGATATTCATTATTATTATTATCAATGGTGGTAATAACTGAATCATATTAATCTCCTTTTTCCAGTACCTCTAGATCGCTTGTCAAATTTAAATTACTCTGTTAATCATATAAATATGTACTGTATTGTATTTCTTTTTCTAGTACTCAATAAAGATGTGTACCTTTAACGAGTTTTCTGGGTGGCCCTCATGCTAGCGACCTTGGGGTCTCAATGAGAGTCGGTCTCCTGATCAGTAATTGTTATATGTGTAAATTTTTATTCTATTCTTTGGGTCAAATAAAAGCATTCTGAATCTGAATCTGAGCGGGTCTCCGAATTTGCAAGCTTCGCCATTTTGAACAAAGGGGACATCACGTGATCTTTGCATGGCCGTGTTGAACGCTTTCCCGGGCATTTTACACGTGGCATTATCGGTAGCAATGCGGAACAGTGCAGTTTTCGGTTCTGCCAAAATTTATGGGACACTTCTATGTGGCGCAAAAGTATCAAATATATAATATTGCTACTTTGGAATAAATACACATATGATCAGATGTCATATGATAGTTGATACATTAATGAGCCACAAGCAACACATTTTAACAATATCAGGGCCTACTGTACGATTGAATTGACTTGAAAGATGATTTGCTATGCAGCAAATCATCTTTCCTAAAGTTTTTTTCTTTTTCTTCTTTTTTCTCTCTTTTTTTTCAATTATGTATCATTGGTGATTTGCCTTACGTGGGTACTGTAGATAGTGAATCCCAAAGAAATGGTTCCATGAATTTGGTCATATTGTGGCCATTTTTGAGAAATTGGCCGTGGTAAGTACGGGTGTGATGATTGTCTGGTAACAGGTCACGCATACCGGCCTCCATTGTACCATTCTTTTCCGGATATATGGGGATTTGGTGCAGTTGTTATGTGCGTTTCCCATTTTTGACAATGTGATTGGTGCCGAAGGTTGCTGGCTCGAAACCGGTCCGTTCCGTGGTCACAAAACAATTATTGATGAATTTGATTGTTTTGTACAAAATAGTTGTCATATATAGAGGGTAAAACCATTGAGTTGTCTGTGAACAAAATTAATGGCAACATATTCATAAATTTGATGAACTTTAGAAACACTTACTTTACAATGTTGTTCAATACACTTTCCACATGTTTATTCCAATTCAATTTATCGTCTAAGATACTTCTAAAATACTTTGCAGATTAAACTTTTTTATGATGTGTGCTCCAAATCTTGACTTAAAAATACTGATTGATTGTTTCTTTTTGTTGTAAAAATACTGATGCATGATTTGTCAATATTCATTGTAAATTTGTTTACAGACAACCATTTGAACGATTTTCCTAAGATTTGTTCTCCTTCGTTTTTTCAAAAAAAAAAAATATTGTTTCGGGATTGTTTTATATTTTTCATGCCAGGTTTAAGCATGGGTAGTGTCCGCTTGCGTCTAAAGGTCCCATATACGCGTCTCATTTTGGCTGCCATTGTTATAGATACTTTGCATACCCAAGATGGCGGCATCGCAGAATGGAACAGCGACTCCACCAATTATAAAAGAAAGACCTCGTACATTCGGAGAGAAACCCAAATCATTTCAAATAGAAGAAGATGGAGAGTTTTACTATATTGGTTCAGAGGTAACTTTTGCATGCTTGATGTCATTTTCTATGGTAAAATGGCACGTGATTTTGTCCGTTGTCAGACCAGGCGAAAATAGGGGCTCCCACCTTTGTTATTATCATTGCGTTGGGTCTGCGGAAGCGGACAGACAATAATTGATATTGGTGTATGTGTCATTTTCTAATGCACGAGTACATATCTATTCATTCCAGTAATTGTTTTACAGTTACCCTGTAACATGGCTTAAGTATTTCGTAAATAACATGCAACAGGCCAACATCGAAACCTGGTGTGGCCACAGGCGTATGAAAATATTCTGAGTGCGAGAGCACCGATGCTGCTTGTGTAGTAATACCACAAAGCCAGTATCCCACGACCAACGTTACTCATACCAATCCGTATACATGTGAATAAAGTACATATTCCTTACTTGAATATGGTAAAGCTATACATGTATGTGTTCCTTATCTGTTATTCCCCATGTTGAATAAAGTTTCAGTGCGTTTCCAAGCAAGCGTACGGTGCACAACACACTTACATTACTGTCGCCAAAGCCTGTTTTGTCCAGATACTTTCGCTATTTATCTTCGGTTTTCATGACAGGGAAGAGTGGAAATGGCAACATAATGGCTGGTGTGCCGATGCAACCGCAATAAAGGCGTTGACCCTGATAACCAACCTGGACAACTTTGTGAAGCCACCACTGGGTACCCATGAAGAGCGAAGTGTGGTTGCATCGGCACGTTGGTCGTGGGATACTGGCCTTGTGGTATTACAACACAAGCAGCAACGGTGCTCTCGCACTCAGAATATTTTCATACGCCTGTGGGTGTGGCCATATTTATCTGTGCTGGGTCTTTCATTCCTAGGTTTTCTTACTTTTTAATTAAAGACATGTTCATGGATACTGAACCGGGTCCGGTTTTGGTTGTTGAAGTGACTAAAGAGCCAGACCGGTACTGCAGACACTATACTATACACAGGAAAGCCAGATCCGGTACTCGATCCAATACTGTGATAAATCACCTGAGTCCCGGTCCGGCATCGCATACTGTAAGAAAGCCCTGGAGTGCTGGATTATGTACATGTAGAAAATGGGACCCTTGTCAATGAATATTTGGGTCCCCGAACAGATGGGTCCCAGGGCCTAAATATTCGCCAAACAGGTGGGCCCTTGGAGGCCCAAACATTCTAGAATATTTGGGTCCCCTTTCATATTTAAATAAATTACACTTCATGAGACATCTTAATTACAGTTGTGACGTTGATGATGTTAATATTACATGATAGCAAAATTGGTCATGTCATAGTAGACTTAATGTAAAAGGCACTGGTTACAGTGTTTTGTCAGCTCAGCTTGAGAATAGTTTCAGTGAAAAATGTAAAAACACAGTCCTGAATCATGTGAACGGCTTTATAATTGATGTGAAATTGAGACCAGATGACTCAATCCTATTGAAGTAAAATTGCTTGCAACCATTTATTGTTGCTTGTACTAGTACATGTGGACTGTCATTGAAAAAGTATATTTTGTAAGATTTGAATTTGTGAGTAGTTTTGTTACATACAGTCCAAGAAATACTAGATACAAGCAATCAAACCATTCTGTAGCATTAATTTCATCCAGTATAATTTCTTTATATCATAATAAAGTTCACTTTCTCATAAAAGAAATGGGAAGTTTAACTTTGATTCAAGTATGTGTGGGCTCTGAGTAAAATTGTAATTGCATCAGTAGTTTTCATGAATAGTTGAGCTAACCCAAACTACTGCTGTAAAATAATAGTAAATGACTTGATTTCCAGTTATGTAGAAAGAGGCCAGGGGAGAGGGGCTTTTGATTCCCGAATGTCTGGGCCCCTTGACACCTGAACAGTATCTAAGTACCTCTTGGTGGATATAAATGGGAAAGGTGCCCTTTGGTTCCCAAACATTAGGCCCCCTTTCTGTAACTAAGTGCATACAAATGGGAAACAGGCCCTTTGGTTCTTGAATATTTTGGCCCCCTTTTTGTATCCAAGTGACTTGAAGTGGATATAAATGCTCAGGGGGTCCTTTGGTTCCAGAATATTTGGGCCACCTATTTGTATGCATCTTGAAGTGGATATTAGACCCTTAGTAAGAATTTTATAGGGGCAACATAGATCATTTAAAAAGGGCATTCTTCCAGCCGAATATATGTGAAAAGGGCTCTTTTTAGCTTAAAACTCGCTGAAAAAGGACAGCTATGCCTTATGCCTACAGGTGTGTAACAACAAATAGTATAAATCTTATTGTGCTGTACCTACTTCTGATTATTCATTTGGTAGAATGTAACAACTGGTTCTGTTTTTGAGAGGTTTTAATGCAAAAATTTATCAAAAATATGGTACAATACCATATATCCTTCAATTTAGCTAATAAATAGGGTCAGGTGCTGGAGAAATTTCAAAGGGGGCAAAGGGGTGCTACTGAAGAGGGGCGGGGTGGGCCGCCCCTCTGAAATGGTGTAGAAAGGGGTCTGGATATAAATGGGCAGAGGGCCCTTTTGTTCCAGAGTATTTGGCCGCCCTATTTGTATGTCTTGAGAAAGTGGATATAAATAGGAAGGGGGCCCTTTGGTTATAACTAGAATATTTGGGTCCCCTATGGATCTGTACTTGTCTTCAAGTGGATAGAAATGGGCAGAGGGCCCTTTGGTTCCAGAGTATTTGGGCGCCCTATTTTTATGTCTTGAGAAAGGGGATATAAATGGGAAGGGGCCCTTTGGTTCCAGAGTATTTGGGCACCCTATTTGTATGTGTCTTAAAATGGATATAAACGGGGAGGGGGCCCTTTGATTCCAGAGTATTTGGGCACCCTATTTGTATGTAAGTGCCTTGTAGTGGATATAAATAAATAAATGCCCGAATATTTCGCAATAGAAAGTCTCCCCCCCCATTTGCATTTATGCATATAAAACAAATTTGAGGGGTTCAAATACATGTATTCCTAAACTGAAAGTCCCTCTCTATTTATAATGTACACTAGAGGGCTCAAATATTCTAAAACAGAAAGTCTCCATCTCTTATTAATGTACAAGAGGGCCGGAGATATTCTAGAACAGAAAGCACCACCCCCTCTCCCCCCAAATCCATCCATTTGAACATCAAATATACATAGGAGCTAGGGACCCAAATTTTCCAGCAGAAAAAACAAACAAACAAAAAGCCGTTTATAAATATAATGTAGAGGTGCTCTTCCATTTATACATGCAGAAAGCAGATCAGAGTGGCCCCATATATTTCAGAAAGGAAAGGCCCTTTCAATTTACACTGTACGGAATTAATGAATTAAATTATCTGATTTGAAGGGCCCAAATATTCCAGAATAGAAAGCCCCCACCCCCACCCCCCCATAATATACTTGTCTATTTGTTTTGTTTTAAAGGTAAATGTACAGTTAAAGGGAGCAAATCTCCCAGCATGAAAAGATCTCTTTTAATTTCATTGACTGAATCAAACTCAATGTATGGCTATAGGTGTGCAGGTCATATTAAGTGCTGATAATATACAGTGATCTGGTAAAATGAAGAAACAAAAATGAGACTAGAAAATGTGTCAAATAAAAAAAAAATGTGTAGATTTATTATTTGTATTTAGAGCCTTAAAGGAAAATCCTGCTGAGTAACTGGCATGCATCCTCATTACTCTTAAGGCTGATTACACACTGAGAATTTAAGGTTTGGTTCTGCATAGATTATATATAGCCTTTGATTTTTGTTTATTTTAATGATAGGTGCAAACCATGCAACGAATACTAATATTTCAGCATTCATTATAGAATGTCATGAAAGGACATTTTATTACATATGTACGTGTATTGTGCATGGGCCAAAATTTAATTTCTATAATTAATGTCGGGGGGCCTAAATGGTCGGGAGGGGGGGCATATATTCTTTGACACCGGCACTGATGTAGTCCATGGAGAAGAGTGGTCCGAAAGATATGTGATCTGGCCGTCACCTTGACCCATATGTAGCACCGCCCGCCTGTGGTATCTGTGAATATGTATTTCGGGTAACAGCAGTACAAACAAGCCTAATGACTAAGGTCTGTTGACCAGACTTGAGCTGGGTGGGACCAACCTGAATGTTCACGAAGTATAGGGAGCCAGCCACTCATGGCAATGCAGTGCTGTTCCCACTTGCTGCTGCATGGTGACACCTGGGTAGAATGTTACACATGCAAATGCTGAAAAATGAAAATTGTAGAGTAAAATCACTAATAGTGGAGTCAGAACCTAGGTAATATAATGGAACTGCCAACTCTTGGTCATTATCACTGCTGATGTTAGACACATCACCGTCTGAATCTTCTGAGTCACTGTGTCGCACGCTGATATAACAATAACATGATTTTGGATGACATTAACATTTTTAGCTCTGCTGACCTGTCAGTCTGCAGAGCTTGTGCCATACGTTTGGGTGTGTCGGTAAACTTTTTACATTTTCTACTTTTTTTTTTCAAAAAACGTTGCATGGAATGTTTTGATTTTACTCTTAGGTGTTCCCCAGGCCAGCCTCTACCAAGTGTGTGAAGGAGATGAGGATCCAAAATTTTTCATGAATTTTTAATGTACTTTTTGTGAGAAAAAAATTAATACAGTCATTGTAGTTCCTTTTTTAAAGAACTACATGTCCAGTAGCTGATATTGCATACAAGGTCTCCAGGGTTCACTAAGTTCTCATTTTGGCAACCAAGTGGTGCTCCTTTTTTTCTACTTTTTAATGAAGTTATTTGTTTTAAGGCTATTTTTGTCTCGCCAGCGTTAGCTGTTTGCGAGACTAAGCAGTCACTTTCCGGACGTTCGGACGTCTGTCCGTCAGTCCGTCCGTCAACCAAAAACTTCGGAGTGGCATTATTTCACTAACTAGATCAGATAGGGTTATCATACTTGGGTGGATGATTGATTGTAATCATCACTAGAGATGTGGGCCATCAATGTTACACTTCATTGATTACTTCATGCTTCATTGAGCATTGGAGAAAAACTTCGGAGTGGCATTATTTCAGTAACTAGACTACATAGGCCTTTCATATTTTGGTACATGATTTAATGTAATCATCCCTAGAGACGAGGGTCATCACTGTCACACTTCATTGATTACTTCATGCATGATTAAGCATTGGAGAAAAACTTCGGAGTGGCATTATTTCAGTAAGTAGACTACATAGGCCTTTCATATTTGGGTGGATGATTTATTGTAATCATCCCTAGAGACGAGGGTCATCACTGTCACACTTCATTGATTACTTCATGCTTGATTGAGCATTGGAGAAAAACTTCGGAGTGGCATTATTTCAGTAAGTAGACTACATAGGCCTTTCATATTTGGGTACATGATTTAATGTAATCATCCCTAGAGATGAGGGTCATCACTGTCACACTTCACTGATTACTTCATGCTTGATTGAGCATTGGAGAAAAACTTCGGAGTGGCATTATTTCACTAACTAGACTACATAGGCCTTTCATATTTGAGTGGATGACTTATTGTAATCATCCCTAGAGATGAGGGTCATCACTGTCACACTTCACTGATTACTTTATGCTTGATTGAGCATTGGAGAAAAACTTCTGAGTGGCATTATTTCACTAACTAGACTAGGAAAGGCTTTCATGCTTGGGTGGATGATTCATTGTAATCATCCCTAGAGATGAGGGTCATCACTGTCACACTTAGAAGCTTCAGAAGCCTGTTGAAATTGGATGACCTCAACTGATTTCAACGACCTAAATGTATTTTCATGGGTGAAATGCAAAACGTGGCGTTACCACTGCAACTTCTGACGAATTCAAGCCAAGTTTACCAAACTTACACCACCTTTGCTTCTTAGGAAAGCTTTAGAAGTCTATTGAAAGTGGGAGGTCTTGATGTATTTTTGACCTACTTTGGAGATCAGATGCATTGCATCCTTGAATGTACAATGCTATTCATGGCCAAGAGTCAAACCAAGTTCACCAAATTTATACTAGCTTTGCATCTTACAAAACGTCAGAAATCTCTTGAAAGTGGATGACTTTGACCTACTTTTGACTCGACAAATCTTATTTTCCTTGTGTGTCTTGGGTATAGTTGATTGTAGGTCCCTAGTTACTATTTAACATGAATAGCAAAGTACCTATGCTTTATTTTTGGTGTTCTTAAATTTATCTTGAAGTGTCCTTTGAAGGTCAAACTTAGGTAACTGAACATATGAAGTCATGTTGGCCAAGGGGTATTAAGTGCTTTACATGACATGTATCACTACGAAGCTTGAAACTGGCATGTCAAGCTCTGATTTGTATTAAGATGTTATATACTTTATTGGCCATTTTGTTTAAAAAAAAAAAAAAAAAGTGGTATATTCTGAGTAAATATATTGAGATTTACTTGATACATTCAACATCTACTAAATACCATTATAATGTTTGGTCTTACAATTACATTGCTACTGAATGCTGGCGAAACATTCATGCCCCCTGGGCATGGCTCTGGTTAAACTTCTTGTCCACAAAACAGGGTTAGAATTTCCCCAAGTATCCAAGAATAAATTCTCACAAACATTCTCTTAAACCTGATTTTTGATTACAAAGACAATTAATTGACATGAATCCCAATAGATTCTCGCAAAATTTTGCGAAATTGCGGCCCTGCAAAATATGCACAGAGTTCTTTGAAATTTTGTCATAGCATTATTCAGCTCAAGTACATGTAGATTTGAGAATGAGGATACATTAACTTTTAATGAAGCTGTGGCATATAAACCTTTGGGAATCTGTCAGTGAGCATTGTTGCCGTCAAATGTGGAAAGACTGTGTCTTGCTCTTGTCAGGTGGCACTGTGTAATCCAGGCTGATTGCATCAGATGATTAGGAGTAAAAATGCATACAGTGAAACCTCTCTGCAGTGTTAGGCCCGTGATCCTCTCCACCCATCCTGAGTGCACACATGTATGTCCGGTGTGCCTTGTGTACACAATGTATTGCATACATGTATATGATGTATTTGTAGCATGTGAGTTTTCTGACTTTAGAGGTTTCCATGCTGTGTCAGTGACGCAGACACTGTATGGAAGCAGTGTCCACTGCATGAGAGGTCAAAATGCCTTGACTGACCTTTCCCCATAGAGGGCTTGGTGGTAATGGTGTCAGCCACATGTCTGGCGTTATTACTCCTAGGTTCTCAAACGTTTATGGCAGATGGATCTTACCTGGCAGATGAGCCTTGTGATACCTATGTGTATCAGATCCTGCTTCATTAGGCATTTAGCAATGTTTGTTTCAAGTACCATGCAATACTAGTGGTACTGGGGTATATGCTCTAAGATACATGTGTTGAAAGACCACATTGGTTTTTAAGAGCAAAAGCCACTGGACTCATTGTAATTTACCAGTAATTAAAGACCACTTGCAATATGTGACCACATTTGTCTGGCCATAAGGGTGGTATTATATAGCAAGGACCACTGTATTATGTAGGCTACTCGTTGAAACTATTTTTCAAAAAAAAAAAAAAAAAAAATATTTTTCACCTTACCTTACCATACCTTTCACTTTGATTTTACCTGTACTTTATACTACAATGGGCAAATGTTGAAAAAAATGTGTAATACTTGATCTTACTGTATATTTCTTTACACATTTTAAACCTTTTTTGAAGGGCAAGGACACTTGAATGTTACAGGTGTATACAATGTTTCCCTCGAAAAGGTAGTCAGCACAGCACAGGATCATCATGGTCCTGTTTTTTTTTTTTTTTTTTGTTTTGTTCTTTTTTTTTTTTTCAAATGGCAGCCTGGACAAGAAGCAGGTAGATTCACCTACACCCCAGTGGACTGTGTTGGGATAAAAATTAAAATTGATACTATATAATTGGGCAATCAATTATTGACTTCACCCTGCTGGCTGCCTGTGTGAACTTTCACATTTCCTTAGGTTTGTTTTGTTTTGTTTTGTTTTTGTTTGTTTTTTTTTCTGGTACATAACATGTTCATGACGTACATGTACACTAACATACAAATAATATTGTAGGTTGGGAACTATCTACGGATGTTTCGTGGATCACTGTACAAGAAGTACCCATCAATGTGGAGGCGACTGGTAACTGTGGAAGAGCGTAAAAAGATAGGACAACAATGTGAGTGGAGATTGATGGTACAGCTTAGTCTGCTGTGTGTGGCCACCCTAGTAAGCGAGATAAAAAAGTTGCCACATACAGCAGGTGACTTTTCACTGCAGGCAAATTAACAAGGAAATAGACACCTGTGGCGCCCATTAATTTGTGGCCATAATGAGCAGATGACCTGTGAGGAGAGTAGCTATGTACAGCAGGAGCTTGTGTGTCTTGCAAGTGTGTTGCTCAGGGGTTGGTACATCATGGATCATTGAATTCTGAAAAGACAACAGGAAATTCTAACATTTTCATTTTACACCTTGAAAAGCCACTAGAAAGCAGAAAAAAATATCACCTGGATCACGGCATTCAAAATGTTAAGGTTACAAGTACTGGTTTTGATTTACGTTTTACGGAATTTTACTCCAATTTACATGATTTACTAACAATAGTAAAAGTAGTCTGCAAACTACTCAGACCCAATTTTATGTGGAGCATGGATTCATGATTTGTTGAACTGTGAGTTTGTACCTTTTAAATTTACAATTAAAAGACTCTATCCCTAAAGCTACCAACAAGTTGTCTGCTTTCACTGGTGGTCTTAAAATAGAAACCAACAGGTAAATTTATCAGAAAATTTGAGTCAAGTTTCGTAAAAGAACAGTCTCAAAAAATTATTTGCATTCTGTTATGAGAGATGGTCAGACCATCCATGTGGTCTTTAGAGAAGGTACCACTGTATAGAAAATCAATATCCATCTTTCTTATTTTCAAATTTATCTCCAAAACTGATGGCAAAATTCTCTTCAAACGTAGTGGGTATATACCTTGGCTTGGTCTCTGTGAAACTGTTTTTCAGTAGTTAGGTAGCTCTGATTTTAACGAAAATATAATAAATATTTGCATGGTTGGTACAAGAAAAGTAGTGTAAGTAAGTACTTTCATGATTGATATTGTCCAACGTGGTTGACCAAATCCCTGTCAAACTTAATAAAGATGTACCTGTAGTATACCTTTATCAAGTTTGCCCAATAGGTCAAGCTTCACATATGCAAAATGGTTGCTGGAGACAATCCTTGTCACCATGGTTATAGTTAAAATTATACATTTCAATGAACTTCATATGCATGATATACTAGTGTTACCATTCATGTTTTGACTGGGTTTCCTGAATTTGCTTTTGTATGTATTGGTAGGCCTGTAAATTTTCCAAGCAGACTTCAGATTTGATAAGTTTTGGAGCCATTCAAGACTTCCAAATTGTAACAAGCATTGTAGCATTAGATTGGTGACCTTAGTTGCCATTGTAACCAAGAGGAGAAAGTAAACAGGGTAAAAGATAGCTTCATATGGGCTCCAAAGTTTTTTAAATACGTGTATTGATATGAAGAATAAACTGTGTGGAAATAAATTAAAATTATAATATTTCTACATGAAAACATAAAATGTACTGTTCGATACTCTGTACAAATTCGAGCATCATCCTTGTAAGGTGGATGTGAACACGGGCAAATCATTTTCAAATTGTGACCAGAGCCTGGTGCGGGCTCGTGGGCGTTGGTTTGTTACACAATTATAGTGGCATGTGCGTTGACCAGGCGGAGTGTGTTCATGTTTGTTGTAGTGGGATTCGGTCAGCATACATTGGCTACCAACATTACATTGCTCAAAGCCACTGAAGTGGACGACATCCTGGATGGGCATGACGACAAATACAAAGCGGTGTCGATCATCACAGAACCTACCAGGTGAGCAGAGCTGATCGTACTAACAGTAAACTGTTTTCTCAAGTAGTGCCTTGTCACTTTCTCAGTCTCTTTTTAATAATCTCTTTATGAGGAAAAAAAAGTTTCTACTCAGAAATCACCAGCTCACTTGCTCAAAAAGTGCATGGGAACACAGCTTTGTACTTGTAGACCTTAATTTTCTAAAGCAGTGGCACAGGATTTTTGCCTCAGCTGGGGTTATAGTATGGTCCAACGTCCATTGTCTGTCTGTCTGTCTGTCTATCCACAATTCACATTTTCGACTTGATCTCCAAAATCGTGAGCCAGAATCACTTGAAACTTGGTGGGAATATACCTTGGGTGGGTCTCTACCAAGTTTGTTCAAATAGTGATGCTCCAATGATTTTGGATTTTTTATGATTTTTTTTTTTTTTTTTTTCACTATTTGGCAAAATTGTAAAAAATCTTCTCCAAAACCACTCAGCCAATTGCTTTTGAATTCCATATAGACACTTCTGGGGAGTGGGGAGCTCTGGACCTTAATTTGGTGAAGAGGTGGCGCTGTGATTTTCTTCTCTTCTTTTTTTTTTTTTTGTTTTTTTGTTTTTTTTTTTTTTTTTTTGTCTGTTAAGGTTATTTTTGACTTCTTCTCCAAGACCATCACTGAGATTGTTCTGAAACGTATAGGATATGACGTTTGTGGGAGGGGTAAACAAAGTTGTTCACTACATAGTCAGGGCAAGAAAATTTGTTTTGAAACTACATGTGTACTTGTCTGTAGGGCAAATGACATAAAATTTTCACTTGTCCTCCCTCATAATATCACTTGTTCTACTGAAGTTTACCTAAGTTTTGGTTTAAGAAAGCATGTTTCAATGGAAATCATTGTCATACAGTGAGTTTATGTGTCTGTTATGCCAACAAAACTTGAAATTTAACTGATTAGGAATTTTGCCAATGAAAATTACTTGTCCTCAAAAGGATTTCACTTGTCTAGGACAATAGAATCATAGGAATTTTTGCACTTTGATACTGAAACTATGGATCTTTGATTTTTAATGAATTTTCAATTTGGATACTTGTTGGCTATTGCATGCATTCCTATTGATTACTATAAGTCAATGAGGATTGCTATGGAAATTCACATTTTCAACTTCCTCTCCATAACCATTAACCAGATTCACTTCAAACTTGATGAGGATTATATCTTGAGTGAGTCTCTGCCCAATTTGTTCAAATGGTCACACTTCCTGATTTATGGATTTTTATTGAATAAATCTTTCATTCACTTTTTTGGAAAAATCTTATCAAAAACTACTCAGCCAATTGCATTGAAATTGCATGGGGACATATCTGGGAATCCTCATACTGTAATAGGCAAGGACAAGAACAGAAGGTTCTAGCCCTGCCTAAAAGAGGGCACTGCCGTCAGTGGAAGGCCAGGGTTGTGTATTCCCATTACTTTACATTGTAATTTGCAACTTAATAACTTAAAAACAACTGCACATAGAGACACCAAATTCCGCACAGTAAGTGTAGATGCTAAACTTAATACCTCACAAAAATAAAAAAAAACACAGCTACTAAAGTGATCCGTTTATTTAAGGTTACTTTAACTTGCAAACCAATGGGAATACACTGCTCTAGCCCTCGAAATTTTTGTGTATTCGGTTGTGTATTGGGGCAAATACACACTTCAAAGCTAATTCTGACCTTTCCTATTTGTTCAACAGGTGGCGATCTGTCTTTGTTGCTTTTTTTTATCTTTGTTTTTTTTTTAGCAAATTTTCATGTGTTTTGGCTATTTTCGACTTCTTCTCCAAAACCATTGCTCTGATTGTTCCGTAACTGGTGGGAATGTACCTTGTGAAGGGTAAACACAGTTGTTCACTAGATTGTAATACTCTGGTTCTCTGATTTTTAATGAATTTTTAAATTTGGGTACTTGTCAGTTAATGCATATATACCTATTGATTAACATGTTAGTCAAAGGGGATTCCAATGGAATTTCATTTTAGACTTTTCCTCCTAAACTGTCAATCAGATTCACTTGAAAATTGGTGGGAATGGACCTAGGATGGGTCCCTACAAAGTGTGTACAAATGGTCCCGCTCTAGTGACTTTTACATTTTTTATGATTTTTACCTCAGCTGACTTGTCAGTCAGCTGAGGTTTTTTGAGGGTCTGTCGTCCGTCGTCCGTCGTCCGTCCGTCCGTCCGTCGTCCACAATTGACATTTTTGACTTCTTCTCAAAAACCGTCAGCCAGATTCACTTCAAACTTGGTGGAAATGTGCCTTGGGTGGGTCTCTACCAAGTTTGTGCAAATGGTCATGGTCCAGTGATTTTTGTATTTTTAATGATTTTTTTTGGTTCTTTTTTGGGTAAATCTTAAAAAAGCTTCTTCTCCGAAACCGCTCACCCAATTGCTTTGATATCACACAGGAACACTTCCTGGGACTCCTAGTTCTTAATTTGTTCACCAGGTGGCGCTGAAATTTTTTCCTAATTTTTTATGAATTTTTGTGTGTTATAGCTATTTTCGACTTCTTCTCCAGAACCGTCACTCAGATTAAGCTGAAACGTGGTGGATATGTTCCTTGTAGAAGGGTCAAACAAAATTGTTCACTATGTGGGAATGCTGCAGATTCCTGATTTTTAACGATTTTTTCAATTCGGGTACTTATCGGTCAATGCAGCTTTCCTATTGATTACTATGTGAGTCAATGGGCATTCTAATGCTAATTCACATTTTCTACTTCTTCTCCAAAACCGTCATCCAGATTAACTTCAAACTTGGTGGCAATGTACCTTGGGTGGGTTTCTACCAATTTTGTTCAAATGGTCATGCTCCAGTGATTTTTGGATTTTTAATGAATTTTTTTGTTCTTTTTTTTTTTTTGACAAATCTTAAAAAATCTTCTTCTCCGAAACTGCGTACCCAATTGCTTTGATATCGTACATAGACACTCCCGGGGACACCTAGTTCCCAATTTGTTCACCGGGTGGCGCTCCATTTTTTTTAAGGAATTTTTTGTATGGTTTTGCTATTTTTCACTTGTTGTCAGAACGGTCCCTCAGATTAAGCTGAAATGTGATGGATATGTTGTTGTGGAAGGGTCAAACAGTTGTTTACTAGGTGGCACTGCTTTGGATTCCTGATTTTTCAGGATTTTCAATTCAGGTACTAATCGTTCAATGCAGTTTTCCTATTGATTACTATGTAAGTCAATGGGCATTCTAATGCTAATTCACAGGACAACTGACACGAAATTTACTGTTTACTTGATAACTTGCGATCTGTTTTGAGTTAGCTACACATGTTAATTATTCTGTATGAAGGTCATGCTGAGACAGTACATGAATGACCTTGACCTCGTTTGTGGGGTCACAGTGCAACATACATGAATTTTACTCTTCATTATAACTTGAGAACTACTTGAACTTTGATGTTGCACATGTAAGTGTTCTTCTATAAAGGTCAGACTTACTCAGAACATGGTGTCCTTGATCCTTTCCCAAGTTCATGGAGCTGCAAGTGTGATGAATGTCAAGATCAGCTGAGGCACGGGCTGTTCACACAGCCCTCTTGTTTTTTTTTCAGTTTTTGGTAAAATTTTCAAAAATTCTCAGCTATGTGCTTTGAAATTGTATCGGGACCCTTCTTAAATTTGTTCAACAGGCGGTGCTGCAATATTTTATCTGTTCATTTATGAATTTTTGTACTTTTTGCCCATTTTAGACTTCTAAAACCATCTCTCAGATTGTTCTGAAGCTTAGTGGAAATGTAGGTTGTGGAAGGATCAATTTTGTGCACTACATGTTTTCATCACATGATACTGCTGTCATTTTCTGATTTTCAACAAATTACCAAAATTATGAAAACTTGATACGGGTGTGCATGCATGTTAGCATATCAATAGGGACAGTATTAGATTTGACGTACATATGTCGGCTTATAAATAGCTTGTTAATGGTGAATCCTAGGCCCATGGTTACCATTAAACACTAATAGGAAAGTACCTATGTCTTTTTGTGTCGCTAATTTTGAGTGACTTTGAAAGGCCAAACTGATATCCTGTCATTTTATTTCAAAAATTTTGACTCCTGAACTGTTTGAAGACTGACATTACAAACAGCATTGGTGGTTTTATACAAAGATGACTTTGATATTATTCCATAGGTCACTTGACCACTTCATTCTGTTATGTACATCCAAGTTCAGATGAGCACAGGACTGTCACAATACTGTCGTTTTTTTTTTTTTTACCCTCCATTTCTCAGGACAAATTACTTTGATATTTTCTTAGCTCTGTGCTCCAACTTTTATGTCCATACTTTCAAATTCCGAATGAATAGAAGCATATTTTTGACTACCTGCCGGGTAAATGCTTGCAATTTTTACTTGCCCTGGGATTGAATTTAACTTGTGCCAGTCTAGGAGATATGTAAACTGTGAACTTAAAGTCTTGGAGTGGGCATAACTACACATATCATAGTCATGGGTTTGGTTGCTTGACCTCTCTGTTTTGATTTTTGTCATTATAAGATTCTGTACTGGTGTAATTTTTACAACCATTAATCAAACCTCATGCACGCCTTTAATACTAGATTCTGACATCTGTGCTTTACCTATTAATATTTAGGGAGCCAAAGGCAAAGCGTACCACCAACTGGGTGCCGACAATTCCTAGCAGTTCACATCATCTTGATGCTGTTCCGTGCTCTACGACCATCAACAGGAACCGAAGTGGCAGAAATAAACTCCGCACATTCCCACTATGGTAGGCAGATGTCATGCGTGTACCTAAGAAATGTGTCTGAAGTACGTAAAGCACGATTGTTATTGTTTATGAACGGGTGTTGTCAGAGGGTGGCTATGTTCATTACTGTGATACTGTTTTGAAAAACCACTCCTAGAGTTGACCAAATTGTGGCCTCATGAGAGGTTTAAAATAATACTAATAACATTAAAGGAACTAAGGGCTCAGTCATTTTTATCAACATTTTCATTTAGCACATAGAGTATGTATGCGTAGGGGTGGGGGAGGAGGTCAAGATCAATGTACATTTTTAGAGTATTCTTTTTTTTGGGGGGGGAGGAGGTAGGGGGTACAAGAAAGAGTACTCTGTGCACCGTTTTGAAGATACTGATAATTTTGGCTGACCCCTAAGCAAGTATCTTGAAAAAGTGGTATTCCATTGGAGTGGTGCCTTAAGCCGCCAAAGCTGGCTGGTGGTCAAATGTCGTCTGCTTCAGTGTTTTCAACTAATTTCAACAGTAAATAAAAAACATTTTGACAGAGATTGTAGCGGAGACCTATCAAGATCACATGCCCCAGGTCAACAGCTTTCCTTGGCATTGGTTTCCCTACCCCTGCCATTTTTTTTTCAAGAACCTGAAATGAACAATCATGTTACCAACACAACATGGATTGAAAAAAACAAATAAAAACATCTTTTCAGTGTGGTTAGGACTTGGCCTAAGCGAAGCTTTTTAAAAAGGATCTTTTATCACATGCCACACATTCCATATTGTTTACAGTTCCACCAAGCTGCTGCATCAGCAACCAGATATTTCTAGATAGCACTGGCTGGCTACCATGGCAATTTTGACTTCTATCAAAAGTCCATTTAAGTATTTACTTGCTTATTCAGTGGAAACTCTACAAGATGAACAGATGAATGTGATTTGTGTTTTTAGCTAAATTAACATGTCAGGTGCAGAGCGTATTTGATGATTCATGAACAGATGAATGTGATTTGTGTTTTTAGCTAAATTAACTTGTCAGGTGCAGAGCTTATTTGATGGTTCTTCGTCTGATGTCCATCCTATATACAGTGAAACCTCCCTATACCGAACACCCTTGGGCCCAGAAAAAAATGTTCAGTAAAGTAAGGTGTTTGGTATAGGGAGGTTTGATAACATTGAAAGTATATATTTGGGACCAAGAAGTGGTGTTCAGTATAGAGAGGTGTTCGGTATACGGAGGTGTTCGGTTAGAGAGGTTTTACTGTGTTGGTATGCACAGTTTATATTTTTGACTTCTTCTCCAAAGCTGTGTGTCAGATCCACTTCAAACTTGGTGGGCATGTACCTCAGGTAGATCTCTTTGTCTGTCAAGATTGTTCAAATCATCATCCTCTAGTGATGTTAAGATTTTTTACTCTTTCTTTAATTGTAAAAAAAATCTTAAAGAATTGTCACACTTTGAAAGCGCTTGGCCAATTGCTTTAAAATTGCACAGGAACATTTTTATGGACTCCAGGATCTCAATTTAGTCAACAGGCAGTGCTGTGATTTTTTTGTAATTTTTCATGTTTTTTAGAGTTTCGGACTTCTCCCAAATTATCACTCAGATTTTTCTGAACTTTGAAGCAAATGTAGCTTGTGAAAGGGTCGAATAACTTTGTTTACAAAGTGCTGAAACTCCTGATCTCTGAATTTTTATACAAATTTTTGAGTTCAGTTACTTGTTGCTTAAGGTAGTTGTAACGTAGACAAGTGGCTGCAATTTAAACCCCAATATCTTTGCAGCATTCATTACAAACATTATACATGTCTATATATGTACATAATCACAAGAATGCAGGGATACCAACAGGTATATATCCTGAAAACTATATGATAAAACAATTAATTCTTGAAACATATTAATCTTAATTAAAAAAAACAATTGATTGTTTATAATGCAAATTGTCAAATTTTTTCTCCATATGGAAGCCTTGGAAATGTCTCATTAAACGTAATTTGTGACACCTCTGTGTCAACTTCAACGAGGAAAACATTCATCAGTGTTTGGTGGGGCTTTGAAACTGTTGCTCAAGGAAACCAGTCTCACAGTCAGTTGGGCCTGTTGCTGCTGTGCAATCGTTTGACCTTTTACAGTCGACAGTCGCCATCACACACGATCATGTGGTTGATTCAGTGTAGGGGTCTAAGTTCGGTTACAACATTACAGAGATGAGTTTTCCAAATGTTGTTCTGCCCTGTTATAATATAGTTTCCTCTTTATCATCAAAAGTGGTACTGATCCTAACATGGGTCTCTGATGGATTGTTAGCAGTGAGAGTATATGAATTAGATCAGGTGACTATTAAATTGATTGGTAGGCTTTGTTTCATTTGGTGAGCATGGTCACTGTTGTAAACAAGTACATGGTGACTTCAGAGTTGATAAATCGTACTTTTATTTGAATTCTTCTTTTTTAGTATTTTACAACTTTGATAGCAGTTCCAAATTTTAACAATGAATAGATAGTATATCAAGTTAACCAATGCCACAATTTTTTTTTAAAAAGAGCCAAAAAACATCATTTTGGTCCCTACTGCCTTTGTACATGCATTCTGATTGATTGCAATGTAAGTCAATGGGATTGCAATGGTAATTCACATTTTTTTACTTCTCCAAAATTGTCAGCCAGATTCACTTCAAAGATGATAGGGACATACCTTGGGTGTGTCTCTACCAAGTTTGTGCCAACAATCACACTGCTGCAATATTTTTTTTTCTTTTTACCTCAGCTGACTTGTCAGTCAGCTGAGGTTTTTTGAGGGTCTGTCGTCCGTCCGTCCGTCCGTCCGTCCGTCTGTTCGTTCGTCCGTCCGTCCATCCGTCGTCCACAATTCACATTTTCGACTTCTTCTCAAAAACTGTCAGCCAGATTCACTTCAAACTTGGTGGAGATGTGCCTTGGGTGGGTCTCTACCAAGTTTGTTCAAATGGTCACGGTCCAGTGATTTTGGGATTTTTAATGAATTTTTTTGTTCTTTTTTGGGTAAATCTTAAAAAATCTTCTTCTCCGAAACCACTCACCCAATTGCTTTGATATCACACAGGAACACTCCCTGGGACATGTAGTTCTTAATTTGTTCACCAGGTGGCGCTGCAATTTTTTCCTAATTTTTTATGAATTTTCGGTGTTATAGCTATTTTTGACTTCTTCTCCAGAACCATCACTCAGATTAAGCTGAAACATGGTGGATATGTTCCTTGTAGAAGGGTCAAACAAAGTTGTTCACTATGTGGGAATGCTGCGAATTCCTAATTTTAAACGAATTTTTTCAATTCGGCTCCTTTGGGGTAAATGCAGCTTTCCTATTGATTACTATGGAAGTCAATGGACATTCTAATGCTAATTCACATTTTTGACTTCTTCTCCAAAACCGTCATCCAGATTAACTTCAAACTTGGTGGCAATGTACCTTGGGTGGGTTTCTAACAATTTTGTTCACGTGGTCATGCTCCAGTGATTTTTCGTTTTTTAATGAATTTTTTTGTTGTTTTTTTTGGACAAATCTTAAAAAATCTTTCTTCCCCGAAACTGCTCACCCAAATGCTTTGATATCACACAGGAAGACATCTAGGGACTCCTTGTTGTTAATTTATTCACCAGGTGGCGCTACAGTTTTTTTCTAATTTTTTTTTGAATTTTTGTGTGTTATAGATATTTTCGACTTCTCCTCCAGAACCGTTTCTCAGATTAAGCTTACACTTGGTGGATATGTTCCTAATGGAAGGGCCAAACAAAGTTGTTCACTGTGTGGGAATGCTGCGGATTCCTGATTTTTAATGATTTTTTCAATTCAGCTCCTTTGGGGTAAATGCACCTTTCCTATTGATTACCATGTAAGTCAATGGGCATTCTAATGCTAATTTACATTTTCGACTTCTTCTCCAAATCCATCATCCAGATTTACTTCAAACTTGGTGGGGATGTACCTTGGGTGGGTGTCTACCAGGGTTGTTCCAATGGTCATGTTCCAATGAATTTGGATTTTTTTATGATTTTTTTTCAAAAATCTCTACAAAAGTTATAATAGGAAAACTGAACATGGGAATTTCTTGTAATCGTCATAACTTTAATAATATTGACCAGATTTACTTCAAACTTGGTGGGGATGTGCCTTAGGTGGATCTCTACCAAGTGTGTTCAAATGGTCACGCTCTATTGATTTTTGGATTTTTTATGAAGTTTTTTGTTTTTTTGGGGGCAAGCCTTCAAAATTCTTCTCCTCTGAAACCACTCACCCAATTTTTTGATATCGTACGTAGACACTCCCGGGGACACCTAGTTCCCAATTTGTTCACCAGGTGGCGCTGCAGTTTTTTTTATGAATTTTTTGTATGGTTTTGCTATTTTTCACTTGCTCTCAGAACCATTCCTCAGATTAAGCTCAGATGTGATGGATATATTGTTGTGGAGGGGTCAAACAGTTGTTTACTAGGTGGCACTGCTTTGGATTCCTGATTTTTAAGGATTTTCAATTCGGGTACTTATCGTTCAATGCAGCTTTCCTATTGATTACTATGTAAGTCAATGGGCATGCTAGTGCTAATTCACAGGACAACTGACACGATATTTACTGTTTACTTGATAACTTGACATCTGTTTTGAGTTAGCTACACATGTTAATTATTCTGTATGAAGGTCATGCTGAGACAGTACATGAATGACCTTGACCTCGTTTGTGGGGTCACAGTGCAACATACATGAATTTTACTCTTCATTATAACTTGAGAATTACTTGAGCTTTGATGTTGCACATGTAAGTTTTCTTCTATAAAGGTCAGACTTACTCAGAACATGGTGTCCTTGATCCTTTCCCAAGTTCATAGAGCTACAAGTGTGATGAATGTCAAGATCAGCTGAGGCACGGGCTGTTCACACAGCCCTCTTGTTTGTTCATGTTTTGGTAAAATCTTAAGAAATCCAAAATTGCCTTATCAATTGATTCAAAATTGCATAGGGGCACTTCTGAGGACCCCTAGACCATCATCTGTTCAACAGGTGGGGCTACAGTTCTTTTTCTTTTTTTTTTCCACATTTTGTTGCATTTTGGCCTTTTTGAGTTCTACTAGAAAGGTCAGTTGACAAAGTGGCCATACATATGTGTCTTGGTAATGGTGAATCTTAGGCCCATGGTAAATATTGAACACGAGTTAGAAAATACCTGTGGGCTTTTGATGTTAATTTTGACTTTGTGTGTGACGTTAAAAGATTAAACTGACATTGGTCTGTATCTTGGTAATAGTGGATTCTATCTTTTTTTCAAATAATGAAAGACTCAGGAACTGTAGGAGTGAATACTGATATTGCAAACAGTTATGATGATCTTAAACAAAAGTGACTTTAATATTATTCTTAGGTCACAAAACCACTTCAGTGAGTGCATGTAAGGTCAGCTGAGTACACGACTGTCAGAATCCTATTGTTATTCAATTAACCTCTTCTCTGAGGAAAAAAAAAACTTCATATCTGCAGTAAGATGGCTGAAAAATTTTATATGTATCATTTGTGACAGTTTTGATGACCAGGATCCGTCAGTAGTACACGAGAACGCAGCACAAGAGGAGGTGTTGGTGCCGATACGTCTTGACATGGAGATAGAGGGGCAGAAACTCAGGGACTGTTTCACTTGGAATAAAAATGGTAAGTTAATTGGAGACAAGTTTTCTTGCCTCCGTTTGTTTGACTTCTTCATGTGCTCCTTGTCTTACTGATGTGCTTAATAACTGCAGTCTGTAGGGGAGTTTCTGCCATGTTTTTTAAACTGTGTCTTGGGTCATTCAGACACTTGGTAGTAATATATACATGTGTGATTGTTTGTGAACATTTTGTTGATACGAAAATGGTCTATCATTTATTTCCATGGTCCCTGCCTCCATGGCTTGCTTTTACACACAAAGTGTCGCATCTCAATTCTGTCAGCCATGTCAGTGAATGCCACCAGCTCACAAGGCAGTTTTTGCCTCGGCTGTCTTATCAGTAAGCTGAGATTATGTGGTGTGTCTTAGTCCATCATCTGTTGTGTGCCCATCATCCAGAGGTGAAGTTTTTGACTACTTGTTCAAAACCGTAAGCTGGATTGTCTTCAAACTGGGTGGAATTATACCTTAGGTTGGTCTCTACTGAGTTTCTTCAAATGGTTGTGCTCAAGTGTTTTTTTTTTGTTTTTTTTGCTATTTGTTGTCTTTTTCTGTTGTTGTTTGTTGGGAAAACTACATGGCCAATTGCTTTGAAATTGCGTGAGGGCACTTTTGGGGATCCCTAGATCTTATTTTTTTTTAACATGTCTTGCTGCATATCTTTTTCTCCTTTTCATGAGTTTGTGCATGTTTTTGCTTTTCATGGTTTCTCCCAAACTGTTTGTTGGATCCACTTCAGACTTAGTGGGAATGTACCTTGGCCTGATTTGCACCAAATTTATTCACTCTAGGTGGTGCTGTTATTTTAATTGATCTCCTAACCCCCTCCCCCCCAAAAAAAAAATATAATAACACAGTTAAAAGGAAAAATGCCATGATCAACTTGCTGATGAAAACAATTTGTGCACTAAACCTTTCTTTGTACATTCACAGAGCAGCTGATCACGCCAGAGCAGTTTGCGGAGATACTTTGTGATGACATGGATCTGAACCCGGCCCTGTTTGTCAGTGCCATTTCCCAGGCTATAAAGCAGCAAATTGAGGCCTTCCCCACAAATAACATATTGGAGGAGCAGGCGGACCAGAGGGTCATACTCAAGGTGATGAGTGCACACAGCTGGTAACTGTAGCCACACTGAACTCGCCAATAAGTGTAGCTAGCAGGTTGCATGATATGCGACTGTGCATTGTTGGTTTTTAATGTGTCCTACAGATGGCAGCAGTGAGCCTGGTCTTTGACTTGGTAAAACTCCCATGGGAGACTGCTTCTTGAATCTTGGGGGGGGGGGAGGGAGGGGGGAAACTGCATTTTTAGCTCAGCTTATCAGTCAGTGAGCCTATCTTGTGGTATGGGGTCCCATCCTACCACCTGTGTGTCCTCTGTCAACAATTCATGTTTTAAACTTTGTATCAAGACAATTAGGTGAATTCTCTTCAAGTTCAGCGGGGATGTGACTTGGGTGGCTCTCAATCAAGTTTGTTCAATAGGTCATAACGTAAGGATTTTAGGAATTTTTTTCTTATGTCACAGACCTCTTGTTTTGGGATCCTTGTTTGCTAATTTTTTGTTTTTCATACATCTTGTTAGGTAATTTCATATTATCCACGTGAAAATATATATATTTTTTTTTTTTTTTTCGATGTTTTGGCAATCTATGGGGATGGTTTATGAAAACACATTTAATTCAATGTGGGGGGGGGTTATCAACTCTCCTTGGTACGGATTGGGTACCAACTTGTGCCAGGGAAAATTGTTGACCTGGTATATGTTGTCCTACTTGGTTTTGTCTCCACTTTTCATTCAAAATATTGTGAGCCACTTAAAACAAAACAGGTTGAAGAAGACCACATGTAGCATTTGTTCACTGGTGAAAATTATTTCTGCACGTACAATGTCATCTCATGGATTTGTTTTGACCTAGTTATGCTCAGATTTTGCCACAGATATCTATGTATGTGTAATCTGATGTAATTTCAATAATATTTGATCTGAAGGATAAAAATCATGAGATCAGTAGAAGCAGACACATGCAGGTAAATGAACACTGATTTTTTTCCTGTCAGCTGACTGAGACTGAGCTGAAACTTGCTGGCCGCATGCCAGGTGCAAGGGGCATATAAAGCTGTTCTGTGGGTGGTGATACTGTGCATGCCTGATTCTTAATGAAGTTTTCAATTCATGTTCTGATGGGTTAATAGGGCCAGTATTTTTCCGCGATCGTGGAAAATGGACGGAATTTACGGAATCTATGATCTCAAACGGAATTTATGATTTGGAACGGAAATCGGCAAATGAAACGGAAATTAAGCGGAATTTGTGAATTTTGCCTCTAAAATAATTCAAAATCACCACATATGTCATTGCATAAAGCAAAACACACGGACTTGGATCCAAATTTGACTAGTCGGCGGCGTTATGGATACCACATGGAGCAAAGTTAACAACAGGCCGGACACCCGCGCGCTATAGACCCCATTACTACCATATCCATTCATTTGCATGGCATATAGATATAACGCGCAACAGAGGTACAATGATAATAGCGCTGTCTGTAGGTGGAGGCTGTCAACGTTAATAGTAAACAATATGGAGTCACTTTGCCGTTCGTCGATGGATCAACATTTTCCAGAGGCGATAAGATCAACTTTTTTTTCCTTTTTTATTGACCAGTGCTAAAGTCAAGTCCTAGAATTAGTGAAACGGAAATGAAACAGAATCTGTAGTTTCCCAAAACGGAAAAACACTCATTTTTCAAACGGAAAAATACAGGCCCTAGGTTAATGTATACATTCCTATCAATTACTTGGCAAGTCAATGGGAGTTGCAATGGTAATTCACATTTTGAACTGTTTTCCCAAAATCACCTGCCAGATTCACTTCAAACTTGGTGGGGATGTACCTTGGGTGGATCTCTACCAAATTTGTTCAAATAGTTGTGCTCCAGTGATTATTAGGTTTATTTTTTCATCATTTTTAGCTCTTCTGACTAAAGGTCACAGAGCTCATGGTATTACTCATGCCTGTCTGTCCGTCCGTCCATCCGTGAACTTTTTGCTTGTGAGCACGATACAATACACAGTTTTCAGGATAGCCACATATAACTTTCAGGACTTATCAAGTGTATAAAAATATAGGTCAAGTTCGATATTGGTGGCACCAGCTACAGTATTATAGAATATATGGGTCAAAATGAAAATCTTGTGACCGCTCTTGCATCCTTCATGCGTGATAAGAAGAGGTCAAAACCTGAGTTGCATGTGATACTAGTGGCACCACCTATAATTTGACAGATATTATGAGCCAAAATGTGTTTAAAAATACAAAATTCCATATCTTGAAAAGTGATTGAATTAGACATGCCAAATTTCTAGGATATACAGGCCTGTAAGGTTGAAAGAGGTGATTTTGTCATGGCTGTGTGTAGCTGGACATCAATGGTAAAGAGATTTGAGCCTCCAGATTGAAATTGCACTTGAGTACATTGTACATACAACTGTATTTGGTGACCTATTGTTTGGGTCACCATGACCCAATGATTGGACTTTGGCACTTGTCCAAGTTTATGGTTTTTCTTCTATAACTCAGAAAGTTATTACGGTACCCGGTTTGAACAAATGGATCATGTATACAAAGCTGGATGCAGGGCACACATTTTGAGCATAACAATAATTTAATCTGAGTTGAAGGTCAAGGTCAAACGGCCAGTTGAAATATAGGGGCTCATCTTGTGAATTCTCTGCAACCCCTCGGTATTAAGTTAGGCCCATATTTCTTTAAGGGCTTATAAACTGTATGAAAATCTATGTTGATGTCAATGTTGGTGACACCACCTATATAATACATGTAGTTTTATGTAATATAAGGGTCAAACTGTGAAAATCTTATGAACAATCCAGCATCTTTAATTTTTATGGATCTTCTTGAAATTTAGTGGTTTTGCAGAAGAATACAAAATCTCAGTTGCTGATGATACTAGTGGTGCAACCTATAATTTGACGGAAATTATGAGTTAAAAGAAAGAAACAAAATTACTTATCTCGGAAAATGACCGAATAAGACATGCCAAATATTTAGGATATATAGATCATGTCCAATGCTAATATGTTATATAAGATCAGTGACCTTGACCTATTTTTGTAAAGTCATGATACTTGTTAAGTTGGAAAGGGGATTTTATAATGATAGGGTGTAGTTTGGACATCAATGACAAAGAGAATTGAGCCTCCAGATCAAAATTGCATTTGAGTATATTGTATAAAAAATAAAACTCTACTTGGTGACCTTCTTTTTGGGTCCCCATGACCCAATGATTGTGACCTTGATCTATTTGTCAGGGTCATTTAGCACTTAAGAAAAGGATGTTTAATTCGATATCTTGGTTAAGAATAAGGTGAATGATACCAAATGCACCACAAATATGTATCATGCGGAAGTTTGATACTGCATAATATGGATGACCATGATTCATTTGTTAGGGCCGTGGAGGGAATACATGTCGGGAAATGATTTTGTAATTAAGAGGGTCAGCAGAGCATTCGGTCCATGGGCCTCTTGTTTGGCAAATTCTGATTGCTCTGGCATAGGGTCACTTCTGGGGATACCTAGATCTCAATTTCTTCAACAGGTGGTGCTGTGATTCTTATGCTTTTTCCCCAAACTGAAAGTTGGGTCCTCCTTAAACATAAGGGGAATGTACCTGGACTTGATCTACACTAGTTTGATTGTTATATGGTGGTGCTATCATTTTGTGGGGTTTTTTGCCAAATAATCAAAATTAGGAAACATTCTGCAATGGGATATGTACATGTCAGCTGCAGTGGTGATAGTCTTTAATAGAAGTGACCTTGATGTCATTCTGAAGTTCGCAGTCCTCTTGTTTGTTTTTTTCGTTTGTTTGTTTTTTTTAAACCAGCAGAACCAAATTCCCAAGATTCAAAGCTTTCAAATAAAGGCATACTTTACCTTAAAATAAAGTTCATTTATACGTTTGTGAGTTCAGGTGATGAAACTTGACTTTATATGCACCTGACACTTACACTCTTTGGTTAGACACTTATACCCTTTGGTGTGCTTCATAATTTCAGTTGAATATTCATGTGGGGAACATATCATTGGTGGACCAGTTTGAGTGGGACATGTCCGACAAAAATAACAGTCCTGAACAGTTTGCCACAACACTTTGTGCAGAACTAGGTGAGTGTTTGGTTTCAAAATTTATTATAGTTTCTCAATTTGAAATGTTAACCCTTTCCCCCTTAAACCGGCCAAAACCGGCTGGTGGTCAAATGTCGTCTGCTTAAGTGTTTTCAACTAATTTCAGCAGTTATGAAAAACAATTTGATGGAGAAATGTACATGAGACCTATCAAGATCACATGCCCCAGGTCAACAGCTTTCCTTGGCATGGGTTGGGCACTTAGTGCCCAACCCATACCAAGGAAAGCTGTTGACTCAGTCTTAATTCAAGGGGGGAAAGGGTTAAGAGAACAGTTTAATAAGGGAATAGACTTATGGAGGCACAAGGGAAGCTACCTGAAAAGCATGCATACAGTTTGGCCATTATGTAGAAAGTGCCAAGTTCAAATATTTATTGTACATTATGTGTTTTTGTAATAGCATCCTCGTATATCAAAAATGTCTCAAGTGAAACTTAAAACCTAGCCCTAGTGACAGGTCATTCAGGAATTTCCCAAGCACTGCTCCATTTTGAAATAGGGACATTTTTAAATCAAAAAATGTCTCAAGTGAAACTTAAAACCTAGCCCTAGTGACAGGTCATTCAGGAATTTCCCAAGCACTGCTCCATTTTGAAATAGGTACATTTTTAAATCAAATTGTATTGTCAAAGTGTAAAATAATTTCTTCATTTTCTGAGACACCTATTAAAGTCACAGCAAAAAAGTGACATATCAAAAAAAATTAAAATAGAACATCCCACCACCAAGTAGTGATCCCCTTATTCAGTTGATTTAATATTTAATATTGATGTTATTAACCTTTCTTTGTCAACGTTGATTCTAAAAATGATAGGTTCAACCAAAATTGTAGTTTTGGGGAAATGATTTTACTTTTATGATTTCATAATTTGAAACAACAGAATCTAGGATGTGAATGTCCACATTCTGATGATTTAAAATATATAGTTTATGGGTGAATATGGAGAGCAACACCAAAGTCTTTGGTATGTAATAAGGGTCAGCTCTCTGTGGACCACCTTACGGGGCACATGCCTGACAGTTCAAACTGGAAGACGTCCTGCCCATCTGTACTCTTCAGTTGTAATAATTGTTACATCTTCTATTTATTCTCATTTGTACCTTCATTCTTTTTGTTTTTTTTTTCTCCCCATACAGTGAAACCTCATTTTAATGACACCATCTGGTCCCCGCAGTATGTATCATGTACATGTATCTGAATGCGTCATATAAATGAGTCAAAACAGCAAAGGAATTTGACTTGTAGTCCCACGAAACTTGTGTCATTAGCAGAACATGTTGGACATCTGAGTGTCATCAATATGAGGTTCTACTGTATCAGTACAGAGAACAGAAGTGTCTTATGTACGCGTCTGTATCAGTGGGCTATATGCCTCGGGAACTTGTTCAAATCAAACCATCTGGTGGCTCCAGTTTCTCTAGGCTTTTGATATCCCAGTTGAGAAGCACATCCAGCATCCATTTCACTATGACACTCACTAAGTCTATGAAGGAAAGTAGTTTTAAGTTGTCAACAAGGGAAATGAGCAGAAAAGGCTGGGATTACTAGTATTGATCAGCACTTTTCCAGAGGGATCGCCGGATGCCATGTTTGATCGGTAACGAGTTGACTAATGAGCTGTCTTGACCACCAATACCCTCCAGCCAGCCAAATATTCTAGGCAGAAAAAAACAATATTCTATTGTACAAAAAGGTCTGGTCACATGGTAGTTCTGTTCCATGGGGAAAAAATGGTTGTAATTGTACTCTATCCAATATGCATGTACCCTGAACATGGTGCAGTGTTGTACTCAAAGTTATTTTGAAGATGTGATGATAATTCATTCCCAGTAATGCAGCAGGTTTCTGATGTTGTATTGCAGGGCTGGGAGGAGAGTTTGTGACTAGTATAGCGTACAGTATCCGAGGCCAACTGAGCTGGCACCAGCGAACTTATGCCTTTAGGTAAGTATCTACCACATACTGTATACAGGGGGGGTGGAGGGTAAAGGTGGGGTCCCTGGTATGCTGGTACAAATAATGATTTTGCCCTAGTACAAGGTACAGAAAATAAGAAAATGTACGTACAAATAATTGGTGGTGCAAAGTATGGGAATTGATGGATTCCAGTAAGTATGCGCAATGTACAGTGAAACCTCTGTTACCGAACACCTCCATATACCAAACACCTCTCTATACTAAACACCATTCTTCGGTCCCAAATATATATTTTCAATGTTGTCAAACCTCCCTGTACCGAACACCTCACTATATTGAACACTTTTTTCTGGTCCTAAGGGTGTTCTGTATGGGGAGGTCTTTCTGTACCAGTTATCGATAGGCTAAGCCATGCAGTTTGTAAAAATGCAACACAATGCATGACTGACCATAGATAGGAACAGTATTGTTGTCAATCAGAGACTTCAGCAAGTTCTAAGCTGTGCTTCCATGGTAAAACCAAAACAAAGTTGTCTTTTCTTGATGAATGCAGGTGGTCTGTGCAAGACATGTCACTTCAATTCTGGTGACGAGCTTGTCAAAACAATGTTCCTATTCTCGATATAGCAACTGAAAACTCCACACAGATGAAGTTCGTAGTGGGTCAGCAGGGCAAACATCTTTTGTACAAACAAACATGAAATTAGTTTATGAAAAATCCAAAAAGCTAGGGTCTCTGCGATTATTAAAATATAAAATGTGTGCGTTCTCTGAAAAGTGTGCGTTTTGCTTAGCATAAGGAATCCAAATTATGCGGTTACCTGCAATAACCCTCGTAACAGAGATGCCAGGGAACGGAGCTAGACATCCTGGCACAATATTTTACAGTTCAGAGACCGGCAACCCATCACATATAAAGATAGATTCGCAAGCGGTTATAACAGTGTCTTTGCCAAGCCTATCGACAATAGGAACATATCAATAATAGGTACATCAACTACACAGCAAATAAAAATGCCCAGTACCGAAAATCCCCTTTCCTCTCCCCCCATACAGCTTTAGTTTTATGAGAGTACATTGTACAGTGCTGCCAGAATGTCTTGCTCCAAAACTCGGGGGGGGGGGGGGGGGGGGTCACCAGTGGAGCCACTTGCAGGTACCACTTTTCAAAGTGTAATAAAAATTAAAATTCTAACACCATAAACAGCTTAGGGCCAATGGGGGCCACAGGTAGGTGCAAAAAGCACACTGAGTAACTAACATCAAACTTCCTAACAGTGTTCTCAGCAGGAGTCTCTTGTACAATATGTACCCGAGGAGGACCACGCGCAGGGGTCACCAGAGGAGATGGTGCAATACTTTTTGGCGGCACTGTATTCAAAAGTGTATTGGGGTACCTCATGCCTGATATAAGGCTCCTAGATTAAAAAGCAGTTCTTAGAATACATAAAAAGTCTAAGGTATATACTATGGCATATGAAGTCTGATTGCCATGTTTACTGTGACAATTGTTATGTGCAAGTTATACCCATATAACCAAGCACTGTCAATTAGGGACCCTCATTTTTATTGAGATCTGCCATTTCACATGTTCACCGCATTTGTTGATTTTTAATTTAACAATCAGACCACAAAACTTAAATATAAGTCTGATTTTTGAAATCATTTTGTAATTCCTTCATGAAAATAACATGTCTTGTCACAGAATGAACTTAGAATTCAAAGATTATTTCTTGAAGCATAAAGTTGTTTGTTTTTTTAGGTCAGTCATACGTGAAGGTTCGGAACATGGCTGCCGATCTAAGACAGCATAACTGACAGTTTCATCTCAATTTTGAACAATTTTTCTCATGCCCTTATTACAAGAAGACTGTTTATGTTTACTTGCTTTTAAAAAACAAAAAACAAAAGAACAAAAATTTCATCATTGATGATCCTTTTATTGTTGGGCTGCCATATTATGCAAATTTTGTGACCGTGATAAGCATTTGAACATTTGTCACACCAAATCAGATTCGATGCTCGATTTCAATTTCAGTGAAGCTCCACTTCCTGTGGTGGAAGTTGCCATTAGGAACCAAAATGAGGCTGACCAGTGGTGTCCATTCCTGGAAACACTGACCGATGCTGAGATGGAAAAGAAAATAAGAGACCAAGACAGAAATACCAGGTATGGTTTTGCCTGCTAAGTAGACCTAAGTCTCGTGTTTATCTAACATTCCAATGAGTGGAGAATTTATGTGGGGAGCTTTGTCTGTTCAGCAGGCAAGGGAAAGCTGTTCAAGTTAAAATGCAATAAAGTCAATGCCTGGCAAGTTGCCTGGGTGGCAAAGTGCCTATGTATGCTTGATGGCAATTTATCGAGTCAAATTTTTAATTTTTTGTATAATTCTGACCAGTTTCGCCCTCTTGGACTGGGCTCATCAGAGACTGAATTTTAATGGATGCACCTTTCATTTACATACCAGAGCATAACACCGTCCTAGCAAGGAAAGTTATTTTGCAGGCCTAACGCTGAACTCCAGGTTCAAACATTGGTTGAAAACTGTTTGTATGACATGTGTATTTACATATATCCTCGGTTAGAGGGTCCATGGTATTTATTTGCGGTCTCGTGACTGACGTCACATGCGTGCTGTTTGTTAAGAATTGGTAAATATGGGAGCCTCATTATGTCTCAGGGAATCCCAGTCTTATTTTTTCTCTGTGACTAGTTGCTAACATGATGCAGGGAGGGGTCATGAGCCCTACTATTTATGATTCGGTGATCTCTGCAGGTCATATATGATTTTGGGGCGTCAATATACAACTCTCCTAATAACAGTGGCAGCCAGTTTAAGACAAAAATCATGAGTTTCTGTTGCATTAATTAATGTTCTACTTTATGTTTAAGGGAAATAGGTACAATAACTGTAAATTTTAGCATAAGACTTGACAAGTATGCCCATTTCCCCATAACATTCAGACCAAAAAGTTCGGCTCTGCACAATTGGTGGATCCAGTGGTACTCTGTGCCAAGTCTGAGTGTTTTCGTTTTTTCCAGCTTGGATGAGGGTTGGGACATGTTGCAAGATCTGGATCGTAGTATCGTGGTCAAAGTTAGAGTACATCTTCAGTCTGTTTATATGTTGAGCAGTGTTCAGTTCAAACGGCATCAGGTGAAGCATATAAAATGATAAACATTACAGATTTTCTGTGAAGTTACTCAAGTCACTAGATGGCAGCACCACCAGGGCCTTTTACTTACTTGATATATTTTCATTTACAAAACTGAAATACACAGTTGTGCTGACCTAGGGATGCAGAACTAATGCAATCACTTCTGTCTCATGACTCCATTTCCCGTGTCAATTGTAACATCCTTTCAGATTTCTGTGTAACTTCTTGCCTTTTGTGAGGTAAATTGTTTTGGCTTTTCTCCGTCAAAATCTAAATGCAATAAGACTAGGCAAGTGTTGATAAGAACAGATACATGGTGTGCCAAATAAGCCTGATTTGTTTCATCCTTCACTGGACTCGTCAAAGGCTACTAAAGATTTGTTAAACTAGTAGGACAACACCATGGCCGAAGACGTCAGGGGTAAATGGAAGTCCGGATGGATCTACTCAGAGATGCACGGTTCGCATCCACGGGACTGGTCTTGTCTTGTTATCTTTTGCACTTGGATTTCTAGATGTTGTTCGCCCTTGTTAACATAAAGGCTACTAAGTAATAAATCACCACAGGTTGAGCATAACTATAAACTTATTCCCAGTAGTTCTGAGAGCTGGAAAAAATTAAGAGCAGTAAAAACAACCAATTTTCTACACTGTTTACTGCTTTACAGAACCTTTAGTATGGTGTGCTGTTTTTTGAATAATCAGAGACCCAAATATGTGTAAATACACGATGTCCCTTCCTGTATTTCCATGAATGGAGAGAGTGCATTGCTGAGACTAAAATAAAAACTTTGCAAAAGAACATTACTTTACTATGGGGAAATCGTTAATTTTCATTATAAACCTGCCATTTCTATTTCGTTTTCATCAAAATTTGCAAACTTTATTTCAGAAAGTTAATTCCGTTAACCAATTTTTAGTCAGAGCATGACGGCGTTAATATCTTTCCTTGGTGTTGGTTGGGTGCAGTGTGTCCAACTGCACCAAGTAAAGCTTTTGAACTAGGGCATGCCATGAATATGAATGCCCGAGATCTTGAGATTATGATAATTGCTTCAGAGCTGAAACAGATCTGAAGTTACATCCAGTGTGCCAGAAAATGTACATTTAAGTTTATGTTGTGACTTTGTGTCAAGATTTGGTCACTCGAATGCTCTCATAATGAGGGGGGGGGGAGACTGTATTTGTGAACTCGTTCGTGCAGTTTGAAATATCCAACAAGAAGACTTGTAAAAGCAGCAGTGCACCCACCGAGTCATCAAACAAACTTTTCCAGACAGATAATATTTCTATGCAGAGCTAATTCAAGTATTTTTTTTGATCATGTACAGCGGGGATTGCATGACATTAACATCTTCGTCTCCTTGTTCCAGACGCATGAGAAGACTTGCCAATACGGCGCCAACCTGGTAAACAGATGAGACTATCTCAGGCCACAAGTGTGTCATTCCTCATCCACAACCAACAATATCAGGAGGTGCAGGTTCATTTGCAGTAATTTCGCTGTCCTCACTGGGCACAGTGTCACATCTGGCGGAAGTATATGAAGAAACAGTCGTGCCAGATTCTTGTCACATCAATAGTGCTGAATAGCAGATCATCATTATTATCTCTGTGCCACCCACTGCAACATGCGTCATTTTATCATCCCTTTGTGTTCATGGACTATTGTATTTATATTCACAGGACTATTTGTAGTGATGTCCAGATAGTGCAGTTTTGATGAACGGACATATGAATGTACGAGGCAAAAAAACAAGCTGAATAAAACAATGTAGAAGAAACATTCTCATATTTTCATCTTTTTTTTATAAGAATAGGAGTATTCGTGTACATGGATAAATACAAAAAGAAATTACACGATGATAATGATGATAAAACGATGACAATTTTAATAAAATAAAGCAAACTGAGGAGGTCCAGCAGTGCCTCAGTTTCCACTGATTGGTCTGACTGGTTTCGCTGTCTACACAGCTCATGAGAGACTTGCATATCAATGTCCTGCCACAAAGCACAGGGCTCACACCTGATCAATCACTGAGGACATTATTAGTTACTATCTGTCTGTTTACGGGATACAAGAAAATATCCACATGAAATGATCAGTATCCCACAAAAACCAACGGCTGAATGGGATACAAATCTTTTCACGTGGAGATTTTCTTGTATCCCCTGAACAGACAGGTAGTGACGATTTTATCCTGTAATAGGACTATAAATGTGAAATTAACAAGAGGGCTGTGTGAACAGCCCGTGCCTCAGCTGATCTTGACATTCATCACACTTGCAGCTCTGTGAACTTGAGAAAGGATCAAGAACACCATGTTCTGAGTAAGTCTGAACTTTATAGAAGAACACTTACATGTGCAACATCAAAGTTCAAATAGTTCTCAAGTTATAATGAAGAGTAAAATTCATGTATGTTGCACTTTGACCCCACAAACGAGGTCAAGGTCATTCATGTACTGTCTCAGCATGACCTTCATACAGAATAATTAACATGTGTAGCTAACTCCAAACAGATCTCAAGTTATCAAGTAAACAGTAAATTTCGTGTCAGTTGTCCTGTGAATTAGCATTAGAATGCCCATTGACTTACAAGATCTTTTAAGATTTGTCCAAAAAAAAAAGAACAAAGAAATTCATGAAAAATCAAAAAATCACTGGAGCATGAACATTTGAACAAAATTGGTAGAAACCCACCCAACATACATTGCCACCAAGTTTGAAGTTAATCTGGATGAGGGTTTTGGAGAAGAAATCGAAAATGTGAATTAGCATGAGAATGCCCATTGACTTCCATAGTAATCAATAGGAAAGCTGCATTGACCGACATGTACCAGAATTGAAAAAATCGTTAAAAATCAGGAATCAGCAGCATTCCCACATGGTGAACAACTTTGTTTGACCCTTCTACAAGGAACATATCCACCATGTTTCAGCTTAATCTCAGCGATAGTTCTGGACAAGAAGTCGAAAATAGCTATAACACACAAAAATTCATAAAAAAATAGGAAAAAATTGCAGCGCCACCTGGTGAACAAATTAAGAACTAGGAGTCCCAGGGAGTGTTCCTGTGTGATATCTAAGCAATTGGGTGAGCGGTTTCGGAGAAGAAGATTTTTTAAGATTTACCCAAAAAAGAACAAAAAAATTCATTAAAAATCCAAAAATCACTGGACCGTGACCATTTGAACAAACTTGTTAGAGACCCACCCAAGGCACATCCCCACCAAGTTTGACGTGAATCTGGCTGACGGTTTTTGAGAAGAAGTCGAAAATGTGAATTGTGGATGACGGACGGACGACGGACGACAGACCCTCAAAAAACCTCAGCTGACTGACAAGTCAGCTGAGGTAAAAACTACTGAAAATATGTGAAAAACGTAACAATTTATTAAATTTAACATTAAACATTTAACCTGTAGAATACTAGATTTGGCAACAAGGTATTTTTTTTTTTCAACAGAAGTTGGTCTATTTTTTACTGATATTAGTCATTTGATTCATGAGCCTGATTGCAAAACAGGTATACAGAATTTGTGTACCTGTTTGGTGATCAAGTCCAAAACTAGGCTAAATTATGTATACCCCTGACGGTGCTCATTAATATTCATGAGCCTGATTGCAAAACAGGTATACAGAATTTGTTTACCTGTTTGGTGATCAGGGAGGATACCAGAGGAAATACGGAAAATTTTTTAGTATTTTTAAACCAATCAGCAAACGTAAATTTCATGTTAAAGGATAAACAGGGACATCATTGTCTCAGCCAGGGCCAGACAAAATTAGGGTCTTTTAGAGAAGTTTAAGTTTACAAATACCCAAGTCATATTCATTTAGTGCTTCCTATTCCCTTTGTACCAGAACAAATTGTTATGTATGTAATAGGTAAATTTTGTGGATAGTAATGTTAGTAATTGTTAACCTCGTGACAAATGCTGTAATCTAAATTCTTTTTATCTCCCGAGGTGGCCCCAGCGATAGCGGGTTTCTTAATCCTTAGCTGGGGTCATCCTGACTCAATTTTGTTGTATTTACGTTTTATTTTAACCACAGTTATTTGCACTATATGTTTTATATTTGTTCTGTTTCACAGTGTATTCCTTATGTCAAATAAACATATTCTGATTCTGATTCCTATACCAGTTACAATAACAAATTCCCATCTGCCTGTACAAAGTATTCTTCCCCCCCCCCCCCCCCCCAAATCTCACTGATATCACATTTCCTCACACAGGCAGCAGTCTCAACAGGCGAGACTAGCATTACCATGACAACCTGGCATGCAATTGTAGCAGGAAATTAATATGCATGCCTTGTATTGTGTGGCTGGTCAGATGACCAAGGACAGACGAATGACCATCATAACAGCTCGACCGGCAAATAAGTTGGCCGAGCTACACATGGAGATAAAAAATTTTGCTGCAACAAATAAAGCAACAAGATCACTATTTTTGAAATCTTTTATTGCTGGACACATGCCAGGTATGCTTAAAATAAGGTTGCATTGATTTTGCTTGGGGCTGTTATCAACAGAACTTCCCAGCCTAGCTTTGTAGTGAAAAAGGGAGTTGTACAGAGTACTTGCTGTTTCCACCTTCCCATTTTTTATTTTGCGTTACAAAGTCTTGCTACACCTAAAATTTAAAATTACCATTTAAAAGATAAAATTCTCGATGTATTCTCTAAAAACAGGTGGTGCCTAGTTCACACATACACATAACTTTTTTCCACATTTGTTTAATTTTGTCACCTTATTTACATTCATCAAACTTTAAATACAATCGCACCAGGCTGCACAAGTCCCATACAAATACAGTTTCTGCCGAGAGGGCCACCAACAGAAGCCCCACAGAAAATACAAGACCAAAATTACAGCAACATGCCCCCCCTTCCCCCCCCAAAAAAAAAAAATCCTCACACCATCAAGAAAGGCAATTAATCTTATGGACTTAATAGTATTCTTTAAGTGTTTGCACACTCTTGATTTAGATTAGTTTCGTGACCTGCAAAAATTGCCCCCCCCCCCCCCCCAAACACAAATGTACCTCATTATACTTTACAATGTTTACTGTACTAACATCCTGTTGAACTTTATTGTATATAAAAACCTAAATTTGATTGATTTTTTTTTTTTTTTTTTGTTATTTTTTTTTTTTAATGATGTTGGAAGACAATGACATTTTCATCACTGTCACAGCACAACATGCTGTGGATCCAAAATAGTTTCACGAAACATTTTTATTCGAACTTGGTAAAGAAAAAAAAATTGTTTATACAGTCTGGTATTGCTTTGCCAAACCTTTAATCAGTCACACTATCATGGGTATCACCGATTTGGAAGTTGGAGGGATTCATCAGGGCACATGCTACAATCAGCATAAGATACGATGCCAGAAAACACAAAAGGGCACAGTTTGTCAAATATAGCTCTTACCCTCTCTGCTTTATCAGCTCATGACCTTTAAATGACCTGTATGACCTTTACCTTGAAGGCCACCTCCAACCCCACAAAAAAATATAATTACATAATGTTGTATCCAGATTTTTCTCTTTCTTTTTTACCTGACATGTACAATCTCTAACACACACACCATATTTCATGTGCAATCCAACAATCGAAGAAATTTTTTTCCCTGCAATCAATACGTTTGGTGCTTTTCTTGCCCACACTGCAAAACAAACGACAAACGGGCAGACGTGCATGTTTAAACTTGACTGGGTTTACAGGAGAGGGGTGACAAGTCATTACTTGAATCAGGCCCAGGTGGCCTTTTCTGTGAACATGATCCCAGAAATAAAGCTGGGACTCCGCTTGCTGTGAGCGTGACTTCAAGTACTTCACGAAGTACACGAGTCCCACACAGAAGACTGCATTATCTGATTATAGAACTAGATGCGTTTCTGCCTGTACCACACAAAATAGCAGCTGCCTGAATGAAAAGATAATTTGCAAAAACCCATGTAACAAGGGAGAACTGACTAGAACCTGACGCTACTTGTGTAACCTACCCTGACTTGGAGCAAAATAACACGGTTACCTCTGTAATACTTATCACAAGCACCACTGCTGCAGAATCACCGGTACCAGCCGCCATGTGGCCTTCTGTGATTGGCTAAGATTAAGATGCCATACAGTAATGAGCTCCTATTGGGTAACTGGTGGTAGCACTCTTTTTCTCATTGGTTGAGATGGTGACCAGGGAGCAAACTGGATGCCAGTATGCCTTTTAAAATGCTGCCTGCTCGATCAACATCGAGATTTTGTGGCATATTAAACTTTAACCCTTTGCTACTGGTCAAAACCAGCTGCAAGCTTCCAATTTCCCCCAAAAATTTTGTCATGAAGGAAAAACCATCTGTAAGAACTGCTGCCAAGACCCATCTGAGTGGCACATACACCCCGGATCACCATCTTTCCTTGGTGCAGGTTGGGTACATGGCCTCCCTCAGGACAAGGAAAGCGGATAACTTCAAAAGTCTTTATTTCAAAAGGAGAAGTGTTGAACCAATATTCACGAGTTGTATTTGAGAATCACGTTCCAACAACAGGGCTGTGCGAACTGCCTGTCCTCAGCTGACCTTGACATTTAACCTCTGAAAATGCCCAACCTGGTCCAGGGGTCTTCAGAAGTGCTGCTGTGCAAGTCCAGGCAATTTGCTTCAAAATTGCGCACAGTGGTTTTGCAGAAGATTTTTTTTTTTTAAAACAAGATTTTGTCCCATAAAAAATCACTGGAGCATGACCATTTGAGCCAACTTGGCAGAGACTGACCCAAGACACTTCATCATATTTGAAGCAAGTCTGGTTGACAGTTTTTGAGAAGTTTAAATGTAAATTACCATTGCAAACTGACTTGCACAGTAATCAAGCAGAATGTATGATAGACACTAAATGACAAGTACCAAAACAGAAAAATTTGTTAAAGATCCGGAATCTACAGAACATCATCTAGGGAGCAGCTCTGTTTGACCATTCCACAAATTGAATGTACATCTTCACTCAGTTTCAGTACAACCTGAGTGAACGTTTCTTCAAAGTCGAAAATAGCAAAAACAACTTCACAAAAAAGTGGTGAAAAATTGCATTCAGAGAACGGATTACCCTCCATGCCCACCATCTTTTTTTCCTCAATTCTGCATTTTTTTTTTTTTTCAAGACTTCACAGGTGCCATAGTATGGTGTAACTGCACCAAAAATTTGATGAAGCTATGATGAATCCTGGAGATATTATGGTAACAAGACTGTGCACTTGTGTGCCACTCAGATGGCCTTCAAATAAATACTTCAAAAGGTCCATAAGTTTAAAAATAATAAGAGGAAGCTAGTTTTCAATAGGAACATGGTCTGTTTTGTGCATTGCTGATAAAAAATGGTGAAGCTGCAATGCATCCTTGTTGAGATATTATGATAACGGCGTCCCCTTGTGCATTACTCAGACGGCCTTGAAATAAATACTTTAAAATCTCGTAAAAAATTTTAAAAGCTGGTTTTAAATAGGAACCTAGCACAGCATATCTGACAAAAATTTGGTAAAGCTGTGTTCAATATTTTTTAAGATTATAATGTAATGTTATCAGGGTTGACGCCACTCAGACAGCCTTCAATAAGTACATTAAAAGTTTCTAAAGTTTTAAAATAATTAGAGGAAGCTGGTTTTCAAAAGGAACCCGGTCCATTATCAGGTGCATCTCTTGATAAATGGATGTCCCCTCTCAATTTGGGGAGACTGTGAAGACTCGAGAAGAGGGAGTGTGTGCCACTGACCTAGGTACAGGACATAATATTTCACAAGGGCCACAGCTTTCTGCAAGTACGCTCCTATCCATCTCTCCAACAAAATGATAGGTCCTTACACAACACTTAAATACATTCTCCCTCCCAAACCATTCCTTATCAATGTTTTTTTGTTTTCGTCAGTGCATCTAACAAATGTGCTCCAACATAAATGGATCATCAAGTTACAACACAAGTAACTGTCACAAAATTTTTAATAAATTTTGTCCGCGTTAACTGTCACAAAATTTTTAATAAATTTTGTCCGCGTTGCTTCACTTGTCCTTAAGTTCATTTTTAATCAATTTACTAACGAGTATTACAAAAATGTAAATGAAGCAGGAACACCTTCTGCAATACATAATGCAATGTAGTGCTCCCTACAGTTGTTTTTCATAATACAAGCAAAGCAATGCCCTACGAGACACATTATGAACAGGTGCCTGCATGTACCTTTAATACCAAAATGTTCCCCAGTATTTTGGGTTCCACGAGATCAGAGTTAGTCACACCTTAATTTCTACCAAGGGGATGCAAGGTTGCTCCCCAATAGGAATGGTCTAATTTTGATTTTTTTTTCTTTTTTTTTTTTTTTTATTTCTGAAATGATAGAAGTATATAAATCTGAACAGTCACATTGACCATGTATTTTAATGGATTTACACCTGACAGCACAAGAAAAAAAAAATGAAATTTTTTATTAATACTGTGAAGATTACATTCTCATTAGAACACTGGCCTCTCCTGATACAATTTATCAATACACTAAAGAGACGATCATTTCTATTCCATTTATCAACAGTGCCAATTAGTTCATTATTTATTTATTTTAAAGGATTGAAACCAAAACCACATTATCCCCTACATCTATCATACAGCATGAGTCAGTCTATACATACCATCCAAATAACCATACCAAAATACAAAACCTACATCTACGTTTGAAACAAAATAACAGCAGAAAATATACACAAATATAAAGAAAAGGACGCCAGACTTTTCCCTTTCCAACCACCGACCCTGCAAGTGGGACTCACTAAGTTGATATATATACAAATGCTTTGAAAAAAACAAAAACAGTAACCATGGTAATAGCGAGTGACTAAACAATAAGCGTAAAACTGACTTGACTCACTGAAGATGACTGAAAACTAACAGCACGCATATACTGCTTGAAAGCACTATAAATGTGATGATCACACCAGCAGAGCAAAACTTCAGAGTAAAAGAATGTCTTTCACAAAGCCATGAACATCACTTGAATTTTAAAATTGTCCTCAAATATACACATCTACATTTTTGTTACGTTTACATAATTAATATCAATTAAGCAGTCAATGGTACTTTCAGTCTAGTCTTCCTGAAGTTTGTTCCTTTGCAGAGAGCTCTCCCAGATCAATCATCAATGGGAAGGTCAGCACATGCACCAAAACCACTACATGGGCCACGGTTATAGGATCAACACTTACGAGGCAACATTAGGTTTGCTTGTGTGGCCATCCAGACTACTGAACTAGAGGACTGTGACAGTCCTGTGCTCAGCCGACCCTGTATTCAAAGACTGAAGTGGTCTCTTGGCCATCAAATTAATATCAAAGTCACCTTTCTTCGAGACCATCATCACTGTTTGCCGTATCGAAAGTCTGAACTCTAGAGTCGTCATTTTTAAATGAAAGATGACAGGACCCACTGAAACCATGATATATACGCCAAAATACGTATATCAGTACTTCCAAAATACGAGCTAATATACAGCTCAATTTGACCTTGTAAGGTAGCCCAAGGTCATAGTTAAGAACATCAAAAGGACCCCACAGGGCCTTTGCTATTAGTGTTTAATAGTAACCAAGGGCCTAGGAGCCATCATTACCAAGACACAGGCCAATATATCACTGTTGTTGCCATCCCTGCAGTAACAATGCTAACATGTACATGTACAAGTACAATTGCCACTAATTCCTAATTTCGATAATTTGTTTCAATCAGGAAATGCCTGCAGCCTCGTGCAGTGAACAAACACAATGAAGCTCGAGTCCAGGTTCATTCCAATCAATATTTGAAGAGAATCCAACATGCAGCTTGGGAAAAGTTTAAAACAGTGAAAAATGATCAAAATTCATACCCCCCCCCCCCCCACAATAGTGACAAATCACTGGAGTGTGACCATTTGAAAACACTTGGTAGAGAACCACCTATGTTTGTAGTCAACCTGGCTGACAGTTTTGAAGAAGTCAAAAATGTGAATTGCCATTGCAATCTCCAGACATGCATTGTAATCAATAGGAATGTATGCATAAATCAGTAAGTACCCAAACTGAAAATTTGTTTTTAAAAAAAAAAAAAAATCAGGGTTAGGCAGTATCATCAACTACATGTAGTTTACAATTTATTTGACTCTTCCACAAGCTACATTTCCACCATGTTTGAGTACAATTTGAGTGGTGGTTCCATGGAAGGAGTCAAAGATAGCTTTGACACACAGAAATTTGTACAGCTTGCAACAGAAAAGATTGTAGCACCACCCATTGAACAAATTAAGGTTTAGGAGTCCCCAGAAAAGTTCTTATGTAATTTTGAAGCAATTTTGGAGACTTTTTAAGATTTCCCCCCCCAAAAAAACAAAAAATTCATAAAAAATGTAACAATTATTGGAACATGACCATTTGAAAAACTTGAAAAAAAAACATGTTTGAAGATGGTCAGGCCAACCGTTTTGGAGAAGTTGAAAATGTAAATGTGAATGGACGACAACAACGGGCCCACAGGCAGATTGATGACTGATCATTAGATAAGCTCGGCTGATGGAAACATCAGCTGAGCTAAAAAGTGAGCAACATACGAAGGTGCACAAGTTAAAACATCTCAACTTTATTGTTGCCAGTATTTTTAAAAGAAACGAAATATTGGATTCAATGTACACTATCACAACCTTTTCATTGTTGAAGATAGGTTTGCATAGAAATAGATTTATTACAAAAACACCAGCAAAACGGTGTCATTTATACAATAAGCTAAAAGACATTCTTGGTAAAATCTCTTTGGTTACAATAATACTTGGTGCTTTTTGGTTGGAAATTGCAGATTTTGTTCTGGTTGCCTGCCAGGTTTCTAAGCTATAAGTTTATTGCCCTCTCCTCCCTTCCCCTCACAAAAAAAAAAAAAAAAAAAAAAAAAGGAGGGCAGGTGCAGGGCAGATCAGGTAAATACAGGTGTAATATCAACATGAATCTTGGGCCACAAAACATAAACTCTGACAAAACTGGATGTGCTCTAATCAGCTCTCCATGTCACCGACATGACAAAGTTCTTGGCATAAATTACAGCTAGGCTGATTGTCAAATGCGTTTAAAGTATTGTATTAATCTTAATAAGCGCACACACCCCATTTTATCCCATAGTCTTTAAATATGTGGTAGAATCTACTATTACACTTAGGATCGACATTTTTTTTCAGCTTTTGTGGACGAGATTTTCTGTATAGCGCAGAGTGTGCTAATTAAGATGAATACTGTACCCATTTTTACCACACGATCCATTAGCACAGCCTACGCTCAATTTTCTTGCATGATCTTTTAATAGTAACCTGAACCAAGCTGTTTACATGACTACACAGCGAGGCTAGGCGGTGTATCCACCGGGGAATCAGTGTGAATTTCAAGATTAAATTACACAGATATGTGCAAATATATCACAAATGTTATAAGCTAAGTTAATACAGGCAGCTTATCAAAATCAAACTTCAAGTGTTTTTTTTTTACTCTATCATGGGACCTGTGGGACTGTCTAACTTACAAATTTGACCCGTAGAGTAGGGACCAACTTTTCAGTACAACACATTGGATGCCACGCGGGCAGCAACACACACCCATAATCACGGGATACTGATTACTGGCCATATCATCTTCCAATCACAGAGCTCTACACATTTGTCTGGCCTGTAATAATCACTGTGTCATCAGAATCGAAAGAGTTCTCACTCTTCTAACCCTACAAATCCTACACGGAGTTGACATGCTGCAAGTATTCAGGCACCCCACTGGTGTAAGTAGTCAATGATGCCAGTGTATTATCGCCCTTGGTCACAATAACCCAGTGAATCTGTTGCGTCTCCAGCATCCCAGAGAGTTACCAAGAAGTCAGCCTTTCTCATCTGGCTGACATTTTCCTGATTATCATAGATTTTTCATCCAGACTCGTGGCCAGCATATCTAGTGTCACTTGGGAACACAGTATTTAAAGAAAAACCAAAAAAAAAAAAAATTAAAGAAAAAAAAAAAAAACCCTTCCATTATGTGCACCACAATGATCTTAAAAACACATAAAGGGTAGCTATTTCAGATGAGCAAGATTGTCAAAACTATCAGCTATAGTCCGTTGGAGTACCGGCTTATGGACAAACCTCAGTTTCATGTCAATCTGTCATGACTATCTGTCCAGGTTCTACTTTAATATTCATATGTTTCCTTACCACTACTGGCTCCTTTTTTGTTTGCAAAAGATCTGTTATTTTTTTTTTTTTTTTTTTGCTGTTGTCATTGGATGTTTATTGGAAAAAAACAGCCCAAACAACAGTTTATGCTGCTCACGCTGTTACATAATTTGCCTATTCTTGGATTTTTTTCAAAAGCTTTTGGGAACAAAATAAATGTTGAGGTGTTACTTTAAAAATGAGCACGTGATAGCACACAAACTAACATTTCAATTTTTGTCCTGATCAGTCTTGACACGATCTGATCGTCCCTAATTTGGCCCTTTTTTCGTCACCTATATATCTTTTATAAATATATATTATCAGTCTTTGTGGGTCTTCATCTGCTTGCTTGATTTAAATGACATTTAAAATATGCCTTTTTTATCAATTAAAATACGCTAAGGTGACTACAAAATCTGGACACTGGACACCCATTTAGATTCACTCAACAAATCTGTTATCAGTTATTCTTCAAGGAAAGATGTGACAGCACGTCAACCAGAGGCCCATGGGCCTGATGCTCTGTTGACATGTATTCAGATGACCTCCACAAAAAAATAAAAGCTTTTTAAATGCAATAACTTCATGACCTTGAGGAAGCAGGCCATCGTCATCCACGTTATGCAACATCAAACTTCTGTATCTTAGCCTTACTTTTTCTGAACATCGTCAATTTATTGTCCTTCACTGAAGTGCTCTTTTACTTTGAAAAACAGGTAAAGGTCACACGGTATCTCATATAATTTGTCCATTGGCCTGGTGCATATTTGGTGTAAATTGTGCAGTTGCATTTCAATTCATTATAATACCAATAAATTCAATGTTTTGACACCCATGATGTTAGTTCAAATAAATACCACCAGTGGCGCCACTATGACTCCACATCATAGACTTTTGTCTCTATAATTTTCCTACAATGATATATGGATGTATGCATGCAAAGTACAATGCAGTGACCATGAACCCCAAAAACATCAGAAAATAATTCCCTAAAACGCATTCTCTCTGTGACACTGCCAAATTAGGTTATTAGTTCACCCATGTAAAATTACATGTAGTCTTATAATTTCTCAAGATAATGACTTTAATAAATCTCACCTAATATCAACTCATATTTTCTGTTTACCTCCAGGTAGCACCACTGGTATTGTTCTGGTTTGATATATTAGCCTCCCAAATATTTCCACCAAATTTCATAACGATTCAATGTAGTATACTACACTCCAAGTAAAAGCACCAGTTATTCAACTACCTATGGTTCCTGAGTATGCATATATTTTCATGTTTTGTTTTTGTAAGGTGGTGGACAACAGGCTTTTTGTTTTTTTTGTTTTTTGTTTATTTTTGTTGCTGTTGTTTTTTTGAAATATTTTCCCAATACATGACCAAAATCTGAAATAAAAAAAAAGGACAAAAATCACTCCAGCTGAACAAAATTTACAGATTCAGTTACGGTGCATGCCCACCAAGTTTGAAGAGGATGTGGCCAACATTTGGTTTGTTTCTTTCCTTCTGCTGCATTACATAATCCACAATGTGATCCTATCAACAAAGAGAGCAACCGCGATTTTCATTCCTAGACAATGTCAAAAAATTTCAAGAGGCTTATTCAAAGTCTTTTTAAAAAGTTTTAACTTTATCTTGTTGACAAGCAACTGTTTTCAAATAGACAGACAGACATGAGTGATTGCATAAGCTCTGCACCTGATGGTCAGCAGAGCTAAAAAGATGTCTTACTGGACATCGTTGTGCCCTCAGAACATTACAGGAAAACACACGTTTTCCCTTCCACCACTCTACTTCATCCTCCGATTATACAGGTGTACATAAATAGTTGATAAGCAAAAGGCTATGGGAAGATCCAATGCTCCCCTCGCCTACTCCTGGTACATCCAGACATACTGAAAGTGGATTGTGTCAACCACTGGTGAGATGACCTACCAGGACAGACATACACAGTGTATTCCTCCTAATTGGTCCATGTCTTCTGAAAGAGTTAACTGTTAAACTTTCTTGAGAATCAGGATATCATAGCAACAGCACTCCATGACCAAATCTGCGACAGAGTCGAGATATACATTTCTATACATATATATTACTATTAGATATTTTACTTAGTGGGAAGAAAAACCTGCTTTCAGTTTTCGAGGACTCCGAATTAAAAAAAAAAATATGTACACAAAAAGATGTTAAAAATAAAACCTGAGAAAAAAAAAAAAAAAGCACCAATAATTCAACTAATTAAGGTTCCTGAGTAATCAAAATCTGAAATAAAAAAAGACAAAAATCACTGTAACCATACCTGCTGAACAAAATTTAGAGATTCAGTTATACCCACAAAGTTTGAACAGGATGTAGCCAACAATTTGTTTCTTTCTTTCCTCCCTTCAAATTTTTCCCCTTTCTTTCTTCCTTCCTTCTTTTTTCTTTTTGAGGAAAAGTTCAAAATTTTAATTGTGGACAACCACTCGTCACAAAATTTCTGTTGACCAGTCCATACTTTCTTAAGATTTTTAGACAGCAACTAAAAAAATGATAACATAAAAATAAAACAAAATACATGTATGTGTAAAATATCACTTGTAAAGACAAATAGCCATATAACATGATGGGTTGTCAGTTTCACTGTGGCGTGTCGTTTTGCAAAAAAAAAAATGTAAAACCAATAGGCAAGGTGCATGACAACGGTACAGTGTAGGTCACTATTGATGCAAACAAATTTTTCATATGCACAGTACACAAGGGAAGCCTCAGTCTGACTGCATCGATATCTAAAACCTAGGAATCTCCATTTGGTATCATGGAATCGGCTTCATCCTGTAGTTTAGCCTGTTTGCATTTGGACTCACTGTTTTCAAGCAAGCAACCAATTGCTGGAATACTTTCTCCTTTGGTGGTGGATCTGGCGAGAAATGCCTCCTCGGTCATGGACAGATTGTACATCGAGTACTGAGGGTCAGAGGTCACTTCCTTCTCAATTTCCAAAAATTCTGGCAGGTTGAGGTCTTCGCCCTTTTGCGTAGTGTATGTTTCTAGAATGATGAGGCCCCTGCATCTGTATACAAGATAAAAGATACAACAGGACTGTGACAGTCATATGCTCAGCAGACCATGTATGCAAAAAATGCAGTGGTCCTGTGACCTATGAAATTAGGTCAAGGTCACTTTTCTTGAGGACCAGCAAGCACAAATATCAAAGTATGTACTACTTGATTGTCCAAGCTAAAACACTTTTCACACTGTCAATTAAATAGTAAAATTCATGAAATGACCCTAAAATGTTGAAAATAAAGTCAACGTCTTCATACACAGCAAACAAAATGCCACAAAGAGGAAATTTACGAAAGTGGTGAAATAGTTACGAGCACGACAAAAGGTTGTCCAAAAGGTAGTGGCAGCCGAGTCAGAGGCTATTGGTCTGAAATTGACTGGCAAATTAATCTTAATGCATTAACCCTTTTCCCCTTGAATTATGACTAAGTCAATAGCTTTTCCTGGCATGGATTGGGCACTTCTACCCAAGCCATGCCAGGGAAAGCTGTTGACCTTGGGCATATGCTCTTGAAAGTTCTCACCTGCACAGATCTACAATTCTCTGTCAAGCTGTTTTTCATTGCTGTTGAAAGTAGCACAAAACATTGAAGCAGATGACATTTGACCCTGTTTTGGCCTGTTCAAGAGTGAAAAGGTTAATGTTTGTGGACCTGCCTGCTTATTTATCACAGTGACAGACCATCCGATTATTCAGGCTTGGTAGGTCTATTCCAAAATATAAAGCTATCAAAATAAGTTAATTTCCTTAGGAATTTAAGGCTGCTAAACATGCATGATGGTTTCCCACTGATGACCTGCTGAAAAATTCATTTGCCTCTTGAAGCCTTGAATTCTGGAATTGGTCATTACGTTACATGTATTGGTTTAGACATATAGAGAAACTGGATTGGTTATGGAGAAATTGGATTTTTTTTTTTCGGGAGGGGGGGGGTTGTTGTTTGTTTTTGTTTTGTTCTACGTGGAAGATGTGACACTGTTGCTCCTATTTGTATAAGTGTCTGTGATGAGAGATCCAACAAGTGTTTTCTTTATTGCCAAGACTTGCCTCCATATTACTGAATGCTCCCTCTCCCGCCTATAAGGATTCCAGGAAGGTTTCCTCTCAACAAGTCTTCTGCCAGTTTCTGTGGCAGCATGCCATTTATCAAGGCTCCATACTCCACATGGTACTGCACATGTGTGAAAAAAAACCAACTTTGATCCCATCCAAAGAATCCTGGTATCTTGCATGGCAGTAGTAGGGGGACCATTCAGTAATACATGCACACCTGCCAACCCCCAAGTTTCCAAAACAGTAAAACTTTTTGTGAAAAACAGTAATCAATGATAATTTTTACATAATTAGTATTAAAGAAAACTTGTTCTTAAAAATCATAGTATTTTACTATTTTGATCAAATTTCACCTCAAAAATAGTAACGATTACTCCTTAATCGTCAGACATGGCAGGTATGTGCATGGAGGTAGAATCTTGCAGTACATCTCAACTTGAGATGGGAACTCCAAAACGACTGATCTTTGCCCCGCACCCCGCTGGGGGTTGGGGTAAAGACATATATTTACCTGGGGTGGCAAGGCTCCTGGTAGATATCCATCTGGAAGTACTGGTTATGCCAGAGGAAGCAGCGTCTCTTTTTGTAGATGGTGTAGTGTTTGCTGTCTCTCTGTGCACGCAGGATCTGAACAATTTCAAATTATCATAATGTGACTACAGCTTTGTGGAGAGATAAATGAACAAGAGGATTCAAACTCTTCAATGATAATCTGACCTTGCAGGCACAACATGACCTTTGAAAATTAGGACAAAGTCACTTTTCTGAAGACTGTCATGCAAAAGATATCAAAGCACTTCCTCCATGGTCGAAGTCCTGGCTCAAATACTTTTCAAGTTACCAAGCGAACAGCAAATTCATGAAAGTGACCCTGTCACCTTCTGACCGGATGAATCACTCATGTCCTGTGTAAATCTGCTCATATATAGGAACACCAGCATCAAAATCCCACATCAATTAGCTCGCAAGCTATCAAGTTAACAGCACAATTCATCAAGTGGCCCTTTGTCCTTGGCATTGAGCTGAAGGTCATCCATGTTCTGTGCAAGTCTTGCCATCACACCCAGAATGTGTCCCAAGGCAATCTCAAAGCAATTTGGCTGGTGGTTTCAGAGAATAGGATTTTTTTCAAAAAGAGTTTGCCAAAAAATGACCAAACAAATGCCTGCTACACGTAAATCCAAAAAATATCGATGAAAAAATCGAAATTGGACCAGGACAGTCCAAAATAACCTGACCTTGCATGCACAAATGAAGTGGCATTGTGACATTTACAATTAAGTCACAGTCAATTTTCTTGAAGGCTGTCATGCACAAATATTACAGTACTTTCTTAATAGTTAAAGTTCCAGCTTTTATAGATTTCAAGTTATCAAGCGGACAGTGAAAAAACTCAAAATGTAAACAGTGGATGCCAATGGAAGGATGACAGATAAAGACCGATCACATTAACCTCTCTTGACTGACAAGCCAAAAAACCTGTAATCTGGAAATTAGTTCCTAATGATTTAATAGGACCTTTCAGGGTCACTTGAGGTCAAATGTGACAGCTCCTAATGAAAGAATTTGCATAATTTCCTATTCATGTTTAATTGTAACAATGATCTAAAGTACCACTTTTTTCCAGATCAGAGTTTCCACCAGAAGCTTTTTTTTTTTTTTTTTTTGAGTAGGAAATTTTTATAAGGCATCAGGTCTGGAAGTCCTCACCCAGGCAATCTGGAAATTGAGGGTGACCTGATGTACATTCTAGCACATTTTGAGCTAAGCATGGGCTTGATTGTTACATCTTTTGATTTTTTTTTAGAGTAGGGAACCATAGCCACAATTTTGGCAAGGTAGCATTATTTAAATTCATTCTCCTCTGGTGGGAACCATGCAGATATGAGCTAATATTACGCCCTCGACCTTAATCTGACCTTTTAAAAGTCACTCAATGTCACATGTGACAGCTCCAAATGAAAGCACATGCATAACTCCCAGTTCATGTGCAAAAAGAACCGAAGTCCCAAAAAAGCAGTGTTCCTAATATGTGCCAAAATAATGCCCGAACTTGATTTGACCTTTCACGGTCACTCATTCAAATATGACAGATCCAAACGAAAGCATGTGTTATTTTCTATTCATGTTAAATAGTAATCATGGTCTTAAAATGCATAGTTTTCCACTTATAAGCCTGTATTATACTATACTGTACTCTGAGAAATGAGTTACATTGAAATATGACCTTGATCTTTACGAGGATTCTGAAACACACCAAGCTGCTTGGCTCATGCAAAATTCAAATGCCTCAATACTTTCATTCAAGAGTTAGAGCTGTAACATCATTGATCATGACCTTTGACCTCTGAAAAACATCAAATAACTGCTATAACCTTGACCTATCCAACTGGCTTTTCATAAACACCCACGTTTAGTTTATGCAAAATTTAGATGGCTGGGTGCATTAGTTCAAGAATCTGAGAATCAACAGTGTCATTGACCTTTGACCTCTGCAAAAATGGGTCAAATATAGATATACAACCTTCACCTTTAACAGATGATGGTCAGACAGACGGACAGACAGAGAAGGTAACGACAATACCCTTCCGTCCCATAGGCTGAGGGATAACAAACTGATACATACATGGTCAAACCATCTCATCCACCCCTGGCCCACACATCCTTCCACTATCCCAATCACATAGCAATTCTAATGACCAGTAGTTGATAACAGAGTGGACAGTCCATATGGATGTAATATAACTAGGTCTATCTTACGTCAATTCAAAGCGAGAAGCTACAGTTTTGTTTCAATATAAATAATTGGCCATCCCAAATGTTGCAGATGAATATATGTACAAGGAGGTCAAGCAGTGGTCAGGTTTGGCTATAGGGACAAAAAGGGGAGTCCCAGAATCACTGCCATTTTTCAGTTTCATCTGCATTTGATAGCCTTGCGGCAAACTGAAATCTGAAACTATCCACTTTAATCAAGTCAAGTTCCAAGTTAATCACGCATGGTAGCATTGTCCCAAATATCAAAGAGATTCCATGTCTGTATTTCAGAATAGGCCTATTAGATTATGACATGACACCTGCAAAGCAATGGTCCGAGGCTGGGGACAGGGTGGGGTGAGAACTTAGAAAAATCCCGGACATGTTTTTGTTCATACAGGTGTTTAGATCATAACAGCACAAGTTTGGTCCTTTTACCTAAGTATTTTTCCACATGTGTCAAATTTCTCACACAAAGAAACCCACATTTTAACACGAAACACTTGGGTTTACACAGCAATTTTTAATATTGAGTTCCATCTTTTGTGCAGACAGACTGTTTAAATCTTGGTGTCAATTCAGTATACACATTTTTAATGTCTATACCAGAGATATTTTGCTTTAGAATTGAACTCACTTTGAACGGTTGCACATTGCCTAAAGGTGTTAAATCAGACACGAAAAGAAAAGCAGTGTGAACTACACAAAGCTTCTTTCCTCCCTCTCCCCCCTCCCCCAATCAGCCACTCTTACACGTTAGAGCATAGTCCCGTGTCCTGTTTGCCATCCTTTGTTAACCACTTCCTCTCCCTTGTACTTACATCATATTCTCTACTGCTAATTTGCATCTTCAGCTCCACCCTCTCCTTGTTGATCTCAGGTCTGCGGATGGTATGCGTGTAGGTCCAGTTGCCTGTAGACAAACAAGTAAGGCCAATTAATGGCTGCTCCCTCAGGCCCCAAGCTTGGCCATGCAGAACTCCATGCCAACAGAAAACACACTATAAAACAGTCCTTGGATGACTAATGTTTGCCGGGACAGTCAGAACCCACAGCAGTCCATGCACAGCCAGCCATATGATTGGTCCACCTGACTCTTGTCACAAACTAAATACAACTATCAAATAGGTCCATTGGAGCCTGCTGTCATGTATATAGAATAATTTAAAAGGCAACAACACAGCAATCTGGTTGGTCAACTGACTTGTTTACATCATCCCAAAGGCCCGCCATCTGATTGGTTAACTGGCAAGCTGCCATACACTAAATTCAAAAGGCAGACCAGCCACCTGATTGGTCAATTAATGTGCTACTATGAGGTTAATTTCAATGGTCAACTGACTTGTTACTCTGAATTAAATTTACTCATTTTCATAAACTCAGTTCTTGTCATGATGGACGTATTTGCCTGTTGTCATCAATAACACAGCCGAGTCTCCAAATCTATTTATTGGCCCGTGGCCAAAGAATAAAATTAATGCTTCCAAAATACCAGTTTACACTTTAATAAAGAAATAAACCGTGAATATCAGCTTAGTAAATTAGGAGTTTAATAAAAGATAGCATTATTTAAATTTAAGCACCTGCCTCCAATCAGAATAGACCTGACCCTCAAAAACAGTACAATTTCTTTAAACTGTATTTAATATTATATATATTTAAATCATGACTGTCAGCAATAATATATGAAAGTGAAGCAGGTCTACCATTCTTAAAGATGTGATCTCAACTGGTCATATACATGTCTGGCAAGCCGCAAGTTTTCATAAGTTGTGTAAACGTTTGCATTCAAATATTAGTTATGTCAACAGTGCTGCCACCTGGCTGGCTTATAGTGTACTTGCCAAGCAGTCATGCCACATTACTACACCTACTGGGATTGACAGATTCCTGTTGCCAGGGCAACCCAACCAAAATACTCAAATAAACAGACTCATTGTTAGTGGGTTGTCATGCTTCTTAGTGAGTGCACACAAACTATTAAATATGCTAAAACTGTGTTGGCATTTTGTACACAATCTTGCTTCAAAACTTTTTAAACCTTGTACATCAATTACTTTAAAGTGCGTCTAAAATATTCTTGTCAATGAAGGGCAAACTTTGAAACAAACATACCTCTTTTTTGCTTTACTTAGCTCTTAATGTCAAACTTGGGGCACAATTTACTCAAACATATCCAATATTGACACCTTTATTTAAAATGACTAGCACAAGTTAACAAGTGGATTGTAAGACCAAATAATTTTCAGCACAAAGTGTTAGTGATAAAAAGTGGAGCTGAACATACGAAACTATGTGGATTGATATTTTTTTTTAAACATGTAGCGAAAAAGTGTGGTACAATTACACACCTAAGTTTGACTGTTTTACACGTAATTAACAGGGCCTTCTATATTCTACTGTAACAGCTTTGTCTAAACACAAGGCAACTCTGGACTCTGCAAAATACCAGTTACAGCAAGTCATTAGCAAGTCCCCCTGTGCACAGGTCAAAACACCTGCCCGCCTCCCCGTCCACACCCCCCCCCCCAAAAAAAAGGGGAAGAACAGACCAACCCTCTGTTTTGCATTTAGGAATATGCACCACATGCAGATAGTTCGTGGGCACAAAGGTGATGAGAATAGGAGGGCAGGCATAACTTCCAGGGCCATACGTTGCTACAATTATCTTTGCTTGTTGTTGGTTTTTTTTTCCCCCTTGGCTTAGAATTTTGTTTACCACGGTGCAGACCGTCTCTAAATTAAAACAGGGAGATGAATGCAGAAGTACTCAACAAAGTTACACAAAACCACTTTTTGGGTCGAATTATGATAGTAAATATTCATGAATGTCCACCAAATTAACACAGGCAGCAATGCTGCCAAAGCTTGCCATAGTTAAGAACCTTAGTTACCAAACAAGGGAGAGTGTCGAGTGTCTATCCCATGATCCTTTGCCAAGATATATCCTCGACTAACACTGTCCTTTAGCAGGACAGGGTCGGGAAATCCACAACAGATGTTGAGCCTGTCAGCCAATTTCTCGAATGTGCCTTACTTGCTATAGAGGACAATAATTCGTGTGCTACATCAAAATCCTCACACAAGTGTTTCTGATGCTATTTTGCTGCAAACAGATTTGTCACCTTATGGAGCTCACCAATTCATCTTTCATGTTCTAGGGCAAGTTTCACAGTCATTTTGCTTGCCCCCATTTTTAACTCACTTGTGCATCCATTTAAATCCTACTTACAAAAAAATGCAACATGTCTGGTCGGTTGCCCTCTGGGCTAGTGCTTCGAAAGTTTTGCTTGCCCAAGTGGAATCTCGCTTGTCCTGGACAACAAGACAAGGGGATTGGTGAGCCGCCAGGTCTTCAGGACAAGATTGTGGTCATTCATATACTATTCAAACCTAGCTAATAATACCATAATGATACGAAACGTCCGTCCCGACTCAGTTGCATTTTGAATAAATGCACTCTTTTCACTTAAAGAGTCGCGGAGTTGACCCACGCCTTTTGCCTCTTGCCACTGAAGAGATGACAATCATTTACTGCTTTTACAATTTGCTGATTAAAACGCAATCAGAGATTGCTACATCTATACCCCCCCCGTGACCTTGGGATTTGGATCAAGGGGATCCATCTTCGAACTTGTCTCGGACCTTATGTAGGATCAACCATGCGCAACAAGAAAGTTCCATGTTAAAAACTTTTGAGCTTATCGTGTGAAAACCAAATTCACTCAAATGGCTCTGTGCCCTTGGGAATTGGATCAAGGTCACCCATCTTCTAACTGATTCAGATTTAAAGACCTGATGGTCCCTCCTCCATATGATTAACACAGACCACAGCAGCAGTGCAGGTGTTTATCAACAACAGCTATGCTGCCAATGACAATCTTACAGCATTTGCTCACCTAGGCCACAGCCTATGGCAAGCTAAAAACCACTCAAACACAAAATGCCATTTTTGTGTGTTCCATATCTGAAAGAGATTTATTCTGTTTTTTTTTTTTTTTTTTTACTCGATTCATATTTGAACAATTTGCCCACAGAACTCAAAACTAGATGACAGCCAAAGTATGATCATTTCTTTGGTGTTAATGGCTGTAATTTGCATGAACAGTTCCCTCCATGGGCTGTTCTTCTCGTTCGACAACCCTTAACTACGTGCAGTGTGTTTCAGTAACATCCTTTCCCAAACTGAGACGCCAGGACGTCAATCACAAACTAATTTGAGCCAAGAGGTTGTTCATTTTCCTGCACGCTCAAAGTGCCTCAAAAAGGAAATCATCAGAGTTCACTCTAAAAACGTTGGAACAATACAACTGAAAATTAAAAATTGACCTTTGATTTCTTAATATAATCTCTCTTAAGTGTCAGTGTGTGATTTGAAAGAGTTAAAAGTCTGTAGTCAAGTTATTTTAGATAAATATCCTATGCCCTTGAATCTCCATTTTGGGTACACTTTAGCCACTGAAGCCTTGACCAGGCATCCAAAACGGAGGTCTCCCTGTATCCCAAAATGGAGGTCTCCCAGTATCCCAAAATGGAGGTCTCCCTGTATCAGAAGCCACACAGAGGACACGAGAAAAAAAAAATGCACTGGAGACTCACTCTTTCCTCTTGATTATAAATCCGACCTCGGCAGATTAGTGATCATTAACCCGCCAGACAAAATTTTGAGTCTGAAAGCTTCTGTGGCTTTAGACCACAAATCCACAGATGGACGATGATAATTAATAAAAATTTATGCCCAACCTGTTTGTCTCTTTGGCTCATCATTCACGAATGAGCGACAACAGGACCTGATGGCGTTTGAGTGCTCAACATAAATATGAAGGCCAGGTGGGGAGGTTTCATTCACATCATGTCCTGTAAATGTCGTTCATTCTCTCAATGGGAGGGTTTTCCAAGCAAAATGAAACGCAAATTAATGAGTACTAATTTGCCACATCGGAATGTATACATATGTGAAGAAAGCAAGTCAAAAATCATGTTTTCCTACTGAAATCTGCGTCGGTGCCATACATGAAGACCTTATTTTGTAAGTCCACTTCCTCGAGAGACACACAACTGACTTGGTACTTATTATCTGGCAATAGAACACACACACAGTCGAGCCAACTGTGTCAAGCCTTGTTCTTCAAACACATATTTCCACACGTAAAAAAAAAAGAATTATTGTTTTAAAAAAGGAAGTATTCTTGGCCTGGTTCAGCTCTACTGAAAGCAAGGGTTGGCATGTCAATTGTTGCAACTTTTCATAAACGTACATGTATCTTCTATGAGTGATTTGAAAGGTACATAATCAGTGACTTCTGTATATCAGTACCCATTTCCCATTTCCCATATCCCACAGGACATGGGAAATGCCTGAGCCTTAAAGGCAGGGATAGGGTCCAAGGTAAAGTGTTTCTTTTTTTGTTTTTTTCTGTTTTTTTTGGGGTGGGGGGTGGGGGGAGGGGGACACCTGTATCAGATATGATACAGGACTGCGGCAAATAAGCAGAATGCCACAGGATTATCATGAACTGTCAAACCCAATACAACTTCACCTGGCCGTACACGTGTATTCTTGCAAATTCCGTAGAATGTCCAGGCAATTTCCCCACGTTTTGGGGGGCAAAAAGGGGGCAATGGTCAATAAGGTCAGACCAACATTTTGTTGAGCATGACACTGTACATAGCTCCATTTAAGGCATACAGCTTCAATCGACACACACTGTCAGGGCAGCACAAGAAGGGTTTGTCTTTAGACTCTTCTTGTCTGGTTACAAAATTTTCAAACAAATACTGCAAATTGCTTCATTTTCGCGTGTATAAATTTTCACGGTTTTTTATTTTTAACATTTCACTGTAGTTTTAATTTCACTGTTTTTGGACACAATTCCTTTCAAACAATGTTAAAATACTATTTTGTTGTGTTTTTATTTTCGCAGTTTTGTGCCATCAGCGAAATAAGCCAAAATAAGAATACAGCAAAATTAAAGCAATTTACAGTACACTTCATTTGATTACCTTATTTTTTCAATTAATATGTACATATATATATATATATATGTATATATATATATATATATATATATATATATATACATATATATATATATATATATATATATATATATATATATATATATATATATATGTGTGTGTGTAATTAATTCAAGACTTCTTTTGGGTGGTTTGACTGTTGTAGAAGCCTGTATTACTCTAACTGTAGACTGTGATTGTACAGCCAGCCCAGTAGTTTCTTAACCATGGGCCAAAACCACCTGAATCTGTGAAGCGGGGCATAGTAACGCGAGGAACAAGTTTCAATATATATACAAAATGGAGATGTGTATTGGACTGCGGGATGGGTGTCAATACACAAAGGAAGGTGACACTGACCATCCCTGCCACACACTCCCCAATTGCCCCCAAAAAATTCCGTCATCCATCTAGGCAATAGGAAGATATTCCTTTGGCATTCATTTTATGTCCATCATTCTGCAACTTCACAAATATTCCTGCCGACACATATTTTGTACTTTTTTATCCAAATGTTTTAATAGACATCCAGGTCTTTGACAAGTGTTCCAATGAAACCAGTATTTAGTCTATATTCAAATATCAGAAACTGCAGCAGAAAATTTGAATTTAATAGCTCAAACAATGTTTCAGATACAGGAATAGTGCATTACGTTGACAATGAAAGTTTGCGCCAGTGAACAGAAAACTCGGCGTTTTCGACTTTAAAAAAGAAAGGGAAGGTCACCCATCATCGATCTTACACAAAGAAGCCACATGGTAGGTCTATGCTGTAAATCTGAACATTTTATATCAAACAGCCTCGTACACACGAAGCCGAATGGACAGATACACCCCACCCCCAAGCTAAAATCAACCAATCGATCAGATCATGCCAACCCTTGTGACTTGATAAAATGTAAAGGTGAAAGTACAGCATCGCTGAAAGGAACAAGTGCATCATGATCCAAAGGATCTATGTCCCCGTCACAGGATTTTTTTTAAGTGCCACATAAGGGACCTGTACACTCTAAAATTACGAGGGGCAAACGGTTGCAACATTGTTGTAATCGGTGAAAGGATGCACCAGCTAGACATAAAATATACATGCATTAAATTATGTCGCAACCTTGTTCCTTAATATGATATGGTGTATTCAGACATGTCACTTAGAAATTTCAAAATAAGTGAATTTGCACAATGGCTGACCCCCAACAACTAAAATTTTACAAGATAATAGCAAATTCTGAATTCTTGGACTGAGATCACAACTCTTTGTTTTCATACATTTTCAGAAAAAAGGTGAATTATTGCTGATAAGTGAATGAATGACGTGCCTGTGTATTTTCAAACAGCATCGAGAAAATGATACAGCAATAATACTGGAACATGAAAAACATTACACAATATACAAAGTGGAAGTTATGTTGCAAGTACGATTTTGCGCACAATAGATGCATGTTAGGGATGTTTACAGTATGCAGAATACTTGCTGCGTAATGTACTGCAACAAAAGTACTGAAATGGTCTGCACGTATATATGGTAGAAGAAAAACAATCAGCATACATGGAGTTGCAGCACAGTATTTTGAAGATGAGATCTACCGTCAGAGTGCATCCTTTGGTGTGTGCTGGTTTTGTTGATTATTGATGAACCTATAGAGAACTATGCAAGTGCCACGATGGCGAGACTGTCTGTAGTGCCTTTGTATAGTCAGAATAAAGTCTTAGCATTACTATATTGCCTGACCGGTTTCGCCAAAACCTGGGCTCCAAGACTGCCGCGTTTCTTTTGCGTTGGTGAGGTAACGGACCCTGGTAACGTTTTGTTACGTAATAGGACCAACGTAACAGGGCTTTTGTTACGCAAGATGGACCAACTGCCATATTGACGTCGGTCTAGTTTGGTCCACGTATATCATACACGTGGTTGTGTTTATAAACACCCTGTACCCAAGGAGATGGTAGGTCCCCCTGGTGGTAATTCCTGTAGGTTCCTGTCAATTCTACATGGAACTATGTTAATATTTAACATAGAGAGGGATGTCACTTACCAAGGCTATTTTAATTTATTTTATGGTTCTTAATAAATGTTATTAAGCCATTAAGTGGAAAGATCTGTTCCACTGTATTTTATTTACTGGGCAATCCATGGGGACAGAATGTGTCTTTTTCTGTATTGGAAACATGTCACAAACAGTGAAAAAAAAAAATATTGATGAAGACCAAATTTATTGGTAAATCTATTAACATCAGAACTACCTGGAGCTAAGTAACATGGATAGATGCTTCCTACTTGTATACAGAATTTCTTTAGCACAGTTTGGTGTGACCTTGAAAACAAGTCAAGGTCATGCAAAATAATTTACACTCGGCATCTTCCTACATAGGCCCTTTGTTGCAAATATAAAAGGCAAAGCTTCAATGGTACTGGATCTATACATAACTTTCGAAACCCCTGGTGCCGCCAGTGGCACAGCGCAAGACTTAAATGCAGGGCGAGGGTTGTCAATAGTATCCGCGGGTTGTCAATAGTATCCGCCGATTGCATTGCCAGCAGTGCTGAACATGCTCATCAATGTGGTATCAAGTCGATTGATTTATTTGGGAAAATGGGAATTATTCCTATTATATTTTTGTGGTTATGTGTCTCTTGTAAGTTTACCTTGATGTCTGTAAAATTTTTAGAAGATATAAAGTGAACTAGTTATGGAACTTTAGGGTTATCTTTCACGTCCATTCCTGGGAGACTTTTGTTTATGCAAGGTTAAAGCAAGCTGCAAATGCCCATTCTTCAATACTTTATTTTGGCCTGTGTTTGCGATGGCACGTCTTTTTACTTGCTGAATCCAGTAAAGTATTGAATATTTCCTTCATGGTGCGAGCGTTCCCAATGAGGGAAGCATCAGCACCGCTGAAAGCTACAGTGTATTTCTGAGATAAAGTTGACAATGGATTCGCTTGACATGCAAAATCGGCTGTGGCTGGTAGCAAAAAGGCCACGCAACAGGTCTTCAGGGATTATTGCTTGCAGTGAGGAACAGCATAATGCTTCTTACTTTTACTCTGTAACTGAAATGGAAATTATTTTTAACATTGCTTAGTCAAAAAAGAATAACAAAAAATAAAGAAATGTTATTTCTGTCCTTCTTGGAAAAGCCATCAAGTGTTGCCACTACTGAGACTACGCAGTCCTTAAGCCATTTATCAATGTAGCGAGACCTATGAAACTAGATAGATAAAAACCCTCGTAAACGCAAGCGCTCCTCTTGCAATTTTGCTCACAAGAACCTAGGTTTCTTTATTATCTGACCTTCAATACATGCGTGTTCAAATAATTAATTGTTTCACCCTGAATTTAATCGTACAATCGATCATGACAAGGGCCAAAACATACTACAGCCGCAATGTTTCTTCAGTATGTTGTACCACTACCAGGCAGGCTCTTCTAACAAGCAAACTCCCCCCCCCCCCCAAAACGCACCAAATTACTGCCAATTGCACTTTATTTCAGACAAAATAAGTTCATAGATATTATCAACTGATATTCATGGTCACGCTATTGAAGCAAAAAGGGAGTACATGCCACATTTATAGTTGTTTCAATGTCTTTTCTGCATCCCCATTCACGGGCTACAGGGATAGACTTCCAAAGGACTTTCATGTGAGCGTGAAGGCATTGCCTCCATTCATTTAGTGCAACAGTGTCACCGACAGGTGGTGCTGTTTTTCGAAAATTGTGTGCTAATTAAAATGGACATGGGCCCTGTAACCTTAAAAATAGGCCAAGGTCGTTAAAAATAACCGACATGCAACATCCTCCTTTATTGGTCCTTTGCTCAAAATATGAAAGGCAAAGCTTCAATGGTACAAGATATTTAAATCAAAATGTCCAAAAATGGACAGATTCTTGGGCCCTGTGACCTTCAAAATAGGTCGTCAAAATAAATAAATATATACACATATACACACAGTGCCCATGCCCTTGGTACGATGCATCTATTGTATAAATTTCATGATTCTATTTTACAGAGTTCTTGACATATGCTGTCGGATGGATAATCGGACAGACGAACGGCCCCTTTCCTCTAACTAACTTTATGTCCCCCTATGCCACCTGTGGTGGCGGGGGACAATCAGATTAATACTGCCGTCCACTCTCCGTCCCCTGCAAAACAAGTGTCAAGATGAATATAAACATGGTTCATACAGCATCACCAGAAAAATAATCACATTGAACTGATTTGCAAGGGACACTATCTTGGCCATAGTCTCAATTTGGCAACACTATTTACTTGTTCAGACCTTCACCATTGAAGACAGAGAGAAAAAACAAACAAAAACAAAAACAAAAACAAAACATGCATAAAAATATTTCCATGTGCATGTATTTATGCATGTACATATGCTAATTGAAAGACAAGTTAAAAATTACCCACAATGACATTTTTAATGTTGAATGACAGATCATGAGACTGGTCTTTTAAGCGCACACAATACCAAATTCTTTTCTGTGGGTATCAGTAAGTATTAACACCCTCCAAGATGACAATGACAAACACTTCCATATCTTGGCCCACCTGAACACACTTGCAAATCAATTGGATCTCTACAATTTCTCTTCAATTACTTTTATATAACAACTTTTTTGACTGTCAGACGTAGAAACAGATTGCAATTGGTATTCGTTGGCATCATATAAATAAAAAATATATAAACTCGTATAATATAACAAGAGAACTGTGTATTGTTTGTACAAAGCTTCTCCAAAGAAAGCACATCTTTCTACTGTTTATAAATTACATACTTCTTGCCAGAAATTAAGTTGTAATTTTACATTTAAGTTCTCAATAACTCCACGATCACTAAAGATTTACAAACTGTAACCAAACGCACACAGTGATCAAGCCAGTGTGGTTTACCAGCAATGTTTTACGATGAACGAACCTCAGCAACAAACGTAAATTGTGCCATGGTACAGTTTAGCAGTAAAATGTGTGGGTACTCACCGGTTTCCAGATCCCAACGCCCCCTGGCTGAGTCCCAGCGCACTAGACACAACAAAGACACTTTTCTTAGAACATTTTATACACTGATTGTCTATGCAAACTAGCTTGTTGAAAAGCAACAAGAAAGATTAAAGTCTTGTTCTCATCCAATCTTTATCAAATATTATCATGATTATAAGCATGTTCAGTCCATTTACAGGGGTTAATGAATACTGAAACAAGTTTCAGAGTTGCAACTGTTCATAATCACTCAATCAGGTATCCCTTTTTCCCTTTCTTTATGATGCAAGCACTCTTCCCTCTCTTTCCCACCACATCAGAGGGATCAAAACAATGAAAGAGTCGTAAAATGTGTCACTTTTCCTTTCTGTCTGTTGAAAGTAAAAACTGGTCACATCCAACTGTTTGGCCAACTGTTATTTCACTCAAAAAACATTAGAATGCCAAGAGGAGTGTGAGAGTCCTGCGCTCAGCTGACCTTTGCTGTCCAGGCTAAAGTGGTAGTGACCTTCAATATAATATCAAGGTCACCTCTGTTAAAAACCATCATCATTTGCAACATCAGTCTTCACTCACACAGCTCAGGAGTAATCATTTTTTAAAAGAAAAGACACAGGATCAACCATTACCAAGATATAGGTAAATATGTCAATTTGACCTTTCAATGTCACTAAAGCTTAAAATCAACAATACATACAAAAAGAAACCCCACAGGTACTTTCCTATTTTTGTTTAAGAGTAACAATGGGTCTAGGATCCACCATCGGTAAAACAAAAGACAAAATATCACTTTGACCTTTCAAGGTCACTCAAGGTCAAAATTAACATCCCCATTAGAAAACCCCATGGGTACTTTCCTTTTAGTGTTTATTAGTAACCATGGTACTTCGACCCAACATTACCAAGATTTAAGCCAATAATCACGTCAAATTCAGCAAAATGCCTGAATTCTACTAAACACTATGATATATGCATCCCCTGTAAGAGAATGCATAATTATTTCATCATCTCCTTCACACTTTTGGTGAAGGTCTACCAGGGAACATAAAAGTGTAAAAGCAAAGTATTCCATACCCCAGTCGTGATGACAATATAGAAATACATGCACCATACAGAAGCTATATGCCTATCACTTGTAGCAGTTGACGACGCATGGTCTTTCAGTTTGATATCCCATACATTTATCAAAACTTAACATAATCACCCCATCTTACATAAGATCACATTCTCATAAAACTTCATGCTATTCTGTTCAACCCTTCTGAAGAAGTCGAAAATAGCCATGGCACACAAAACTTCAATGCTAAAATAAGAAATTACAGTGAAACCTGCTGGCCAAAATGTGAACTCGACGCCAAGTGACCGTGTTAGGCACTATCAAAGCAATAGGTGAAGTAGTTCCTGAAAGGAAGAATTGCAACTAAAAGAATAAATTAAAAAAGCTAAAAATAAAATAAAATAAATAATGAATGAATGAATATATATAACAAACAAACAAACAAAATAATATAAAAAACAGTAAAAATACTGCATTATTATCTCCCTCACTAAGCTGGCCGAGGCCAACCCATGGAACATGCGTCTGTAAAATAAGGCCATTCCATATAACCTATGTGACAATACTGCAGTATACACACTGTATCGTTACATTTATTTACTTCAGCAGCACTAACTGACATATGATCACAAAGTTTCATCATCTTTAGTCAGATTATATTCCGATAAAATTTCATGTAATTCTGTTTACTTGTTCTGGATAATAATTCAAAAGTAGCCTTAACATGATGGACCATAGACCATCCTAAAATCTCAGCTGACTGGCAAATGCTTGAAAGATACTGTGGTAGCAAAGTTAAATTGACAGTAAATAGGTCACAGTGACCTGAATATCTTATCAGCTTATCTTTATCCTATAATAAATTTCTGTACCAAATTTGGGAAGTCCTTTCAGGCACTTTGAAGGCATTGCAGTAGCAAAGTAAAATTGACTGTAAACAAGATATGTTTGTAAAACATAGATGCCCCCTGCCCTCATTACCCTTGCCCTCGCTACCCTATTGATAGTGGTAGATCGGGCACTCGTGACCTTACGAAATTAGTGAAGGTTGATCATACATAAATGTCACATATCTTTAAACTTTAACCCAGCCCTTAAAAAACGACTAAAAACCTGGACAATATAAAAGTTATAGCCAAAAAATTAGTCATCATTTAGAAACCATATTCAGCAAAGTGGCTTTATGACCTTGGAAATTAGGGCAAGGTCACTCATTTTCACTTGACCTTCTTCAGTTGTTGTGCAAAAACCACAGGAAGTCTACTGTCTGTGTGTGACCCTCAAAACTGGGTCAAGGTCACCCATCTACAAACTCAAACTAGCCCTTATAGGCAACCATAAAGCTGTGCAATATAAAACTGCTACCTCTAAAATGCAAGCTATCATGCAGAAACAGTACTCAACCAAATGGCTCTGTGACCTTTGGAATTAGGTCAAGGTCACCCATCTTCAAGCTTGACCTAGCCCCGAATACGGACAATTATCCAGTGCAATATAAAAGTCCTAGTTTAAAAACCTCTTCAGTTATCATTTGGAAACCAAAATTAATCAGGTACCAACATGACCTTGGAAATCAAATCAAGGTCACCAAACTTTAAACTTCTTCTAGCCCTTAGCAAGAACTATTGACCTGTATAGTGTCCCAGTCCTGCCTTTAAAACTTCTTGAGTTATTGTGCAGAAACCACAGGAATTCTACAGTCTCTCTGTGACCCTGAAAACTGGGTCAAGGTCATCCATCTTCAAACTCAACCTAGCCCTTACAGAGAACCGTAAAGCTGTGCAATATAGAAGTTCTAGCTCCAAGGTATAAGTTATCATGCAGAAAGCATGAAACCATATTCAGTAAAGTGGCTCTGTGACCTTTAAATGAGGTTAAGGTCATCCATCTTCAAACTTCGACTAGCCCCAAATATGGACTATAATCCTGTGCAATATACAAGTCCTAGCTTAAAAACTTCTTCAGTTATTGTGCAGAAACCAAAGTTGACTCAGGTACCACTGTGACCTTGGAAATTAGGTCAAGGTCACCCATCTTTAAACTTTGCCTAACTTCTGACTTGAATAATGCACCTGTACATTATCAAAGTCCTAGCTCAAAAACTTCTTGAGTTATTGTGCGGAAACCACAGAAATTCTACAATCTCTCTGTGACCCTGAAAACTGGGTCAAGGTCATCCATCTTCAAACTCAACCTAGCCCTTACAGAGAACCATGAAGCTGTGCAATATAAAAGTTCTAGCTCCAAGGTATAAGTTATCATGCAGAAAGCATGAAACCATATTCAGTAAAGTGGCTCTGTGACCTTAAAAATGAGGTAAAGGTCACCCATCTTCTAACTTCGCCTAGCCCCATATATGGACTATAATCCTGTGCAATATAAAAGTCCTAGCTTAAAAACCTTTTCAGTTATTGTGCGGAAACCAAAGTTGACTCAGGTACCACTGTGACCTTGGAAATTAGGTCAAGGTCACCCATCTTCGAACTTTGCCTAGCTTTTGACTAGAATAATACACCTGTACAGTATCAAAGTCCTAGCTAAAAACCTTCTTGAGTTATTGTGCGGAAACCACAGTCTACAGACCGACAGACCGACCGACATTTACAACGCTCTATGCCCCACCTTCTTCGAAGGGGGGCATAATAAGTCACAATACACAGAAATCTACTTATCTAATCTGTGTCATAGAAGAACGCATCTCTATACGATATTTTACAAGAATCTATCCATGTACTCAGAAGATACTGTGGTATAAGAGATCAGACAAAGCAGGTCACTGTGTCCCATAAATAGGTCAGTGATCTGAAATATGATCAGCTGATCTTTGTCCATTAATGCATCTTTGTAACAAATTGGGAGAAAAATGTGTTCAGGCCTTTGAAAATACCATGGAAACAAAGGCTGGTGCATGTCTGCAACCCAAAAACATAATGCCCTCCCCCCCCCCCCCCCCATTAATGAAGCAGGCATTAAAAAAAAAAAAAAAAAAAAAAAAAAAAACAAATATGAACAAAGTGTGTCTTGCAGGCAATTCTACACCTGCAACATCAGCACTAGCTCTCCCAATACTTTCTACACATCCCATCTTTCAAAAGTAGTCTGCTCATTTGGAACCGTCCAATGGGAGCAAGCCTCACCATTTTGTCCTCTCCTGCGTATCCTGGCCTGCATCTTCATCTCCGGAGTCACCAGGTAATCATGCACCACAATGAAATCTTGGAATTGTGGGTATGACTGCAAATAGAAACAAGACATCATGGTGGGCATGTGCACACATCACCAGGAGGGACAGTGGGTCATTGAAGCTGAAGCTGGGGGGGAGGGGGTGGGGGACTTGCCCACATGTGGCGTCCTAGTCTATAGCTACACAAGCCTTCCCATCCTGCCCTGCCCAGTCTTGGCAGTACATGCTGCAGAGAAGTCCTTCCCACTCACACCGAGAGGTCAGACAGCATAATGAGGCAAGTAACGGACCATTCTTAATTTCTTTCCTTACCTTGACAAGTTGTTTGTCAATAAATTTCTCAGGTTGTCCACCAAGATGATGCTGGACTAGCCATTTCCATTAGCCAAACAGCCAGTGGCCAAAAAAGATGTGATCTGACAATCAAAATTTTGTAAGCTGTGGTCCAATAGGCTAAGTATATTTCAGCATTTGTTCACCTACTGGTGTATATTTGTATGTCCTATTATTTAAATATACAGCTTTATTAAGCAGAAATTAAAAATACAGAATTTTGCTCATGGTTTTGGCTGAAATGACAAGCATTCGGCTTAGGGGCCAGTCAAAATTATCAGCATTTCCACGCAGGTACACAGAGTACTCTTTTTCACACACACACCCATCCCAATTTGGTAGATTAAAAATGCCCATTTTTTTTGGGGGGGGGAGGGGGCGATACCTGTGTTTGCAAAATTTTCAAACATAAAATCTAGTGTTGTGATCTTTTGTTTTTCTTTAAACACCACAATTTATTTTCTTTATGTTCTTCTAGTCAAGTTATAAGTTATTTAATTCTACACACAGTGATTTTTCTGTTTATTGTATTTTACTGATCAATGAATTCTATACCAGAAGATGGTGCATTTGAAGCCTTACATATCAGTGTCACTGTGCCATCTAGTGGCACCTTGAAGCACTACAAAGTGCACCTCTGCCAATGACATTAGGGAGTTAAATCCACACACTTTTCGAGCTTTCAATTCACATACTTGAAAGGATTTAGTGTGGTTCGGATCAGGGATTCTGCCAAACTGGATTACCGTACAATGAATCAGAAATTTTGATGCTCTGATAAAGCTTTCAAAAATTTGGTACAAGGAACCCCTATTATCAGCCGATGTTTTTCTTTTGTATTCTTCATAAAATTATGATGAAGAAATCACGACAAAAACTATGTACAAAATGTTGACTGGATTGATAATTTTATACTTTTTATATTTATCTCTTATCTGCAGAGTTGTTTTAGAGTGAAAAGGTATTATTTGGAGGAGAATTCTACTTTTTAACAATCATCTGTGACGAAAATAAGCATTTTTAGACATCAAGAAGAAAAGCATACATACAGTCTTACCCTCCCTCCCGCATAACCAGTGGACACTTGTGAAAATGCTGAAAGTTTTGATTTTCCCTTAAACAGTTAAATGTTGCTTTATTCAAATTGACTGGGGTGCTTAAAATTCCTTGTGCCAGCCAGCCTGGCTGTACTTTGCCACAGCAATAACTGAAGGACAGTGCCCTCAACATTAGACAAATGTATTGTTTGCTTAAAAAAAAAAAAAATTTCAAATACAAAAGAGTAATCTGCAGATCACTGATTTGTGTGTTGTAAGGAATTAAGAATGAGCCCACTTGCCCCAAAAAGAGAAACTCATTTGGAAAATATCTAGCGTCAGAAAAAAATAAATAGCATACATGTACCTGCAACAAAATCACTGATGATTTTTTTTCATTTCTATTTCTCTGCTATATACATGAAAATACCATATTGATGGATGAAGTCTCCATGGCAGATGCATGCAGCGTTGTCCAATTAACCCACAGGAATAACATCTAAAACTGAGTTCTCAATAATGTAGCAAAATATAACTAAAGGTGACCAAACATATCACTACAGGCAAGCCACCATCCACAGTCTCCTTGATCTAGTTGCTTTTCAAAGTTTATCATCTCAGAGCCATATTTTGGGCTGAGTCAACAGCTTTCCTGGCCACGCTTTGGCGCCCAAAGCACGTCGAGGAAAGCTGTTGACCTGGGCCCTTATAGGCATGCTGGTACCTCAACGAGTGGGTTTTTTTTTTTTTTACAAAGAATATTAATATGGTGTCCATTTGATAATTCAGAGAAGTTCATTTTAAGTATTTCTACTTGAGTTACATTTGGTAGTAAGAGTTGATAATTCATGTCAGCCAACGTGGTCAGCTTTTACCAAAACGTCATTCTTAGCACTTGGTGGCAAAATGACAGACAAGGTGAGTGTGTTCTCTTTGTCAAGCAACTGAATCAATTTACTACAGTGATCCATGTGGCTTGCCATTTTTACAATTAGAAAGACATAATTTACAGTGGAATCTCCCTATTACGGCCATTTAAGGGACTGAAAACTGCGGTCTTAACAGGGGAGCGGTCTTAACAGGGGAGTGGTCTTAACAAGGGATAGAATTTAATTGAAGATGAACAGGAATGGGACTGTAGATACTGGTCTAAAGAGAAATGGTCTGTCTGTCTCTCTATGCAGATGGTCTTAAATGGAGATTCTACTGTATTCGGTAGTAAGTGCATAGTCAGACGAGAGTGTGTTAGAGACACAACAGAGTGGCACATACAAGCAGACAGTCAAGCAGCCGCAACTCAGCAAAGCCCTGGCCACTGGCCAACATCACCGTTCATCCACTCCACTTTCTGCCCAGTGTACCTTTCTCTTCATCACGTTCCCAGTCAAAACAAGCTCCACACATTCTATGGCTTCCAGTTCTGATCTGGAGTGAAATGCGATGAGGCCTCTCAAGAATGATGGCCGAGGCACAGGGCTTCCGTGGAGGTAGTGTATCGTCCCATGTGTGGCATGATACTGCATTCATGCCCCCTTTGTTCACAGATGGGATAACAACTCGAGTCAGCCTCAATTGGCTTCATCTTGATCACTCTCCCCTGTGGTCAGTGATCATTTAAAGAAGTGTACTTCTTGTCCAGGACAAGCCCAGGCACTCATTTACATTTATAAAAACATCATCTACTTCTCTCGCACTAGAGGATATTTTGTTACAAGTCTGTGCACTTCAGTGCACAGCAATGTGGTTATATTGCACGTCAGCCAAGCTTCATAAAAAGTTTTCTTTTTAATGAATTGGCAAGACAATGAGAGCATGTAGAGAAATATTTCAGTAACCTGGGCTTTCTCCAAGTCACAGGCCAAGGCCCTAGTTGGCCACTGCAAGTACAATCGCACTCTAAAAATATGGTCTACATCCAAATATGTTGACTCCTCGTCAGGCATACTGTGCTGCTGCGTGGATTGTTTTACTGAAAGCAATACGCTTCAGCCCCAGCTGTTGGAGACTCTGGCGGCCTGAGACAGATCTCAAATTCTGATCAATTTCTTTATGTGCAAGGAATAGAACAGTTTAAGACCTTTTGAATGATGTTTGTGAAGCAAAACCAGGACTCTGCAATTCTGTTTTTCAGTAGCAGTCCTGAAGGCTGACCAGTATCAAAGTCTGGCATTCAACTAGCCCACTGTTCAAGAAGGCTTGTCCATCCAGGCAAACATCATTTAGATACGCGAAAATTTGTGGGTGCCCTCAGGGCTTGTGTTTTGCAATTCTAACTTGCCCTGATTGGAACGAGACCTGTCCTGGGCTAGCAGACATGCAAATTTGTGAGCCCTAAAATGACACATACAATCATGTGGGTTCCAGCAGCATCACAACTACATGTATACGTGCATATGTAAGAAGTGACAGAGGTAGCATGTTCTCTTCTGCTGCATGTTTCATGCGCTTAATCACCACAAATGATGACATTCAGTACACTACCTCATGTCGTCACAAAATTTGCCTTGCAAACTGCCCTCCATATTTTAAGGCATGCACCTCTACATGACAAAAAGCGTGCAAGACATGTACATGATGTACAGTGGAAGCCTTCATTATAGCAAGTCCATCTCAAATTTTACAACTACACAGCTACTGTTATGCATACACGTATGTCACGTGAATTTGGGGCAGCATAATTTTCTTTCTGTAAACATGATTGACAATTACGCTCTTTTATTTGGAAGGGAGGAGGGGCTTTGTTTGCTCGTATATGATCTTAAAACTTGACCATTCGATTTCTTTTTTTTTCCAAGGTGTTGCTCTGGCAGAAAGCAAGAAGTGTTAATTCATATGGTTCTGGCGTGTGCCATAAATGATAAATGTGAATCCAGTGAGCAGCTGGTGCAAACAACATTGAACCACATCCATCAGGACCTGACATTAAGGTTTTCTTCTTTTTTTTTAAAACTTACTCTCTGACCACCACTTTTGTCTCAATTTAGGACAAGTAATGGCTTCATTCAACAAAAAGCTCACAACTTTAACTTGTCCTAACTAAAAGATTGCTTGTTGCAAACAATGCGGCTTACCTTAATGTCAAGCCCTGAACATATAAACAATGATGATTAAGTGCGATTAATTCAGATAATCATTACAGTTTACCTACTTTTTATGTATGAAATCTTGGTAAATTCAACAAAACATTAACTGAGAATAAAGAAAACTGCTGCAGATGGCTGTAATGAGGTAGCCCTGCACCAAATACTCAGGGAAATGTGATTCGCTCTTAGTACATTCGCTAGTGGACATCCCGCTTCGTCTGCCAGGTCCAGATGTGCTACGCTCATCAGTGGCACCCCCTAGGGAGAAATACACACAAGGAAAGTAAGTAAAAAGTCCACACACAATAGTGACATCACACAGTAAGATGTAACCATAGTTACCTCCAAACTGCTGGAAGCTCTGAAGGACAAGACGGCGGCCTGGTCCAGTTAGAGAGCCAGTGAGACCACACCACGGCAAACATGCGCATCTAGCAACTTTTTATTTTTATAGTTTTATATTTTTTTATTTTCAATTTTTTTTTTTTTTTTTTTTTTTTTTGGTGATTCGACACACTGGTTGCCTGCAAAGCAGCTTTGTGCTGGCTGTGAAATAAAAAATGGCAGAAGCAGAGTACGCTTTGCAGGCAACCACATCAGCAAAAACACCCTAGACACTACTTCAAACCTGCCAGACTACTACAGACACATGCTTTAGTACACTGTACTGTAAATTGCTTTAATTTCGCTGTATTCTTATGTTCACTTATTTCATTGATGTCACAAAACCGTAAATATAGAAACAAAGCGAAAAAAGTATTTTAACGATGTTTGAACAGAAATTATGTCCAAAATTGTGAAATTAAAACTACCGTGAGAAGTCAAAAGTACAAAAACTATGAAAATATAAACATGTGATAATAAAGCAATTTACAGTAATTGTTCTGATTTTCTAACTTTTGTGATCACAGAACAGCTGGTCTCAAACCAGCAACCTTTGGCACCAATTATCTAGCCAAAACTGGGAAACGCACATCCCTCCTGTACCAGGTACCCCATTTTAGAAAGGAATGGTTCAATGGAGGGAGGTACAAAGAGATGCCATGATCCACATGGCTTAGTTCACTGTATTTGAAATGTCAGTGTGCAATAAATTTCACTGCATGAATACATTTATTAGCGGATTTGTTCACTTTTTACAGTGCACAACATTTGCCAACTTTTCTGTGTCAGTTTTGTGGTTCTAAGTTACAGAAACATAAATGCACAATTACATAGACTTACAGGACATTATATTGTTGAACAGTAATAGCAGTGCTTGGTACATATTTACATATTATTTTTTCAGATGGACACACAAAACATAATCAACATGTTCAATGATATATTTACATTTATCAATTTGAAAGAAAAAAATACTTTAATTTTTCACTTTGAAGGTTAGCACGTTTATTAGCACACAGATATGGATGGGTTTTTTTTTTTCTTTATTTGTTTCTTTTTTCTTAACTTGCACAAGGCATTTTTTGCGGGGGAGGGGGGCCAAGGGTATTTAAACTTTTAATATTATTTGTCAACTTTTTATTGACATTAACTGTTATGCGTATTTTACGGATATTTAAATTCATTCCATTCATTTTCATTGTTTCTACTGTTACTGTTTGTAGGATGCAATATCCTGGAACCAAAGCTCATCCTTAGGATCTGGGTGGCCTTGCCGCCCATCATCACATTTTTTCTTAATAGAATTTTTCCGTGTGATCCTGAAAAGATATCTGATGGTTGGTCACCAATGATATTACCTGCACACACGGTTATAGGATAGTCTTACCATGAATATGAACATTAAGAATGAAAGGTTTAAATGACTAAAATATCCTATTTCCTCGATGGAAATTTTAGCTAGAAGCTAGTTCGGAGCTGATCCTTCCAGAGTGTGCACACGAAATGGCCTGGAATCCCCACTGTTGCCTGTGCTGTGGCATAATAGTGAGCATTTCTCCACGTCAAAATGTACTCAGTGCAGAGGTGTCAAAGGGACTATCCACACAAAGTGTCATAATCACAAGGCAGGAAATAACAGGATTCCCTGCTTGGAGTTGAAAATTTCATTCCACTCTCTTACCACAGGGGCATGTTATTTAGCGTAATATGAATAACACGTCTCTGCTTAATAATTGAGCTTTTCAGCATAGTATCACAGGAAAATGGTATTTAAATCAGAAATGTAATTACAGTAGACTTTATGTTTGCTTTTTGTCATACCATGCTAGGAAAAAAAACAACAAATTACTGGATAATTACTAAAGCAGATCATCTATTAATTCACAACCAGTTGAAACATTTATAGTAAAGACATTTTTGTGTGCCAATATCATAAATGTATTAAATTAACAGTTACTATTCATGTAAGTTACAGGAGTCAGTCTAGAAAGAGTTAATTTTGTCAGTGACTAGGTCTGTGCTGTCTAACTGTACAAGATTACATTAATTAGACGGCTGATAGGTTTGGAAACTCACGGGCCCATGTGGGGTTTGAAATTCTATCATGGGCAGCGGGTAACAGCTGATCAGATGGCTGTATTGTAATCTTTGACCAGTGTTACTTTCAGCACTAACCATGGCTCCATCAAGCAATTTACAATGGAACATTTTTCGTTTTTATTGTTTTACGAGGGTGAATAACATTTGTCTATCCAAAAGAAACTATAAATTTGTGTTTCAATGCTTTAAATTTGAAGCCAACAGTTCAGGGTGTTTTTGAGGTAGGCCGAAAAGCTGTGTTTACATACATGCAGTGCCATCTGTTGACTGAATTGCAAACTTCCATTTGAAACAGTTGAGCTACCATTTCTACTATTTGCTATTCCAAATGTGATGTTTAAGTTGAACACAGTGTTTACTCATAGTCCAACAGTGTTTGTGTGAGTGTGAGATGCTCTGAGGTTGGTAGAATCAATGGAACTCTTTGCTTTGACACACAGAGCAGTAATTTGGAACTATGCATAGTGATTGCAATGAGGTGCCACTTTACTTGGAGATCAGCTAGGTGGCAGGTTGTCCTGTGTAGGCCTAAGTACTATACTATGCCAAAAGTGCTGCATTGGGCGTAATTTTTTTTAGAGTTAAATTCAGTCTTGCCATGACAGTAGACTTTAATACTCCCCCATCCAGTGATTGTGTGGATTTCATTACCTCTGTCAGATATCATGACCTCAGCACTACATGCTCCAGACAGAACATCCAACGTTGGTCATGGAATCTACCCAACCACTGGATTGGGAGTATTAAAAATTATTGTTCAAAAAAAAAAAAAAAAAAATTATGAAGGCATAGGCTATTGAACAAACTTGTACCGACCAAGCAAGATAAAATCCTCATCAAGATCGAAATGGGTCCAACCGACAGTTTCTGAGACGTAGAAAAAAATGAACTGTTAAGAAAGATGGGGTAGCATCCTTCAAGCCGAACAGAGGACCCACTCATCTGTGCCAAGTCAGTTATTCATTGGGACCACATGTGAATACTGGTGGCTGAGGCTCTGCCAAATTGACATTTTTCCTCATATTCTGAAAGCAACTGACCCTACATGTTAGTCGTCTTGTGTGTTAACCTCCAAAGTCTGATTTTTATACAGTAAGCGTGGTAGTTGAAAAAACAAAAAAAAACAACCCCCCCCCCCAAAAAAAACAAGAGGGCTGTGTGAAATGCCCATGCTCAGCTGACCTGGAGATTCATCACACTTGTGGTTCTGTGAACTTGGGACAGGGTCAAGGCCACCCATGTACTGAGTAAACCTGACCTTTATGGAAGAACACTAACATGTGCAACGTCAGGGTCCCAGTTCAAGTAATTGTGATGAGCAAAATTGATGTGTGTTGCACTGTGACCCCAGAAATGAGGTCAAGGTCACTTATGTACTGTCTGAGCATGATCTTCATAGAGCAACATTAACATGTGCAACATCAAAGTCCTGACTCAAAATAGATCTCAAGTTATCAAGTGAACAGTAAATTTCATGACGGTTGTTCTGTAACCTTGGGAATGAGGTCAAGGTCCAAAAATCACAAGAGCATGAACACTTGCACAAATACATAGACACTTATCAAAGGTACATCCCTACCAAGTTTGACACAAATCTGGCCAAAATTATTAAAGTTATAACCAATAAAAGAAATTCACATGTTATACTTTCCTATTAAAACTTTTTTCCAGAAAAAATTACAAAAAATTGAAAAATCACTGAAGCATGACCATTCAAACACACTTGGTAGAGACTTACCCAAGGTGTATCACCACTAAGTTTGAAGTCAATCTGACTGACAATTTCTTCCAAGTCCAAAATGTCAATTAGTATTAGAATGCCTATTGACTTCCATTGTACAATGTAATCAATAGGAAACATGCCTTTAACAAAAGGTACCCAAATTGAAAAAATCGTTAAAAATCAGGAATCCACAGCAGTGCAACCTTGTGAACAACTTTGTTTGCCTCTTCCACAAAGAACTTATCCACCAAGTTTCAGTTTAATATGAGTGATGGTTCTAGAGAAGAAGTCCAAATTAGTGAAAACACACACAAAATTATTAAAAAATTGAAAAAAGTTGCAGTGCCATCTGGTGAACAAATTAACTAGGGAGTCCCAAGGAGTGTCCCTGTGTGATATCAAAAGCAATTGGGCGAGCGGTTTTGGAGAAGATTTTTTAAGATTTGCCCCAAAAAAGAACAAAAGAATTCATGAAAAATAAAAAAAAAAATCAATGGAGCACACATGTACCCAAATTGAAAAAAATCGTTAAAAATCAGGAATCCACAGCAGTGCTACCCAGTGAACAACGTTGTTTGACCCTTTCACTATGAACATATGCACCAAGTTTCAGCTTCATCTGAGTGACATTTCTAGCGAAGAAGTCAAAAATAGCAAAAGCACACAATTTTTTTTAATGCAGTGCCACCTGGTGAACAAATTTAGAACAACAAGTCCTAAGAGTGTTCTTATATGATAAAAAAGCAGTTGGGTGAGTGGTTTCAGAGATTTTTTAAGATCCCCCCCCCCCAAAAAAAAAAAAATCATTAAAAATACAAAATCATTGGAGTATGACCATTTGAACAAACTTTGTAGACACCCACCCAAGGTACATTGCTGCTAAGTTTGCAGTAAATCTGGCCGACAGTTTTGGAGAAGTCGAAAATGTGAATTGTGAAGGGACGTCTCTAGTATGACACACTTATGTAGAAAAACATGACCCATATTCATAAATTTCAAACCCAACAATGACACGCAAAGAGATTCCAGAGTTACCAAAGCATCAACATTCATCTTTCAATACCAAAGTGAAGAAACAAATTTCACTCCTGGCTTAAGACAGGCAGTCACCCACAAAAGGCAACTGGTACAGACGTACAACCGACGAAGGACATTCCTATAAACTTAGCTGACTGACAAGTCAGCTAAGCTAAAAACCCACACACACACATATCACTTCCCCAATGGAAAATAAACCACACTTTACACTAATTTGGTTGGAAATGATGTCCTGTTCTATTGTTAACACTAATTTGATTAGAAAATTATGTCCTGTTCTGTGAGCGTTTCAAGTGACATTTTGAATGTAAATCTGACACCTTTGTGTCCTGATGACAAAGAGAGAACCAATAAAGGCACAGGCTAAAATGTTGCGTGCTGATTTTTGAAGTAAAATACTCAACCACCACCAGTACTTGGTACATGTAGCCACAACTCTGGTGCCACCAATATTAAGCGAAAATAGCAACTACATTCATCTGATCCCAACAAATGCCTATTCCAAAAAATCTGATTTAGTTTATGAGAATCTTGCAATCTTAACAATGACAACATGAAATTGCTTGCAAGTTTTGAAGGATCTCAGATGAATGTTGTATTATTCCACTCAACACCAAACCATCTAATATTAAGACAATGCAGAGAAAGACATGCCATACCTGAACCTGCATGATGTACCAGCTTGTGGTGCCACCTATCCATATTTGAACACACTAAGACCATCAGTTCACTGGCAAATTTTCAACCTTCCTCCACATAAATCTGACAGGGTTTCACTATTTTTAATATTCCATGTGACACCCTGTGGTAAAGAGCATTAAATATTCACACATAAAAGACCTTCCATCTGTTTTCGAAACAGACAGCTGTCTCCAAAAATTTATGTAGTTATTTACGTAAGTTTTGCTCTGAGCCAATTTAACACATTTCACGTGAAAATGCCATCCTTAATGCTTCACCAGTTTTGTCTTGATGTTGAAAGCGCATACTCTATTCCCCCCAAATAAGTTACATGTACCTTCATATTATCACTACTCACAAACTTAACAGAATATTTGAGTGACGCTGATTGATTTACAACATGTTTCACTTTTTTACCAGATGCAAAAAGTTTGCGTCCACGTTTTCGTAGATCAAAGATGAACCTTCACGCAGCAGCTTCTCATTTGTTTTCATCTACTAACACCAATCTCCCGATAGGTGTATAAACTTTTGTGGCTGTGAAGCTTTCTGATAATGTCATATATAGTTGGACAAACTCTCACCACTTTGTAATGTTAACAAAGTTCCTATTCATATGAGACATAATTCTCAAAACCTACATCAAGATACTTTTGGCTTTGCCTTTATTATCACCTTTTTTTTTTTTTGGGGGGGGGGGGGGGGAACCAAGAGCATCAAAAGCCAAAATCAAAACATTGTGAAATGAAGTCAAATTACAGTGCATGTATTTGCCAGTGAACTGGGATCATGAATAGAGGAAAAAGAAAAACAGAACAAAAGTTCTGGTTTCCGGGCAAAGCCCGGCCGACAATGACCCTGGAGCTTACCAGTTCATCAGGTAGACATCTGACAAGGAACTTGCGTTTTCTACTGTCACTGGACAGTCGATCCCCAGCATTGATTCCCAGTCTGTTGCAGACTGCCTGAAATACAAACACAGACACTGTCAAGCTGTCTCTGCTACCTCCTATGTAAGGTACACTTAACATGAGAGACCATAATTGAAGCTGCCTATTGGTATTTTTCAAATGAATTTTGACAGTGTTTATATATTATTTCACACCATACTATACTACTGATAATTTTTTTAGCATAGTCAGCTGGTATTATTACATTGTCCACAAAACTGCTTTCATAAAAACCCAACCTTCCTCCTGCCCATTTCCTGCTGTAATATTCCATTGTGTCATCAAGTTACAGGGAGGAATTAGCATTGCAATTGTCAGGGAACAATGCATGCAACACTGGCATCATTCAATCACTAACAATGACAAAAATTTCATTAGAAAACTACATGTTTATAAACTTTAACCTGATATACTTTCAAAAGAAATTAAAAGGCAATCTGAGATTGCTGGATTCATGTCTCCCTGACTCATTTATAATTTTGCTAATCACAGGTCTCATTTTTGAACGACTGTAGTCAATAAAAATAGGCTACCACCGTGACCCAGATACTTGACCCAGTGACCTACCTTTATGCATGACACACTTTTGTGTCCAAGAAACACAAGTGTGTAAAGTTTCATGATACTAAGTCAAGGACAACAGAATTACAGCCCAGACTTGCAGTGTAATGTAGTTGTACCCCGTGACCCAGATACCTGACCTAGTGACCTACTTTTGCTTCATGTCACACCTTTAGGTCAAAATGTGAGTAGGTGTGAAGTTTCATAAAACTAAGTTGAATAATAAAGGAACTATAGCCCGGACATGATTTTACAAGTATACGACCCAGATACTTGACCTAGCAACCTACTTTTGGATCATGACACACCCTTATATCCAGATGCACCTATGTGTAAAGTTTCCATAATGTAACTTGAAGGACAACAGAATTACAGCCCGGTCCTGAAGTGGCATGTCGTTTTGAATGATTGTATCACTGTGACTCGGACACTTTACCTAGTGACCTCCTTTTGTTTCATGACATGCCTTTAGGCCAAGATACATGTGTGTGTGTGACGTTTCATGAAACTATGTTAAACAGTAAAGGAATTATAGCCAGGACACAATTTTTGTAAGGATGTCACTGTGACCCACACACTTGACCTAGTGACTATTTTTGGTACATGACACATCCTAATGTCTTGATGCATCTGTTTGTAAAGTTTCATTAATCTCAGTTGAAGGACAAGGGAATTATAGCCCGGACACAAATGACGGACGGACGATTGCACGTGAAAAGCGATTACTATTTGCCCCTGCTCCGGTAGGAGGGGGGCATAACAAGAAGAACTGTGAATGCCTACAAGCACAGAAGAACAAAAACAGCCTGTCATATCTTCATTTCTGATCAACAATTGGTTGTACAGTTACAAATATCGCAGACTGTAGGTTTGAATACACGTACATTCAAAATTCATACACCCTGGTATCTACCCACATTCATATTCCTTTGTAAAAAGTCCTTTCATTCAAGTGCCTATATACCTCTAGTTCCAATGAGAGTACCCCAGGTCAACAGCTTTTCTCGGCGCGCATTGGGCTTATTGCGCCCAATGCGCGCTGAGAAAAGCTGTTGACTCTGTCCAAAATGTGGCCCTGAAAGCATTAAGACAATTGCTGGACTTGTGGATGGAATTTTACCCATGTTGGCTACAGCAACACTTTGCCCCGCAGCCAAATGTTGATTATGTCCGCCAAAACCATGACCAAAATTCTACATTTTGAAATGATGCTGAACTGATCTAAATAATTTAGTAATATATCATGAATATGTGCACCAAAAGTTGGAAGAAATTCCGAAAAATCCTTAGCCAATGTGGCTAAAGCTAAAGACACAAAATTTTGTTGGCCAAATGACACCTTTTTAACCACTAGCTACACAGATGCTCGTAACGTTCAGTCAGTCAAGCTTCCGTGCTAACATAGGGGGGGGGGGGGGGGTGAGGGTAGGGGGGAGGCGAGTGGGTAAAGAGGTTGGACCTGGAACATCTATGCTTTCAATGACCCAAACAGGGCCATATCTGCAATAAAATATTGTGTATTCATCTGTGCAGTCAATTGTTTGTGCTAATAAGATGGTGGCAGATGGGCCTAAAACCACAACGTTGTCACATGGAGCTCCTACATAGAAAGGTTTGAAACGAAGCTCACATCTTTGCCTCCTAAGCAGACTTTCTTGGGGCGATACACTATGTTGGCCCCCAGCAAAAGTCTGCCCAGTCGTGTCGCAATACCATTTCAAGAGGCAATTAGCAGATCTGGCGATAACGTTGTCAGGCGCCGCTGGGCCAATGAATTGTACTTCGCTTATCGGGAAAGTTGCCTACTGCATTATTAATGAGCTGTGCGTCGTCCAATCAGATGCGAGCAACACGTCACTTCCCACACACCAGTCAAAATAACTCCACGAGGTCGAGGACCCAAGGGAGTAATCCAGTTGACACCTTCTCAAACGTGGTTTACCTGCTTGTGTATCTGTGACTTACTGGGTAAAAGATGTCAGAATGGAACAGGGTGCTGTGTATTGCGATCGGGAAATGTTCCCGTCGTCACCTTCACCCAGAATACAAGACGACACCCCTAACTTGCTCAGTTCTTGCTGATGAGATTTCATTAGACTTACGAGCGGGCAAACTAAGATTACTACAGGTTTGGCTGGAATAGACGTTTTCCGTTTCACCAGGTCAGGTATTAGTTGGAATATTCGGCTTTTTCCACTGCCTGTTGGTAGAATAACAAAAGTGTCTTTCTTCTCAACAATAACATTAAATAGGCCTAATGCTTGCTCCTGGTGTTTGGTTGCCTGATAATTTACTCCCATTTTTGCCAACAATCCTCAAGAACTTCCCAGAATTTTTTCTCATCCATTTTTTTCTTTTTTTCCCATGACACTGACGGCGACGCTGTTCGTAGGCAGCTAATTTAGTAATTACAACTGGGCTGAGTGCGTAACACAGTTGCCGTACATGGCAGAACAGTAGCTGGATCAGGGGTCACATCAAGCTTGCGTCCTGCGTCATAGACGCAAAAAATAAAGAAATGACGCCTGGAAATTAATAAAACATTGTCATTTTGCGTCTCTGTGGACGCACGCACAAAAACGCGATGCATTTTTGAAAGATACAACTGCAAAAATTACCTCAAGCGGTCACGGTGTTTTGTATCGACCATTATCAATCTCGTGATTATTTATTATACTGATGGAATCCTCTGATGTTCGTCTTTCTATGTAACAAGCTCTCTTATTTGCTAAGAAAAAATATTCGTGGGGTATCCCTCCAAAAATTTGCCAGAATGGGAATGGATGGACGTCACTTCACCTCATTATAAATGCTGAGAGCACTTCCAGGCTGCTCATTGGGTGGATTTGATCACGTGCCGCTCACTGTCCAATCAAATTCGTTGTTCCCCATGTGCTTGTCTCATGTCCGCAATGTTGGGAAGGTACAAGTCGTATCACGCAAAGATTGCTAGACTAAGATGTTAAATTTTCAAATCGCATTTTCACCAAGAAGAGTTCCATCGAAAAAATCTAGACCCAGATAAAGGCACGAGTGAAAATTCATTACGGACGGCAAGGAAAATACGCAGATTAGTCATCGCAAGGTTACACGTGGACGAAGCGAAATTTTGCATTAGCCGGCCTGACAGCGTAACACGATGTTGTTCATCACTGTCTCCGTTGGTTCACCGTCACGTGGTTATTGGTGTTTTTGAAACAAAATTTGGTTGTTTTGATTTCATTGAAATGTTGGAATGGAAGAAATCTGTAGGAATTTAAAAAAAATATGATCGGAGGCCGGAAAAATGTGTAGCGGAAAACCATGCCTGGGTGCATGCCCGTGACAGGCTGTGTACACTCGCTTGTGTGTTGCACGGCTTGTGGGCCTGCCGTGTTGCTTGGTGAATTAATTGACCGCAATTAATATCAGACTCTTAACACCGCCTACGGTATCAAATTGTTCAGGTATATTGAAATAGAAAGTGCACAGAAATATAAATCATATAATTTCTGACAATTTCCTCACGTGGAATCAATCGCAAAAATAACAGAGCCCAGGCATGTTCAATCACGCATGCCGCTTGTTGTGCAAGCGAGTTAAAAAACTGTTCGGTGACACACGGTGTACAACACCAGATACTGGCACAGTGGCAGCGTGCTAGGGCTTCAGCCCCACTCACAACCAATTTTTTGGTAGACCAGGGATGTGCTATACAGACTTAGTCGTAATAGCAGGTTCCTGGGTAGATTGAATCCATCCTTGGTACCGTCAACAACTTTTAGACCCTTTTACATCAAGTTGGCATATTGGTAACTTTTTATTCAATCTTAAATTTTATAATAAGTTACCTACGTGAGCATACAGACCCTATGTTATGTTCGTTTCTAGGCTTAAGTTACATGCATGTTTTATATATTTATCATTGTGATATATGTTAATTATACCAAATAAAATCAATTAATCAAATTACATCAAATGAAGTCCAGTTTGCACAATTTCAGACTGGACCCATAGATTCAGTTCATGGACGGTTGGACCCACTATTTTTCCTGAAAATGGAGAAAGATGGGTCCAACGGACCCACACTGAAAAATCCTTAATGTGACCACTGCTGGATATCGCACAGCAGAGGTGTTAATCCCGTTACCCCCATTATGTTGTTCGCACCTTCCCAGCAGGTGAACCCAAACAGTTAATTGAGCGGCGTGTGGTCAATGCCCACTGGGCCGTGTAATAGCCTAGAAACAAAATGGCGCTCACAAAGTCACTATCCCACAATCCACTGCGCGCATCCCCACACCTGGCCACTCGCTGGCTGCGATGCCAGGATGGCGCTGCCTGTTTCCAGACAGTGACGCTGCCAAAGAAAGGCAAACGTTCGCCGGGGGGTAGTAGACCGCCAAGAACGGATGTTTATCAGGCAACTCACATCTGGACCACCATCCCACTTCACGTCTGGCATGATTTCTCCGTTTCTGAACACACCAACAAGCTGTAACTCATCAGTTTATTCCAAAACTATTTTCTACAGGTATATTACACAGATAATCCAATGAAATCCGCATATAGCCACAGCAACAGGCCTATAATTGTCAACAAGTTGATGCTGACGCTGTCCATATCTCCCGCCCACATAATTTTAAAACAAAGATAACTGTATATTTGGCAGACCCTGGGTGACCTTGAATGGATTCAAGGTCACTTTCCTTTGAAATCGATGTGACTACTAATAAGGGTGACCTACTGTAAAAAATTCATGATCCTAGCTTTACTGGTTCTTGAGATATCGCACGCAAGAAATGTGGGATGGATGAACTGCCTCTGGTGACCTTGAAATTAGGTCAAGGTCAAGGTCCTTCAAGCATGACATAGAACCTTACAAGGTTGATCAATTGTAAATGTTAAGTGATCCTAGCTCACTTGTTTCTTCAGATATTGCATACAACAAATTCAAAGAAAATTGAATTGCCGTTGGTGACCTTGGAATTAGGTCAAGGTCACACACCTTCGAACTCGATGTAGACCCTAACAAGAGTGATCAACTGTGAAAATTTCATCATCCTATCATATCTGGTTCTTAAGATATCGCGCGCAAGAAGTTTAGAGATAAATGACCCTGGTGACCTTGAAATGGGGTCAAGGTCACTCTCCTTCGAACTCTACGTGAACACTTATAAGGGTGACCACCTGTAAAAAATTCATGATCCTAGCTTAATCTGTTCTTGAGATATCGCGCGCAAGAAATGTGGGGCGGACGCATGGACGGACGGACGGTCGTCATTACTATATCTCTCCCCCCCCCCACTTCGTGGGCGGGAGATAAAAATGTCCCACAAAAACCATTTCAGGCAAAAAGTCCGACATTCCAGTGCCAAATTCAAACAGAGAAATCATGCCAAACTTGAAGCCGGATGGTGGTACAGATGTGAACTTCGTTTCAAACCTTTCTATGTAGGAGCTCCAAGTGGCGACGTTGTGGTTTTAGGCCCATCCGCCACCATCTTATTAGCACAAATAATTGACTGCACTGATGAATACACAATATTTTATTGCAGATATGGCCCTATGTGGATATTGAACGCATAGGTGTTCCAGGTCCAACCTCTTTACCCACTATCCTCCTCCTCCTCCTCCTCCTCCTCCCCCCCCCCCCCCCCCCCCCCCCCCCGCGTATATTAGCATGGAAGCTTGACTGACTGAACGTTACGAGCGCCTGTGACTAGCTATATGTGTAATGTATAGCTCTTGTTTAGAATTCAACATGAAAGTGCATAAAATTGCTGCTTGCAGTTTGTTCCTGTTAAGAGGATGACACTGTGCAGCCACCAAGTAACATCAAAACACAAATAGGTCAGTGTATGTATGACTCTATCTCTTGAACCCTTTCCCCTGCATTTCTCCTTGTATTAAGATTAGGTCCACAGGTTAGTGCATGTATGGGTCTGTCCCTTCAACCCTTTCCCCTTGTATTACGACTGGATCGACAGGTTTCCTCGAGGCAGGGGTGGGTGCAGTACTTTTCCATCCACATGATCAGCAAGGCATACAGTCGTACCTCATTAATCAAATACTGTACAGGTCAACTTACCCCGACCATTCTGATGACCTTATTTTCAAAGTCCGTGGAGTTGTCGATGACATCGTAATACGGATGTCCCACCCAGGCCTGCAAGATACAAGTACATTTTCATCATGTGCCAGGTATTATCATAAGGTTCACTGACCAATGTCACACCAGATTAACAAACTAACTTACCCCATGAAAGTTACAAATACATGTCAACTGTGCAAAAATGTATCAAACCTGGTGGCAGAGGAAAGAAATACCTTCACATCAGACTAATATATCGCTGATGTCTTTCCCCAACTGCACACATGTATAGGATTTTAAATGAAACAAGAGGTCCATGGGTCTGATGCTCTGCTGATACATAATCACATGACCATCACAAAAAATTATTTTCCTGCAATACATTCCGTTCAAGAACATGAGAAAGTAGATGAAGGTCATCCCCATCAGAAACATGAATCCAACTTCCACAGGAGACACATGCAAGGTACACTTGGTATAGTTAACCTATTGAATATACATGTAATGTCTTTTACTTCAGCATGTTTAGTGCTTAAAGACTGTGAATAAATAGGTCAAGGTCACACTTCATATTACAAAATTTGGCCATTGGCATAATGCAGAGTTTGTGTAACGTTTGTAGTTCCATCTTAAGTTACCATCACAACAATGAATTTAATATATTTTATTGTGTTTTTAATACCCAAGATGTCAGTTCCACTTAATATAACCAGTGGTGCTGCTGTGACTCTACATGTCATTGACTTTTTTTCTGTATAATGTCCCAGTATATGTTAACAAATTCAGATGTAACTAGAACAGTCTGATTTTCCAACAGAAAATCAAGTGTCTCCCTGTGCGCCCTAACTAGTTCTTGCCCTCAACCTTCTAACTTAAATGCTTTAAGACTTATGGCATCTGCAGCAATTTCAAGGAAATGCTTGGGTGACCTTGAAAAATAGGTCAAGGTTATGCATCTGCAATCACAAGCGAGGTCTTATAAAGGTACATAATCCCACAAAATTTCCACCTCCTAACTTAAAGACTTTAAGACTTATCATGTCTGCAATAATTTTGGAGCAAATGGCTGTGTGATCTTGAAAAATAGGTCAAGGTCACTTACCCACAGTCTTAACATAGTTCTTATACTTTTACATAAACATACAAAATTTCAACCTCATAAGTCAAATTCTTCTAGAATTATCTCATCTGCAATTTTTTTCAAGGAAATACCCCTGTGACCTTGAAAAAGTACGTCAAGGTCACCAATTTGTTTATATAGGAACATACATCTACAATCCCAAACTAGCTTCTATAATGGTACATAATCATGCAACATTTCAACCTCTAAAGTCAAATCCTTGCGGAATTATCTCGTTCCCGTTGATTTTAGATGAAAATACCCACGTGACCTTGAAAAATAGGTCAAGGTCACCAATTTGCAATCCCAAGCAAGCCCTTATATAGGAACATATTCACAACAAATTTCAACATCAGAGGTTAAATCTTTCTTGAGTTATCGCGATCCCAAATGTGTCGAAGAACAAGAAGTAACAGATGCAAAAACAATATGTCCCCCCGCTGCACGGGAGACATTTAGTCAAGCACGATCAGAAATTGCTGGATGCACCCTATTAATAACCTTAGTAATCACAGGTCTCATTTGGAATAACTGTAGTCACCAACAGTGAAAAAACTAAAAGGATAATCATATGTTTTGTATTGTGACATGTGATGGTATATAATACTTATAAACATATAGCATTATATGAATAGATTAGGTTAGGCAGTTTTGAGGTGCAGGATCTACAACTTTACAGTGCTTAATCCAGTGCATGTGCAAAAGTCTGCCATCTTCAGTATCTGTACGTATCATTTTTGACGTTGGACACTGGATCAGTGACCTTGGACACAGGTTCAAGGTCAGCCATACGCAGCAACATGTTGAACATGTCGCCTTGCATCCAAGACCAAATACATTGATGCATAATTGTTTCTATTTGAGAGTCGCAACTCAACTAGTTATCACTCGGAAACTGAAGGCACAAAAACTGCCCTGGGACCTTAAAAAAAGAGGTCAAGGTCACCACGCTTTGACCCCCAACCTGGGCCTTACAGTGGCACATAAGTCTGTGCAAGTTGGAAGTCCCATTTAAAAAAGCTTTCTGGTGATTACCGGGAACATGGCTGGATGGCGGAAAGGTACTAAGCTTCTGGCACAGCTCAACGCCACCATGTCCTACACCCAGGGACCAGGCCAGCCTCATCGAAAAGTCGTTGTGTATGTCCAAAAATGACCACTTTTCAAATCAATCAGAAATATGTGTACCTATCGCCCCTGAAGCAGATCGAGCTCCACATGATCTTCGCAAGGAGTTAAGAAAACACCGAGGTAGGTCTGTTTCGTACTAATAGCAGGCAACGGTACCTACCTGAGCAACATAATCGTCCAGCTGGCGTGCCAGCTCCACCCCTTCGTATCTGATGGCATGGTCTTCTGTTCTGTAGAAGGCCTCGGCTCCTTTGGCGGCTGACACCATGTGTATCACCTGATTGTAACGATTATCACGAAGTTCTACGTTGTTCCAGGAATTCTGTGCTTTCATTCTCTCCCACTGTTCTGGTTTGAGATCTAAGACAAACAAATGCGGCCATCATCGGGACTCAGTACACACTTATATCTAAATCGGTGCAAATCTGGCAGTCTGGACAAACATACACTTCATGTTACACCAAGGAGTACAGATAGGGACTGCCTGGTTACACTGATCTTATCTTATGACCGATAGCTTCAGCTTAACTTGATAAAAAGTTGAAGTTTTTTTTTGCATTGTTTTGGGCAATACCCTGATTATTCAACCACATGTGTATCAAAACATTTTTTTGTTTTTACCATTCTATCATGGATACAAATTGATTTTAATGTCCTCAATTTTCACTGCTAAAACAGTTACCTTACATGGAATTTACCCATTGTGTGCTTCTAACATCAGTGTTTTAGGTGACATATTATATCAAAGCTGTGTAGTATCCTTTAACAAACCCGATAACAAGTACAGCAACAAAACAAACACACTTGCAATGTAGCTGCCTTAATCATTATAAAAGGCAAGTTAAGTTTCATAACCATCCAAACTTATTACATTTCACAGGCATGTCACTCAGAAATTTCAAAATAAGTGAATTTGCACAAGGGCTGACCCCGAACAACTAATTTTTTTCAAGATAATATAGCAAATTCTGAATTCTTGGACAGAGATCACAACTCTTTGTTTTCATACATTTCCAGAATAAAAAGTGAATTACTGCTGATAAGTGAATGAATTACATGCCTGATTTAAAGAGATGGTACCACATACAGAGCCTCCAAGTCTCCCACCTCGCTGGGAGATCTCCCGCTTTTTCATACTTGTAGCATTATTCCATCGGTGGCAGTAAAGTTGTACTGTTTTGCCGTGTTGTTGTACATGTACTATATATGCCCAGAATATGTCTATGATGATGCCTAAAATGGTTCAAAATGCAGGAAATGAAGGTGCAAATTTCAAATTTTTCCTGCGGGAGCATGCTTCCAGACCCCCCTAGCTATATGCATCGCGCCTTTCACGCTTGCCCACCCGCTTTTCAGTACCTGCAGGAGGGAGGTCTCCCACTTTTAACATAGGCTAGCTTAGAGGCTCTGCACATGTATACATATCTTGGAAAATTCATGGCATGGAGTTCTTGCTCTGTCATTGCTGTAACATGCACTCTTTGGGCACAACTAGAAATTACTGGTTACTTGCACCAGTGGGCAAATCACTCTGAAACATTATTAGGCAGGCCCAGAATTACATAATAAAACCAACTTCCACACCAAAACGAGTTAAGATTGAGAACAATGGATCAAATGGAACTGACACGAAAACAATGCAAGTATTGTAACTATAAATCATTAACCACAAAAAAAGCACATGCTGAAGATGAAAAAGTTAATCGCACACATTTCATTGGCAGTGAAAACAGGAAATTTTGTCTATTGTTCTTGCGAAAATAGGCCGACTCCAGCATGTTCATTCTAGTTTTGAAAAGTATTTCTCGCATTTCGACATTTAAAAAAACAAGAGGGCTCTGATGAGCCCATACTCAGCTGACCTACAATAAGCAGAGCAAAGTGAAATAGGCCCACCTGGATTGGAATGAGAATGGAACAATATATATACATATATATGAACTTTATTTAACGAGGGTACGACTTGGTTAGGAAAATACATAGGTATATTCCTAATCTTCCCCCAAGGCCCTCAAAATTGAAATACATACAGAGTGAAAATTTACAAAACAATACACAGATGGTATATTTCACTAAGTACACACTAGTGAGACTACTGTAATACCATTCGATACAGAAACATAGTAGGTACATAAAAATTACTTGGTTGTTGAACTTCATGTAAACATTGCAGCATTCCTTTTAGTCATTATGTGCTTTATACATTCATCTTTAAATTTCTTAAGAGATGGAGCCTTTCTTGTACAGTTATTCAATGTATTCCAAAACACAGCTCCACAGTAGGCAAAAGATGACTTGCGATATTCTGTCTTGGGCTTCAGCAAATCCCCATTGACTTACACCATACATTATAATCAATGGGAGTATATGCATTAACCGACACATACCTGAATTGAAAAATTCATTAAAAGTCAGCAATCCACAGTATCACCATCCAGTGAACAGCTCTAGATCTGTTTACCCTTCCCACAAGCTACATTTTCACCAAGTTTCAGCCCAATCTCAGTAACAACTTTGACAAAAAAGTTGAAAATAGTTTTAACACACAAAAAAATCATCAAAAATAGAAAAAAAAAATGCAGTGCAACCTCTTGAAAAATTAAGGTCTAGGGGTTCTCAGAAGTGTCCCCATGCAATTATGAAGCAACTGGCTTGGCGGTTTCAGAGAGGACTTTAAGATTTGATCAAAAAATGAACCAAAAAATTCATTAGAAATCCAAATATTAATGGAGCATGACCATTTTGAACAAACTTGGTTGAGACCCACCCAAGGTACATTCCCACCAAGTTTGAATCTGGCCAGTGGTTTTGGAGAAGTCGAAAATGTGAATTGCGGATGATAGATGAACAAACCACGGATGCCTAGTCATAACATAAGCTCAGCTGACTGATAAGTCAGCTCAGGTTTAAAAAAAAAAAAAAAAATCCAATGTTAAATAATTTCTGTTTGAAATAAAGAGTACAGTGCTCCCTATTTATGACACTGGTGGTACGGTCCATGAGTAGACTGTGTTATATCGCAAAACCACCTTATAACAAGGCGACTTTTAACATACAAGTACAGTGAAACCTCCCTGTACCGAACACCCTCGGGACCGGAAAAAAATGTTCAGTATATAGTGGTGTTCGGTTTAGGGAGGTTTGATTGCATTGAAAGAATGTATTTGGGACCGAAAAATGGTGTTCAATATAGAGAGTGTTCGGTATACCGAGGTGTTCAGTTAGAGAGGTTTTACTGTAATCAAGAAAATAATTCAGTGGGAGCCATAGTACCCGTCATGTTATAAGAAACCACCTTGTCGTAAGGGTTGTTATAAAGCGGGAGTGCTGTAACTCCGTTTTGATTGATTTGCTTTTCCTATAAGGGCAACACAGAGTAACCCATTCTGTGACCCTACTGCACTTTGAACGGACGCACGGACAGATACAGATCTGCTCCATGAACAATGTCCCATCATTATGATATGGAGTCAAACAGCCAGTTCAAATCAAGTGCAAGGCTCATAACAGGGATGTCTTGCAGATGACGTTGACCAGCGTGGCTTGAAACTGGCTGGAAACATTACTCTGCTTATAAAAAGGCCTCATCCCAGTTTCTCCGTCATAACTTACTCTGTTGAAAGAGGGGCCTGATGAGCCCAGGGCAGGATGAAACATGTCGCACAAAATAATTACAGCTGGTTACAGCAAGCATGCCAGCATTTCTCACCTTGCCTTGTCTGACTATATTTCTCGCATTTACTTTTCGTTTCCTGCATTCAAAATTGTGATGCCCGTACTATTTTTCTTCATTTTTATTATAATGCAAACCTTTATTAACCACTTTCCCTGTTAAACCAGCAAAAACTGGCTGGTATTCAAATGTCACCTGCCTCAGTGTTTTCAACTTATTACTTTTATGCACTTCAAGAGTAATGGAAAACAATTTGACTGAGAATTGGAGAGGAGACATACCCCAGGTCAACAGCTTTCCTTGGCATATGTTGGGCAAACCATCCTAAGAAAAGCTGTTGACTCAGTCTTAGTTCAAAGGGGTAAGACTTAAACCAGGCTAGCACTACCCAAATGTTGATGCATATAATTCATATCTTACTTATTTCAATTTATTGAGTATAATTTGAAAAATTGAATTTTGCTTGTGGTTTTGGCTACAATTGTCAGCATTTGGCTAAATGGGTAAATGTTTTCTTTAGCCATCTGGCTAAAGTATTACAAATTCCTAGTGCCAGTCCTACTTAAAGATAGCTACTTTTTAAACTAATCTTACTTACAAATTGCATAATTTCATTATTACTGTCTTATCATAATTTTAAAAAAGAGGACCGTGGTGGTCATGTGTTCAGCTGACCAGTCACTCACAGGCACTGATGTTCAAAGTGTGCAACTTGTACAAATCAATTGGTGAAAGAAGCTGGCCAAAAGTACCTGTCTCCATGCATGCTTTGTCGGAGTTTACACCCTGCAGTGCTTGTTGTAGGTGTTTTGTAAATACACATGGCTGTACTTGACACAGCTGTTATCAAAAATGTTTTTCTTTTTTTTTTTTTTGGTTACTATCAAAAGTACAGGAAAAAAAGTAAAATGAAACACATGTTCATTTTCAGGAGCAGTGAACATAAAGGGTACCTGTGAATCATTTTTAGAGTCAACCCGTGTTTCTTTGCTCAAACAAGTCCTCAGACCAGGTTCTGCCATTTCTCGCACGTTGGTCTGTTTACAAACAAGTTATCTAGCCATTGTTACTGCAATTTTGTCATTGAATTTTTGGCTCATGCTAGATCACACACAAACTGCACAAATTATGAATGTGACACCTATAGATAACATCAGCTACAAAAAATTCCAGGAATGGTGAGTCCCATTGGTTCAAAATTCACCAAAGTGAGAATGAAAAGCAAATGTGACTGGGGCAAGGCCAAAAATGACTGTTGACATCCTCTCCTGTACCACCTGACCAGTTTGGACACTGCCGTGTCTCATCAGAGGCTGGTGTAACGGTCGTGCGTACATGCCTTATTTAGTTGGGTGTGACATACACGTAACTAACGTCAAGGTGTACGTTTCACGTCCTGGGTCTTGCACGTGTGACGCGACAAGTCAAAATTGACATAGTTGTCATGTTTATCCCTGTTTGTAATGCACCACGGGTACAAATGGATGTCACAACTGTGACATTCATTGTACCCAGATGACCTCGTCATCTTAAAAAGTGTATTGTGGCACTGGGAATGAACACACACGCACCCATGTACGTACGCTATGCAAAGTCATATGCCCTAAGCATGTAAAAAAGACAGTATGCATGCTATGGGGGAAGGTTTCAATGGTTGTGAATTTTAACATTAGACGTACGAGTACTGCTGTTGGTGGACAAACATGCCACTACCATGACCTTGGTGCAGCCAGCTGCCTCACATCACTATTTCATTTATTGTTTTAAACATGAATCCTGACATAAGATGACAGTATAGAATATACAAATGTGGGGAAAGCTACATTTTTTTATATCCTGTTAAGCATCGACAATTTGAATTATGGTGGAGAATTATAAAACAAGAGTTAAAAGTGAAAAAAGGTTTGGGGTTTTTTTTCACTTGTGCTGTGCTGATCGGAACGATTTGACTATTATTATAATGTCCATGGTGAAGTCCCAGGAAAGTTGCTGAGCACTGTTTTGGACATCAGTTAATGCAGTAAACAGCTATGTGGTCACACAGGACACTAACTTAACCGTACAACAGAAGTAGCACTGCCTGTGTTGGCACGGTTTCATCATCGAATAGCTGAAACACTGTTAACCATAAAACACAGTAATTCCGCTCTTTTATTCTTCAGGTGAAAAGTAAAATGTTGCCCTTTTTCCCAACCCTGCTGCCCCAATATCCACCGAAAGACTACTTAAGCACACCTTATTTACAATGAAAGACTACATTCTGGGTATCTGCAGCCCAGGGAAGTTCAAAATTAAAACAACTTCAGTGTGACAACTTCCTGTCTGCTCGACAGTGATCAAAATTGAGCGCAGATGTGAAGGCAAAAACCAAGGCTCCAAGTGAACGAACTTTGGAAGCAATATTGCTGATAAAGACCAACATTTGCAACCCATCTTCCAAATTAACTCTTTCAGTGCAAAGCACGACTGAAGTCAATCAACCTAGGTCAAACTAGTCTGAATTATCAAAAGGATCCCAAATTTGTATTCATTGTAAAAAGACCTATCACTCAAGTACCAGCATGCCTCTAGTTCCAGACAGAACATCCCAGGTCAACAGCTTTTCTCAGTGCGCATTGGGCAAAATGTGCCAAATTCACACCAAGAAAAGCTATTGACTCAGTCCAAAATTTGGCACTCAAAGTTCAAATTTAATGACTTTTCACAGATCAAAATTTGTTGCTTTTAAGGGCCTCACAAACAGGAAATCAAAATTGATGACTCTGAATGCTGTGCGTGGACCCTGTTTAGGTCTTTCTTGCATTATTCAACCTCCCTTGCTCTCCACAGCAGCAGCTGTCTTCTTCTAAACGGGTGCCACACCTTCTGTTCAAATGAACAGACTGTATCTCATAACTTGGCTACCGTCTGCAGGATATTTTGGTCTCTTACTGTTCTTGATCATTCTGTCGTGAGATGCCACTGACTGCCTCACAAAACTTAACACATGATCAGCTGGTGTGTAATTTATTTTTCCTCTACTTAACCATGTTAACAGAGCTTGACATTAAAGATTGCCCCAGACCAGTATGGAACAATTAGCTATTTAACAAGAGGAGTGTGTGAACATTCAGCTGACCTTCACCACAGGCTTAATAAGTCCCAATCTGGTTTAGGGAATGAGGATTTTGGACACAAAGTAAAAAAAAAAGTGACTTTCTATTGTGATCCCCAATGGTTTACATGGTAATCAATAGGGATGCATTCGTCAATCAACATGTAGCTGAAACTGAAAACTTGTTAAAATCAGGGATTCTGAGTATCACCATGTTGTCACCAACTTTGTTTAACCTTACCACAAGCTACATTTCCACTGTGTTTGAGAACAATCTGAGTGATGGTTTTGGAGCAGTCGAAAACAGCTTTAGCCGACATAAGTTCATAAAAAGATACGAAACAATTGCAGCACCACCTGTTGAATAAATCAAGGTTTAGGGATCCCCAGAAGTTTTCCTATGCAATTTTGAAGCAATTGGCCGAGTGGTTTTGGAGGAGACGGCTTTTAAAATTTTGCCAATAAATGAACCAAAAAATCATTAAAAATCCAAAAATCAAAGGAGCATGACCATTTCAACAAAGTTGGCAGAGCCCACCCAAGGTACATCCCCACCAAGTGTGAAGTAATTCTGGCTGAGGGTTTTGGACAAGTGGAAAATGTCAGTTGTAGACGACGGCCGACAGACAGATGGATGGACAATGGATCCCCAACCACAACATAATTATAACCTCAGCTGAATGACAAGTCAGCTGAGGCAAAAACTGCTGAACCAACAGGAGATGAGAAAATCATAGTTCATGCAGTACAAGTCCTCTTTATTTGGCTGTTTTGCATAATTTCTAGAGCAAATTACGACAATGTAGATCCCAATAATTTAGAACTCTTAATTTTTATCTAGACGAAAGAGACATCATTGGTTTCCATGTACACTGATGCACTTGAAAAGTATTGCATTTTTGGCCTGCCATATGGTAGCAAAGCACTCGACACTGAACTCCAGAAGGCCTAGGCCTATCTGTGCACTATGGATATATGAACATGTAGAAGACATTAACTCATCCCTGTAAGTACCCTCCCACTTAAGGTTTACTTCCCCCCTCCACCCCCCCCCAAAAAAAAATCTATCAGACACACATATTCATAATTTTTATCATTCACTAAATGAAAATAATGCATATTCAGAACACAAGTCTCCATCTGTGTTTCGTATTCTGAACATTTTCTTGGAGCTTGTGAGGTTCTTTCTGGACTCATAAATGAAGCAGACGTTTTATCCCCATCAGCAGATCAACACTGGATTCTTTTGGCTACATGTTTTCTTCTTTTGCTTTAGCATACCGGGTAAATCACACTGTAAATGACAGGAGGAAAACAAGTATTTGTTCCACGTTCACTTGTATCATCCTGCTGGCGCTGTCGACAGGGTTTATGCCACACGTGATCACATGCGCAAACATGCATGGGAAGCTTTGTCAGTTTTCCCAAAGAAAACGTTTTCCAGATTGCAAGGAACCATACAATCGGGAAATCGCCGTGAGCTGGCAGCTGTAGGGTTTACTCACAAGCAGCTGCGTCCATTGTGCCGCGATCACACACCACCAAGACGTCCTTCACGCACCAAGTCGCAAGATCAAAATAAGTTTTCTCAATATGCATCATGGTCTTTATCAGGTTGTCCTGAAACTGGTACACTGGAAGTAGTAACAGATGCCTGTTGCCATAACCACCACAATTCACCAAGGAAACGCTTTCGCTATTCTGGGTCGATCCTGCACGTGACAAAGGCGAACTATTGCTGCAAATGTCACTGGCCTTTCTAAAGGTCACATATAAATAGAGTCTGGTGCAAAGTCAGCAAGTAATAAATCAAATATCACATCTCAGTCTACAGAGTTTTTGCATTTGCTTGTGTAATGCAAAGAAAACAATACAGCGGAAAATTTTCTTCTCGAAACGTTGCACTTTATTTGAAGCCAACACAATATATGTGACCTTAAGAGAGGAACATTTGCGCAGCTGTGCTGTCCTGTGTCCTGCAAGAGAGAGGTGCATTGTCTATTAAAAAATACTCACAGGCCGAGCCATCCATCATACCACGGTCACATATAACTAGGCAATGCTGCGAACACGTGGCTGCCAGTTCGAAGTATGTGTTTTCTATTTGCATCATGGTTCTCAGTAAGTTTTCTTGGAATTTAAAAGCTGCAAGAGAATGGCACATGTTTACCCACTGACAAGCATTATTCAGCACTTCCAAGAACATCACGGGGAGTCATTAATAAAGTTGAAATATGCACATTCACACAACATCTTCCACAAGCTGATCTTAAAATACAGTGAAACCTGTCTTGAGCGACCACCCCTGGGAAGGCTAAAAAGTGGTCACATAAGGCAGGTGGTCTCTCAATGGAGGTGCAATAACATGGGAAAGATAGCAAAAGGGACTTTGGAAATATGGTCTTAAAAGCCAGGTGGTCTTTTATTACAGTGGTCTCTCAAAACAGGTTTCACTGTACACCTGTGGCCAAGGCCATCAAAGCGTAAAATATATTTCCTCTGACAAATGCTTTGCTGGAGCAAATTTGAGGTTTTTTCATTAGATCAGGTAGGCAATCATGCAGGGTCCTGAAGCCAGTTTTCGTGGTACGCTGAGCATTTGAGTCAATGCCTGACTGCTCAGTGTGCTCACATTTTAATCGGTTCAATATTGGGTTGTTTGCAAGCACAATTGGTATTTCACAATGCTGCTTTGATTAGAAATTATTTCTGACATCAACATCACAATGATCCAGCACAAAGTCAGTACCACGAAAACTGGCAAAGCCACCCTAATTCTGAAGAAATTATGCTCCACATTTGTCACAATGACAGGGGTACATATTAATGTTCCCACAGCAGCTTCATCATCATGTGTCAACTATTTCCCATATCAAGTCTACATGATCAAGGAACATAACAAGAGGTCCATAGCCATTATGCACTGCACCCATAGCCTCATGACCACCATCAAAAATAAATTTCCTTAAATGCATTCCCTCCGTAATCAGGAGAAATTCATCGACGTCATCCATATGATGCAACATCAAACTTCTACATGAACACCCATCTGTTGTACATTTTGTACTGTACCCCCTATTTTTCATCAACATGCTGAATTTAGTGTCCTTTTCTTGTGTGCACAATGACGGCAAAAAATGGGTCAAGGTCACACAACATAATATATCACAAAATTTGACTACTGGCCTAATGCATATATTTGGTGCAAGTTTTGCTGTTACGTCTGAATTTATTATGTCATGGGCCTCGTAATATAATCATTTACTGACATGCATTTCCTCTGTAACCTTGACAAAGTCGGTCAAGTTCACCAATATTTGCAGTATGAAACTTACATATATGATACACATTTGTGGTACATTTCGTACTGTTAGCCTTGTAATTTGCCAACATGTCAAATGTAGTGCCCTTTACTAGATCCTTAACCTTTCCTCTATTTATTTTTTGGGGGTTAATTGGCTATCATGCTGAATTTAATCTTGGGATCGCCACATAAACAGAATCTTCAGGGTATCCACACAGACGTTAATTTACATAAACAAAGGCATCGTATGCTCTTTTTTGGTCAATCAAACCGCACTTTTGTTGTAATTCTCTTCCTGGTTCCTGAAAACATATTTGGTGTAAATTTAGAAGTTCCACCTCAATTTATAATCAAAATAATGAATTCAACTCTTTCAGTGTCAATCACGTCTAAAGTAGATCTATTTGAGTCAAACTAGTCTGAATATTATAAGGATCTCAGATTCACATTTCTCGTAAAAAGACCTTTCATTCAAGAACCAGTATACCTATAGTGCCAGAGAGAATACCCCATGTCAACAGCTTTTCTCGGTGTGCAATGCACCCAATGCACGCCGAGAAAAGCTGTCGACTCAGTCCAAAATTTGGCACTGACAGGGTTAATGTACTTTCACAATAATGATGCCAGTTCAACTTAATACCACCAGTGGCACCACGTCATCGACTTTGTTTGCATGTTTCTGCAATGGTATATAAATGACCATCACAAAAATTTCCACTGTGACTCATCATCATAGACTTCCGTCTGTATGATATTCTTGTAATGGTGTAATGATACATACGCACAAGTTTAGACGCAATTTCCTGAAATGTACTTTGTTATTCTGTAGAACATTTCAAATGCTTTTACTATCGGTCAGCTGTCTACATAATAAGTAATGTTTAATTTCATAGCATCATGGGGTACGTATACCATGTTGAATTTGTAAATTACCAGATGTATATCTTGAAATTTGTGGTCCTGATCTGGCCATGTGTGCCAATTGTGCCACATGTATGACATAATATGCTGCACAGTTTGTTTTTTTTCATGATAAAAAAGCTTGAAAATTCTATAAATCTGTAACTGTTGAGTCAAGTTTGACTGAAAATAAATTTGTCAATAAAACTATCACTTACATACAAGCAAAAAAAGGCACAACCGTAAACAACTGAAGTCTGAGTGAAGGCAGATACATGTAAGGCTTAATTGTTGGAACATTGATGAGAGAAAATATAAATCATTAAAAGTCTGTTTTCAATAATTCACATACATAAGACAATGTATACATGCATATATATATATATATATATATATATATATATATAAAATGTACATGTATATATACATATATGTATATATATAGAGAGAGAGAGAGAGAGAGAGAAAGATATCTAGATGTTTATATATATATATATAGGTATCTTGTTTGTTTTCTTACAAAACAGTGACCTTCTACATCTCACCTTACCCCACCCACCCATCAGCAATGCTGCTGAGAAGCTGAGGGGACCTCTCGCGGCAATAACGGAATGCCACGTGTACCTGTTCTTTTCTCAGCCAAACCTGATATGCCAGTCACATTCACAATGAATTTCAAGGTCTCAGTAGGTATCCGATACCCTGCATGGTGCCCATAAAAACAACCAACCACACACTTGGTTTTCTGACTGGCTGACGTGTCTCTCAAACATCACCTGTCATTAACCCTTCCCTGGCTAGCACAAGACTGAGTCAACAACTTTCCTTGGCACAGATTGGACATTGCGCCCAACCCATGCCAAGGAAAGATGTTGTCCCGGGGCATACTATCATATATAGGTATCATCTGCAATTCTCAGCAAAAACGTTTGATGTTGACAATTTTACGTGAAGAGTTTGAGGCAGACGATAATTTATTTATATCCAGTGGCTTTGAGGCAATTTGAGCTGGACAGGGTTAACCCAATGCTTGCCCACAGTGGCTACTCCCAATCACTGCAATACGATACTGGCCCACTCTTTACGTGCAGGTCTAGCTGCCTTGACAACCAGAAATCGATGCATGTTTCCTGATGTTTTCCCTGTGGGTTAATGATTCTGCAGTCCTGAGTGTGATTTGGCAACCAGTGAACTGGCTGTTTCTCAAGCGAAAAGTTCATTCTTGCTGCCAAAGCCAAAAATAACTTTCCCAGTTGATGGCCAACAGTGGTTACATGACGGTACACCTCCATTTCTCACACTGGCCCTGAATAATCCTGCGCTAGAGAGTGGTGTACTTTTTGCGTCTCCATAACTCTTTCAGTGCCAAGTTTTGGACTGAGTCAACAACTTTCCTTGGTGCAGTTTGAGTGCATTGATGTTGACCTGGACCTGGAATTATAAGCATGCTGGTACATGTACTCAAATAAAAGGTCTTTACACCGGGAATATGAATCCAGCACCCTTGTTATCACCGAGGGCAGTTCGTCTTAAGTAGTTCGACTTTAGTCACAGTTGTTATTCTAAGAGTTAATGTTGTGTCTAGAAGAGGACCACCATTCTACACACTTTCCCTGTAGTTTTATGCCATAAAAGTTTGATCAATGAAAGCACATTTGTTGAAAACAGTACAATCCACACATTCTGCCATAGCCTTGGAAATGCCCTACCCTCACAAATCTCAGAGTTTGTAGGGCACACAGACAGTTGGCATGGAGGGAAGGCCTTGGTTCCAGTTGTAAAGTACATGCAGCGCCATCTGATGAGGGAGAAATTATGATCTTCCCAAAGTAGCCCTAATGCTGAGCTATCCCCTCATCCTGACATCATTCATGGCAGCTTTTACAGGCAGTGGATCTGACTTGTAGTGTATCACAGGATTCCCAAACTTTCTGCTTTTCAATGGCTGCAGCGCCATCTGGCGGTTATCAATAACTGTGAACTGAAACCACAACCTTCCTTCCCGGCCATCTGTCTTTTTGCAATGCAAACTCCTTTTACATGATCACATTCAATTTTTTGTGAAATTTTGAAAGAACAACCTAATCATGGGAAGAACTGATTCAAGGTTAATTCTGTCAGATAAAGACCCAAGATTTTTTCATATCACATTATTGTACACATTACTTTACAGCATCTTTTCAATGGGTATTATTTATAACTGTGGTTTCCCTATTGTGAATAACAGTTCACAAGGTCACTTCTTTCTTTCTTTTTTACTTTTTTTAGCAAGACCACATTAACAATTTACCACACGCAAGTTTGGTTTCTTTATATCCCATCTCAGAGTATCCAATGCCCCCAGGGATCCTTACTGAAGTCCTGCAAGGGAGTGGCCACTTTCCAAAGAAAACTTTGACCATCATTATGCAATACTTTACTGTAATCTCATTGATGTTATTAAAACAATAAACCAAACAGAGATTAAGAGACGAGGCTACTTCAACTGTAATTTTCCATGTACCTGTGGGACTACAAAGGATAACACGGTATTCAAGTGATTTATGGCGCAGTTTGCCGGAGCCGTCATCTCTGTGCTCACTGAGGCATATTTCTCACACATTCATTATGTAATGGCAGGTTTGTTTGTTTTTTTGTTTTTTCCCCCCCAAAGTTCATGTACCATTACAAGTACACAAACATGCATGTCTTTCATGCAGTAATTATAAACAAAGCTGCTGATCTACCCCGGGGCTCTTGAAATTGATTTGTACAGTAAACAGGACCAGTCTATTCTATACAGCATGATGTTTGGTATTTAGGCTTTACTTTTTTTTATTTTGTGGTTGGCAGATTTTTTCCCCTAAAAATTTCTAGAGTAGGGAGATATAAAATAGAAAATAAAATTGGTATTTTACAGGTTTTTGAAAAATATTGTGTTTTTGCTACGAGTAGGTAAAACAAAATCACAATTTGCATGGTATATTTCACATCAAGTCTGACATAAGATAATCAAATATTACTTTCAAACAATTCTTGAAGGGTAAATTTAATAATGCCTTGCAATTGGAGTAAATGGTTCGAGATTTATCCGCTGTATACATAGTATAGCCAACACAGTGGACTGTTCAATTTTGGCCGCCAAAATTCAAATTTGTTGAGACAAAAGTGTCAGATTTTAGTCTCTACAAATCATACATTTATAAATCATGTGTGCATGTGCAAAAATCTGTTTCCGGTGATCAACATCTGTTTAAAAATGTGCTCTGCACAGCATGGATGAAAGATCAAACGTATAATAAAGGTAGAATTATATCGATTTCAGCAGTTATCAGCATATTTTAAAACAGAAACTGTCACTCTATATGAATGGTGGGGAAAAATAATATTTATTCTTGGATTCTAAGTTTAAAATCAGTTCTGTCATGTTTTATGTTCAGCAGCACTAAAAAAATTACCATTTCTGAATTTTTCCAAAATCCAAGGTCGGACGGCCTGTAAACCACAAAAAAAAAAAAAAAAATGTAAGGCCTTATACCCTGAACAGTTCAGCCCCTTCTCAGAGTCTTCCTCTGCTGTTTTGTTTACAAACCAATACATACAATTTTGACAGGGTTACTGCTTTCACTGCTAACTGTAACTCAAGTCAAACTACTTAAAATGAACTGCTCTGAATTATAATAAGGCTACTCGATTCATGTTCCTTGTGAAAAAACCTTCCATTCAAGTACCAGCATGCCTGTAGTTACATAGAATATAACAGTTCAGGTCAACAGCTTTCCTCAACATGCTTTGGGCTGTCAATGCACCGAAAACCGAGGAAAGCTTTTGACTCAGTCTGAAATGTGTCACTGAAAGAGTTAAATATGTTCAACTTGGACTGCCTCTGATAAGCCTCAGAGCCTGCAGATTAGTCCCACTTGTAACTACATGTATTAGGCAATCCAGAAAACTAAATACATTTACAATACAGTGATATAATGTTTGTTGTTAATGTACCGTTCAGTCGTAAATCTCTGGGATCTGGCATAATTCAAAACATTCCATGCCTCAAAGTTACCTGCAGAGGTCCCTGTCCTGAAAGGCTGACCTCTGGTGACAGACCACTTCTCACTGCAGCAAGTGTAACCTTTGGAATTTATTGTAGCCCTCATCCGAGGCCACATCTCCTATAGAGCCATATTTCTGGTGCGTTTGAGGCAGCCTCCCAAGAGGGAGACTACTGTATTCGTAACTCCATTCAAAACCACTGTCAACAAAAATCCATACCCCCCCCTCCCAACACACACACAGGGCTCAATGGAAAATTTGTGCATTAACTCATTTCATAGCCGTCCCTGATTTTTCCGTATATTTTCCTAGATTTAAGACAACAATTGCATATTTAAATTCTTCATAAAAAGAGCTTTCGTTCAAGTACCAACTTGCCTATAGTCTTAAGTCAGTGGTTCTGGCACTGCCTGGCAAGTTATGCTGCAGCTGCCACAAGGGCAGCTGCAGCATGACTTGCCAGGCAGTGCCGGAACCACTGACCAAGGCCTGTCACCATAGTATGGAATGAGTTAATACAGGAGTATTAATCATTGTGGCAACTCTCTGCCTGACAGTCTGGTGTTGCATCATACCAAACTGTGCTATCAATAGACTAAAACGGGGTAAAGCATTAGGCAAAAATAAAATAATTGTTTGTTTCTCCTAACCTGACCGACCCATCTCTACACCCCCTATCGACCCCCTGATAACTTACTTTGGACCGAAAAATAAATAAAAAAAACATCTACCTACTCAAAATTGTGGAATATTTGACAAAGAAAACATACCAACCCACCCAAATTGTCAGACTAGTCAGACTAAAAAGAAAAAAAAAAATTCACCGACCTACCTGCCTATCCCCAAAAATTTTGGTCCCTTAGGGGAAACACATCTATATTTTTTTTGGCCATAACTCTTTCTGCAAATGTAGCTTAAAACTTTTATCACATATTACCCAGACTGCAAGGGAAAATTATATACATGTATATATATATTTTTACAGTGGTGAAGGTCAAGCTCTGTGTATATCAAATTGCACTCGGTCATTCTTCTAACTGAATTTCTCCTCTTACATATATGTAAAACTGTGTATCTTTTAAATTGCAAACAGGTGGAGAATCTTCCCATATAAATAAAATATTAATACTGTGCATTTTAAAAATGCAAACTTGTTCTGATTTTCCAGAGGGGTCAAACTTTGACATTTATCACACATATCTACCAAAATATTGTGTTCATACAGTTGCTTTTTTTCTCTAAGAAATTTATACAGATGCTTGGGGACCGTTGTATACATCCTTTTGTATATTGAATGTTTCTGCGTGAAATACAGAGAACAAGTGAGAATGAAAAGGGACTACTTTGATTTTTGATACTCCATGATAAATTCTATATATTGGTACATATCCATGATAAATTTCAAAATGGGAACCCTCTAGAAGATCAGAACTTGTATTTTTACCATGTACTGTGAAAATATTTCATTTATGTGGGGAGATTCTCCACTCTTTTGTGATTTAAAAGATATAGGTTTATATATATAAGAGCACAAATAAAGACAGGACACTAACTTAGATAGCTCAGTTTGACATGCACAGAGCTTGACTTTCACCACCTAAAATTTCCAAACTTTTCAGTGACTCTGCTATATTTTTGGGAAAAAATACAAGCCTTGAACATGCAATCACGCAGGTTGTGACGTATGTCCACTGTAATACAGGTCACATATTAATTTCCAATTTTCATCAGCTACTGCACCCTTGTACCTGAATGCGAGGCTCCAACAAGACAATTGTCTAGTTGTACACCAAATACATTATGGTGGCTCCAGCCCCACACAGGCCTAGGCTCAAAGTACACGTATTCACACCCCAGGAATTCTGACCTAGTCCAACTTCCAACTTTTGTTCAATCAAAGTTCTCCTGTGATAGTTAACTCATTCCATACCAGTCTCTGATTTTTCTGTATATTTACCCAGATTTAGGACGGCAATTGCATATTTAAACTCTTCATGAAAAGAGCTTTCGTTCAAGTACCAACTTGCCTATAGTCTTAAGTCAGTTGTTCTGGCACTGCCTGGCAAGTCATGCTGCAGTTGCCGCAAGGGCAGCTGCAGCATATCTTGCATGCCAGAACCACTGACCAAGGCCTCTCACCATAGTATGGAATGAGTTAAAGATCTTTAGACTATAAATTCACATTTTGGGGTAGGAAAAATGCTAAATTATACAAATTGAAAAATTAAAACAACAAGAGCATGAAGCAGTCGGCTGGTGGTGTAACTTGGTCTGATAGTGGACACTGTTTCTATATTGATCCTGTCCTGGTCTTCAAGGAATTGTCTAATTTAAACAGTCAGTGTACCATGGCACTGTAATATTAACGAAATCAAAGGACCAGCAGCTTACTGGTTTCCATAATGGATGAGACTCGGGGAACGCTTCTGACATCGACACTCTCCTGTTTACAACTTGTGACATCCAAGCTCTCCTGTTTACGTACGCAATGTCACCATGATGACTTAATCTGAGACTGAGGAAATAGCTCACAAGAATTAAATGACCACCCAGCTTGGTGGGAAAGGAGGAGCACATATATACATGTATAATGAATGCATGCAATGCAATACAAAGATATAGTCTACTTTTCTTTTTTTTTTAATTTATGAAAATTCACAATCATAACCATAACAGCACTTTGAACAAGCTCTGCACAAACTTATTAGAAATTTTTCTCTTTTGAAAAAGAAAAAGAAAAAAAAAAGAATGTCAGCTGATGCATATGGGGTATCAGTGACACAACACTTACAGGGTGGAGTATCCATGACACAACACTTTCTTGACAGGATCAAGAAATGTGAATTTTATTGCATTGTCAGCATATTAGGCTGGCACTCTCCATAACCCACACAGCTTGTAGCTCCAAACATCGTGATTTGGCAAACAAGAATTTACGAGCTTAAGCTAAATTGGCAAAGAATATTATATTTCAGAATTCTGTCAACTATTGATCCACATATTTACTGTACTTCATTTTTTAAATTGTTTAGAACTGTTTCACACAATTTATAAATGTGAAACTGTGCACATGGTTTTGGCCAACATAATCGCCAATTTGGCTACAGAGGTGACGTCTGCTTTATACAAACTGGCTTCCAGCAGTCTAAGTCTTAGCATTAACCAAAGACAAAACTAAGGACACAAAATTTTAGGGTCGCAATATTTGGATTGCAAAGTAATGCAGGAGCAATAATGAATACAGGATGTTGGCACTTAATTGATGAGGAACTTAAACACAGTTACTAGCCTTGGAGAAGTCCTTTCTTCAGGTTGTTAGGTCACAAAATTGATGTAAAAACTGAATGTTGTGTAATATTTATGCCCCGAAGGTGCAGAGTTTATAAGGCAAATACAGACAATCCGCCGGGTGGGAAGGAATTGATTCTAGGTGTAAAGTATATGCCCTGCTAAGTGAAGATGGGAGATATAACTGCTTCCCAATAGTGCTAACGCTGGGCTAACCCTTCGTCCTGACAGCACTATGACTGCTTTCTTAATGGCAGTGTACCCGATTTACAGTCCACGGTAGGATTCTTAAAATTCAGTCTTTCAATGACTGCAGCGCCATCTGTTTGTTGTCAACAACTGTTAACTGGTAGAGACAAGGTCTTCCCTCCTGGCTAACCATGCGTTAACCCCACAAATCCTGTGCCGATTCTGGGACTAAACAATCTGAGGGAAGGACTTCTCCACGGTATCCTCTGACAGACCACCTGCATTTCATGACCGCATTTGTCTGGTTCCTACATCCACATTCCAATGTAAATTTACCTGCTTTGTGACCACTTTTGGAGCTGTTCTAGGTGTGGTGTCCAAAAGGGGCTACTGTATATAATCATAACTTTACATCTATCTTAAAGTCAACACGTCAATAAACAAGAAAATCTGGGCGTGACACTGGATGAGTTTAACAGTCTGTTCAGTAACTGACATGGTTGAGTTCACATGTAAGCCAACGTGTGGCAGCTAGCTGCCACTGTGTGTGGATTGCACCTGTAAGACCTCCAGGTACTTCATCATGCAAACCTCCAAAATTAAGTAAGCCTGCTACTCAAAATATTCTACTTACCCTCTTCATCTGACAAGTCTGACCACTTAACACCACCCCTGAAAACAAACAAAACAAAATGACACAATATTATATATGTACTTCGGTAACAGGAATGGACATGAAGAGGCCAGAACTTGGCTCAGAGCCAATTTTTGGTACTAATGATATGGACATTTTGCAGGACATCAGACTTTTCACAATAAATTTGTTTATAGACCTGAGTACCCACAATGCCAGACTTTCTGTCATGGACCCTTTTGGTGCACTGAAGCCTGAGCAAGGTAACTCTTTCAGTGCCAAATTTTGGACTGTGTCAACAGCTCTTTTCAGTCTGCATTGGGCGCAAGGCACCCAATGCGCGCCGAGACAAGCTGTTGACCTGGGATATCCTCTCTGGAACTACAGACATGCTGGTACTTGAATGAAGGGTCTTTTTACGAGGAATATGAATGTGGGACCCAAATGACAATTCAGGCTTGTCTGACTTAAGTAGATTGACTTCAGACGTGATTGACACTGAAAGAGTTAAACCTGATCAATACACCAAACCTGGTCTGATGTGGAACAATGGAGCAGCCTGCAGGCATGGAGGGTGCGCTAAATAAAATGTGTGGGGACTAAGGCCACCAGTTAGAATATCCTTTAAGCCTTTTTTAAAGAATCTATGAATCTATTGCTTCATCAGGCCTCAAAATAAAAAAACACAGCTGAGGTTTTATCTCCTGAGTTTAGGTCTCCGAAAAATCCGAAGTGGTAACCTAGTAACCTGTTAATTTATTTTTCTTTAAAAGAGAAGTGCTTATGGGAAACAAAACTCAGTTCTGCAGAAAAGGAAACCTGGTGACCTCCAGACAACCTGAACAATGGGTTACCACTTACATGTTCATCCTATTTTATAGACTTCAGGACCAAATTATACTGGAGAATCACAAGTTCACTGTACAACTAAACACATGACGATAATTTCATGTGTCCAAAAGGATTTAATAGTAGAAACATTACTGCATTGCAATCAGTTTGGAGAGCCCGGATTTGGCTGGAGTAGCCAAGTATCTGGTGGGAACAAATCAAAGGGAACAAGTTAATGAGTATTGCAGAGCAATACATAGTACCCCGCTCGTCACCCACGAGGTTGAATAGGGGTGTGACCTAGATGAAAAAAAAAATTAAAAGTATGGCACATTCTTAGATTAAGCTTCACATTTGTGTAAAATTTCATTAATCTTAGTAAAAGGACAAAAAAGTTATGGCCCGGAAAGATTTTGAATGGATTTCACAGTGACCTAGATATTTGACCTAGTGACCTACTTTTGCCATGTGACACAACAACTCCCTAGGTAGTATTAAAATAATAAATCATTATTATCATCGATTCCCTAGTTAGTAAATTTATGAATTTCTTTTTCTTTTTTTTTTTTCAGCTGACGCCCCACTTTCTGTCTTGTCCATGTTTGTCCTTCCTTCTGTTTGTTCTGGTTTGTTCTGTCTGTCCTGTATATTTTGTCTCACTTTCTGCAAGAGGGATTTGCATAGGGCCATGCCCTTTTTCCCAATTGCTCTATTGATTGAGTAAGTATGTAATTTTTTGGCAATAATAAAAAATATGTTTAAACCAAAATAATAAATTTGGTAGCTGTAGGTATTATAGTAAGGGAAATATGGCACGGACAAGGTTTTACATGGAGTTTACACTGTGACCTAGATATTTGACCTAGTGACCTAGTTTTGCGTCGTGACACACTTTTAGGTCACAATACATTATCAGTAAACTTTTATAACAAGAAGTCAAAATTTTTTAAGAATTACAGTAAGGACATCAAAATACTGTACATTTATGTATTACTGTGACCCAAATATCTGACGGACGGATGGACGGACACACGGACACACGGACGGTGCCCATTACCATATCCCCTCTAACGTCTACCCACCATAAAAAAAATCAAAGGGCTGGCATCAATAATTTAGAAGATATGGCCCGGACAAAATTTGTATTGTATTTTGAGCTTGCTTAATGAACTTCGTTAATTAATTAATTAATGGAAGTAATTAGCCACACAAAACAATGCCTATGCACACCTACTACCTAAGGTCTACACACCATAAAAAATTCAAAGGGCTAGCATTAATACTTTAGAAGATATGGCCCGGACAAAATTTGTCTTAACGAACTTTGTTAAACAATTAATTAATGCAAGTAATTAGCCACACAAAACAATGCCTATGCACACCTACTACCTAAGGTCTATCCACCACAAAAAATTCAAAGGGCTAGCATTAATAGTTTAGAAGATATGGCTCGGACAAAATTTGTCTTGCTTAACGAACTTTGTTAAATAATTAATTAATGCAAGGAATTAGCCACACAAAACAATGCCTATGCACAGCTACTACCTAAGGTCTACCCACCATAAAAAAAATTGAAGAGGTAGCATTAATATAGGGAAGATATGTGCCGGACAAAATTTGTTTCTGTATATTTACATATCGATCGGTGACCCAAATATTTGACCTAGTGACCTAGTTTTGCTTTATGACACTTTCTTAGACTAAGCTTCACATTTGTGTAACATTTCATGACTCTAAGTAAAAGGACAAAAAAGTTATGGCCCGGACAAGATTTTTCATACATATGTATTCTGTGACCCAGATATTTGACCTAGTGACCTACTTTTGGCACACCATACACCTCTATCCTAGGAAGTACAAAAACATTAAATTTGGTAGCTGTGGGTGTTATGGTGTTGGAAATATGGCCCGGAGAAGCTTCGGACGGACGGACGGAAGGACGGACGGACGGAAGGACAGACGGACGGATGAGGTGCAAACCTATAGTCCCCCACCAAGTGGGCGGGGGACTAACTAGCAGACAGACGAGATGGCCATCAGGTGGCAGCACAGCTACTGCAACAAACAACAACTTTCAGACAGGAAACAGGTCACTTCAAGTTAACTATTCACTAGAACTCTCTTCAAATCTTTCCTGGGAGTGTCATGAACTCTGCTACCTGCCCGACTATACATTGTACCTGTACATAAAAGCACTGGCTGGACACGATTGGTTAGACACAATCTGCCATGCCCACATGGTTTAAGTGTTAGGTAAGGAACGGCGGTGCAGGGCCAGATGCATTTTGCTGGACCTGCGAGATAAATCAAAGGACCTGCGAGGGGCAGACGAGCGTGTCCTTTGATTCATCGAGCAGGTACAGAAAACGCCTATGGACCTGCACCAAGTTCCTTACCTATCTTAATGAACATTTCTATTGTTTAATCTAACTTATCACCCGACTTATTATCGTATTTGCATTGTGCATACAAACATTTTGATGGAAATTTACAAAGGTGCCACATAGAACTATTTTTGATTGCCAATTCACTCACATGTGGCCTGTTTACCAGCACCAGTGAATCCATCCACCAGCAATGTGTAATGCATTCAACATGTTGGAACACAAACAGAACCATCAGTTCTACCTGACAGCCGTGTTAGACTAGTGTCTAGGAGAACACACCACAGGCAGACAGGTCAGGAAAAACTGCCGTGGTTCAAATCCCAATCTTGTGTTCGTAAAGTCCTATTTTTTTTAAATAAAAGTGTAAGGAACATTGCAAAATTTCAGTCTGTCATTTCTGGTCTTCAAAAGTAGTACCTCTAAAACAGTAAGTCATCAGTTTGTATAGGACGTCCACCTTTGTGGAAGTTAAGGTATGGTCTGAAACAATAGAAAACTTCAGTTGGAGGTCCTTCGTGGAAGTTAAGGTATGGTCTTACACAACAGAAAAGTTTCTTGAACAGGGTTAAAAGCAAAAAGAAACTTTGTAATTTGCAGTGTTACATTTTGACAAATACCAGCCACTTCAAAGGAAAATGACAGAATTTTCAACCAAAATGTGATTTAAGTTCATAAATGCAAGAAGTTTGGGAAACGATTTCATATTTTTTGCGACATATTACAACTTGGCTCCTTGGCTGATGCTTAGTTTGAAAATAAAATTCAAGGGCTTTTCCCCAACTTCTGACATCCAAAAACTTAAATTTACATAGTTTTCAAGGCCTTGAAAATGCATATAATATGAGCAAATTAAAGTACTTTCAAGGACTGAAAGGACCTGTGCAAACTCTGCTGCTGATATTACAGATTAACCAATATTTTCACGTTTAATTGGCAGGAAGGAACTGCATATACATGTAGTTTTGACATTGGGCTACAATGCTGGACCCACGTTAACCTGCAGCTCTGTTAACGACAGGCAACCACTGCATGGGGCACATGGTTTGTTTTTGGCTGTCCCTGACAACATCTTAGTTGTGCAAAGTCCTCAGCCTTAAAATTCCAGACAGCTAGTCCTAAAATCCTGCTTCAAAATTTACGCCTTGTGACATTTATAACGACCTTCCTCCTTCATATCTCTTATCAAGCACTCTGAGTGTCTACTGATGGAGAGCTAAAGAGTTAAGTCTGACAATCGGGCAGACGTGCCACAAAATAAAGCTGATCATGAGTTTACACAGCACGCGCTGCTTTCTGGGCAGATCATTTACTTTTGTCTGGCTGGTTCTAATCACCTATGCATCGCAGCAGCAGTCTGGCCTGCTGGTTACACTCATGTCAACAGCTGGTGTCCCATCGGTTTAAACTTTGTGTGTAAATTTCAAAAACAACTGGGAAACAGGGCTTCATGGCATGTGAATCCCTACTGCAAAGACTTTATGCGCCACTGTCAGAGCCACAGCCTGCAGAACATGGCTTTCCTTGTGCATCAAGCCGCTCACAAATTAAAACATTCAACTTGTCAGGTAATTGGACTCAACTTCCATCTATGACAGTGTACAACGTCTACTCTTGTTCAATGCCCTGTCTTCAAGCCTATTTAAGGTCTTTATACACAGATGAAAATGGTATATCACAAAGCCATGGCTTTACACAAATTTGAAATAAAAAAAAAACTGGTGGAGCTGCGATGGATTGTTGTTGAAACACTATGGTAATGTCGTCTCATTGTGCGCCACTCAGACAGGCCTTGAAATGAACACTTTAAAGTTTCATATAAAGTTTATAAACACAAAGAGGATGCTGGTTTTAAATAAGAACCTGGTCCATCATAAGATGCATCACTGACAAAAATTTGGTAAAGCTGCTGTCAGTATTTCTTAAGATGGTATTTTTTTCATGGTAAGGTTGTCAGGGTTGGCGCCACTTAGACGGCCTTCACATAAATATATTAAAAGTTTTGAAAATAATCAGAGGAAGCTGGTTTTCAATAGGAACCTGGTCCATCATGAGGTTCTTCTGTGACAAAATTTGGTAGAGCTACAGTGAATATTTTTTGAGATATTACGGTAATGTTTTCCCCTTGTATCATGCCACTCAGATGGCCTTGCAATAAATAGTTTAAAGTTTCATACAAAGTATTAAAATAATAAGAGGAAGCTGGTTTTCGATTGGAACCTGGTCCATTAAAATGTCAGTCATTATATTAAAACTTGTACTTGGAACAAGTATTTGTTCAGTATTTCCATTTCTTTTTCTTAAAGAATCCAGAAATTGTTCAGTATTTCCGTCCCTTCTTTTTCCTGTGCACCCATCTATTTCTGTTTTAACCCTTTCCCCCTTGAAGTAAGGCTGAGTCAACAGCTTTCTTTGATATGGGTTGGGCACTAAGTACCCACCCCATGTCAAGGAAAGCTGTTGACCTGGGGCATCTGATCTTGATAGGTCTCATCTACAATTCTCAGTCAAAAAGTTATTCACTAGTGCTGAAATCAGTTGAAAACATTGAAGCAGATGACATTTGACCACCAGCCGGTTTTGGCCTCTTTAAGGGGAAAGGGTTAAGTATATATATTGAAAATTTGATGTGTTATGTGCATACCAGTATATTAACAAATGACATTTTAATTTTGTGTAACTGTTAACTTGCACTTTAAGCTTTATATCCCACCCTTTTCTCCTTAACCTGCTGGTGGTGAAATGTCGTCTGCTTTAGTGTTTTTAACTAATTTCAACAGTAATGAAAACTGCAGACGAGACCTATCAAGAAAACAGCTAAGTTCCCAACCCATCCCAAGGAAAGCTGTTGACTCAATCTTAATTTTCGGAGGGATGGACAGACAGACATGAGTGATCGCAAAAGCTCTGCAACCTATGGTCAACAAAGTGAAAAACAGGATACAATTTTGAAACAAAACTTTGCAAATTCTTCACGACAGTATCCCAATTAATTTGTTTTAATTTTGCTCTCCTTTGGATACCTTTTTATTTTATCAGCCAGTACAGCAGGATTCCCCCCCCCCCCCCATATACATGGCTTCTCTCAAGTGCACTGTGTGGCTTAACACTTGTCCTTTTAGTAACCAGGGAATGGTTACTGGAACATGTGACACCATCATGCCTGTGAGACGTCACGATAAACCTGTCTGCTTGGATGGTTTGACTGATAATCTTAGCATGCTTCTTGACATGCTCTTTCTGTGACGTCTGTTTAGCGCATGTTAGCAACGTCACCCCCTGCAATATAAGCAGCACTCAGTTTACGGTGTTCCAACTGCCACTGGCGAGAATGGCGGAAGATTCAAAGCTGGTCTGGCTTTTTCCCTTCATTGGGCTTATCCGCCACTGGTCTTGCTAGGTCTTTTTCTGCATCCAAATTAAGATGCATCTACTGCTTCCTACATATCTTCTGAGTTCAGGTTTTTTTTTTTTTTTTTTTGTCCTCAAAACTGAAGACAAATGCTCCATTTCATCAGAGCATGATGTACATACCACGAAAAAAAAAGGGAGCAAAATAAAAAGACGGAGAACAAAAAAAAAAACAAGAAGGGAGCAAAAGAAAAAGGCAGGGTAAGTTCCTTCTACTTTAAGCAGCAGAGAACACTCGGACAAATGCATGTACACACATCATAACACTCACCCCATTAATACTGAAGCCGTCTCGGGAACTCGGAAAACCTGTAAAAATAAAATACAGAGCAGATGTAATTCCCTCTATGCATCTCAATGGATTTGCACCAGGCACATCAATGCACACCTGTCAGATGGTTACTACTACATGTCTTTACATGCATAAATAACACTTTCCACTTTAAATCAATCAAAACAGGCTGATGTTAAAAATGACATATGATGTGCAGTTCCCCCTCACCCTCCCCCCCACCCCACTCAAAAAATAAAGAAATCAAAACAGACCAAATATCAAATATTCAGGAATACTCTTGATATCCTAATAATCTTAGTCTGAATGAGAATTGTTGTAAGTCCATAAGACTGACTGCAGTCAAGGTAACACGGACTACACCAACAGTTTTTGCATGCTTGGCATCTGGTTCGTTTTACATACAGGCAAGCTGTACGCTGCACCGTAAGTACATAGCACTACAGTCTTTTTGCAAGACTTGAGCTCACTTTTCTGTACAGTTGTACATTACGAGAACTCGAAATCTCACCAAACAGACTGTTAAAGACAACTTTTGGCCAATAAATATTTGCATCTATCGACTCCCATGCAAAAACACGGCTCTGACCTGTGTACATTTTCTTAGTACAGGAACCAGAGTTCGACATATGTAGTATACAAGCATGACAGTTCAAACTAATATCCATCTTTTTTTTTTTTTTCTTATTTCTTTTTGGTCATGCGACAGGTGTTAAAAAGTATAACATATGCAGAAATGAAACAAAGGACAAGCTACATGGCAGGTTTTGAAGGAGTAAAAAATGTGAAAATTGCAATCCCCATTGACTTGCGTAGTAGTTAATAGGAATGCATGCATCAACGGACAAATATCCAAACTGAAAAACTTACTAAAAATCAGAGTTCCGCCTCATCACCACCTACTCAACAATTTTGACCTTTCCACAAGGTACATTCCCGCCAAGTTTCAGCATAATCTGAGTAGTGGTTCTGGTGAAGTCATAAATCGTTTAACTATACAAAAATATGTTACAAAACAAGAGAAAAAAAAAACATACCACCTCTTTATTAAGGTCTAAGGGTTCTCAGAAGTTTTCCAATGCAATTTCAAATCAACTGGCCAAGCAGTTTTGAAGAACATTTGTAACGATTTTACCAATAAAATCCATAAGTCATTGGTGCAAGACCAGTTGAACAAATACCGTAAAGGCTTACCCCAGGTAGGTCCACCCAAGTCTTAAGGGAATCTGGGCAACAGCTTTGGGGAAAAAAAATGAAGAAAATGAAATGTAAATAGACAACAAGAAGGTCAACGTCAACAACTGACACGGATGACTGACCATTCTGTAAGCTCACCTGACTGACAAGTCAGCTGAACTAAAAATCATTACAGATCGGGAAATGAGAGCAGCATCAAGGCCATCATGCATTGGTCCTCACTATGCTCATCTACCATGAAAGTTTAAAAATCTGACAAGGGATGTGAGAATAATTGCGGACACAAGTTCAAAAGACAGATGGACACAGAGTTCTTCTAACCCTATGTAGGTTACCTTCCTTCCAACCATTATGCACATGGTGACTCGAACGGCTCAGACTGACTCTGTTTACTACTAGTATGTAGAATTCGTGTGTATCACTTTGTCACTAGTTTGAAATGTTAACATCATTTTGGGGTGTTTTTGAAAGTCATTCTTTCTCAAAGAGCTATCCTTCCCGCCACCTTACTGACCTTGAAAAATTTGCCAAGGTCATACAACATATTAAAAAATTTATTATAAACATATTGATTTTCTCTGGATTGTCTAATAGTATACAGAGACTAATCTGGAGGCTCTTAAATTACATATTACAAAATTTGACCGATGGCCTAATTTAATGTACATTTGGTGCATGTTTTGCACTTCCATCCCAATCATTTCCTGCATTTCATCATGGGCAATTATGTACAATAAAATCATTTCCTGATATATGCATTCCCTTGTGACCTTGAGAAGGTAGGTCCAGATCACCCATAATATGTTTTGAGACCACCAAATGGCTGGGTTTTGAACCAGAAACCTTCAGCAACGATCACCTACCTGAAAATGGGAAAGACAAATACCAACTGCACCAAATCCCCATTCCTACTAAAAATTTTGGTTCAATGGAGGTTGGTATGCATGAATGCCATAATTGATACGGCACATTCAATTGTATTTAATCCAGTACATGAACTGTATTCAGAGTTGTCCCAGATCGGGGACTGTCAATGTCAAGTCCACCAGCATCAAAGGAGCACCAAAAATAAATGTTTTCTGACCACCAAGCAGTATTGAACTTATATATATATATATATATATATGATACACATTTGTGGTACATTTGGTATTGTTAGCTTTATAATTTCGCAACATGTCAAATTGACTACATCTCTAATGACTTCAAAAAATAGAACAAAGTTCCCTGATATTTTTACAAAATTTAATCTTTAGATTAACACATATTAAGCATTAATTTAGAAGTTCCGTCTCAGTTTTTTTTTTATAATCAAAATGATGAATTTAATGTACTTTTAATACCTATGATGCTGGGTTTTATATTACAGATGGCATTGAAATAGAGGTAGGCCTAAATTTATTAGGGAAATAGATTTTAAGGTTGATGAGAGGGCAGTCTTTAGAGCTAGTGAAAAGAACATGTATTTACAGGCATGGGCACACACACACACACAACAGACCACTCACCTTCCATCCAAGGTTCTCAAAGAATGTACACAGCCTAGCCTGACCAGTGGTCTTACCACCACAAGGACCTGCAAAGAAAAACAGCATCCATCAGCACTCTGCAAAATAGCTCCACATATATATGAACATTATGAACCCTTAGAAATGCTAATCATGGCTATTGTCCTTTTCTCATTGCCAATAAACATATAAGGGTTAAAGGATTCACATTCCTCGTGAAGAGACCTTTCATTCAACTACCAGCAAACCTAGTCCGAAGCAAAAAGTAGTCTTAGTCAACAGCTTTCATAAAAAATGCAAGTTTCCATTGCAATTCCCTCTGACTTGCATCGTAATCATTAGAAATGCATGCATTAGCCAACAAGTACCCAAATTGAAAAAGTCATTAAAATTCAGAGATCCAGAATATCACCACCCAGTGAACACTTTTGATCAATCCTCCCACAAGCTACGTTTCCACCAAGTTTCACAACAATCTGCGTGAAAGTTTTGTAGAAGAAATCAAAAATGAGAAAAATGCAAAAATTTGTTTAAAAAAAAAAAAAAAAAAAAAGAAGCAAGATAAGTGCAGCACCACCTGTTGAATTAATTCAGGTCTGAGAGTCCCCAGCAGTGTGCCCATGAAATTTCAAAGTTATTGGCTGGGTGGTTTCTGAGATATTTTAGGATTAAACAAACAAAACAAAAAATATCATTAAAAAATCTTCACTCTGAAATGCACAGAACCACTTCAGTCTGTGCCTGCAAGGTCAAGGTCAGCTGAGCAACAAACAGACTGTAACTGTCCTTTTTTTTTTTTTTTTTTTTTAAAGAATTTTATGTTAATGCCATTTTCATTTTTTTAAATGAATTTTATGTTAATGCCATTTTCAACTTCTTCAACAGATTGCATTTTCTCCATGACCCCACGAAATTATTCAATGTCATCCACATCCATATGACACAAGATCAAACTAAAACTTCCACTTGAACACACAGTTGTGGTACATTTGGTATCATTTGCCTTTTCATTCACACAACATACTAACAAAATTTGACCATTGGCCTCACAGATTTGGTATTACTTTACAGTTCCATCTCAATTCATTAACACGATAATTTCATGTTTTTTGATACCCATGACACTAGTTCAATAACTACCATCAGGGGTGCCACCATGACTCCAAATGTCAGTCTTTGGTCTGTATAATGATCCTGCAATGGTATATGGATGTCTGAACAAGCTAAGACAAAATGACCATCACTAAAATTTATTTTTCAAAAATCATGAGATGCATTCCTGTTGCAACCTTGAGAAAGCAGGTCAAGGTCACCCACATTATGCAATACAGTGGTACCTGTCTTGAGAGACCCCTCCAATGACAGACTGCATATCTTTTTAGGACCGCTCTCTCAGAACAATGTGCTATCTTTTCCATGTTATTATACCTCTAATGAAAGACCACCTGTTTTGAAAGAATACATTTTCACCTGCCCTAGGGGCAGTCTCTCAAGACAGGGACCACTGTATGGAACTTCAATATAAAATACACGTTGGTGGTACACTTGGTATTGTGAACATTTTTATTTCTCAACATGTGAACTTTAGCAATGAAAAACGTACCTAACTTGTAGCATTCTAATTTATGCAAATAAGACAATTACACAAAACATAAAGCCGTAACTTCAAAACTATTATAGACAGAGGCAGCATTCCAATTTTAATTGGTAGGCACCTGTCCATGCACAAAAAGATTTTTTTTTTTGAATTTCAGATCAGCAGCAAAGATTCCAGCAGTATCCACTGCATCATTGATGGTGATGATGTTGCCCTGCTGACTTGATACCTGGTACCTTTGACTTGGTGTTATGATTCCATGAGATGTATTTTGAATATATATATATATATCACCACTTACTTCGTCCTGAACATTATTTACCTGTTGTATTACAAGCTATGAACTTTCATATGATCTTTTTCAAATTTACTTGCAACTTGGCTGAATTAATTCAGTAGCATTGAGACAAATTATGCTTACTATGTATATATATTTGTGTGTAATGTCAAGATGTTTTACAAGCTCAATACAACTTTTCACAAGCATATAATCCTTTTTATTTCTTAATACAACATTTTTACAAGGTATTTTTAATGCTGACAGAATTGAGGAGCATTGCCACAAAAGCTGTGTCTATTTTTAATACAATAAGCTCTTTTTCAATACAACTTTTCACAAGCATGGAATTTTGTGTTTTCCCCTAAGTTACAGTTTCTTACTGTGGTTTGTCAATGAAGTGTTTACTATTTACAGCACGGCTGGAATCTGTAACATTTACAATTTTTATATACAATTCTAAAGTAACCGTAACATTTCAGTATCTCCTTTGAAAGTACATGTTGGTTTTTGACCTATAAAGTTATGCACAAAAATGTCAAGGCAAAGTGATAGACTATATATGACATCATGATCTTGAAACAAGTTGACACCTTTCATAATACCCAAGGTCCAAAATAGCAAGCACCACAGGTAGCCGCTGCAGCACCAGGGTCTTTTCCCGGTGCACCTTGCGGCAGGTTAGGTCCTTTCAATACAAAAGCCATATTGCACCATAGTTAAAGTACAGGGAAAAGACATTGCCAAAATTCATCCTTATGTTCCAACGTATGACGGAAGTATTCACAAGGTAAAATGACAGTCTACAATTGCAAAGTTCCTGACTGTAAGTCAGACACAAGAAAACTCGGTAAATTGGATAAATACCCCTGGGTGCAAGGCGTAGCTTTCCACGGTTTTCCTCCAAAGAAAGAAAAACAGAAACGACAGGAGTGGTTAAATATAGTGAGAAGACCAGAAGATTATGAAGCACCCAAATTTGACAGAATTTGTTCAAGACATTTTGTTGGGGGTAAAGGTCTGACACCAGAACACCCAGTGCCCACGTTATTTCTGTATAGCAACTGGACGATTGCAGAAAAACAACGTATAACAAACCGATGGCAGAAACATGTGAGACAGCCGAGGATCGAGTGACCTACCCAGCAACAGAGAAAGGCAGGTTGCCAAGTACAGAGCGGGGGTGCGATTGCTGCGTTGCAACGGTAGCTCACAGCACTAGCTAATTTGGACCAAAGGTATTACACACACAGTAGTCTGTCTTGAGAGACCACCCCTAGGGCAGGTCAAAATGTGGTCACTCAAAACAGGTGGTCTTTCATTAGAGACACAATAACATGGAATAGATAGCAATATTCCATGAGAGCAGTCATAAAGATATGTGGTCTCTCATGGCAGGGGTCTCTCAAGACAGGTTACTAGTATCACTACACATACAAATTAAATACAATAGGATCTCTCTGTTAAGACCACCCATGAGACTGGCAAAAACAGGTCTTAATAGGGGAGTGGCCTTACTACAGAATACAAAATACAGTGAAAACTCGTTATGACACCATCTGTTTCCTAAGAAATGTGTCAGATAACTGAATACCGGGGGGGGGGGGGCCTACTCCCTATACCGAGCGAAATAGGGATATTCCGCTCTGAAGGGTGTCTTTTCGCCAGTACTTTCCCTAACAAAGGTATCAATTTTCCCAAGATTTCCCTAACAAAGGTCCATAAATTTTTCTGAGACCCCTAACCAAGGTCACTGATAAAATCAAAGGGCCCTAATCAAGACCAGAGGATTTACACTCCAGCCCCGTGAACAGGGCGCATGCTGTGAAAGTGATTGACGCGCCCTAATGAAGATCCATTATTTGGTAGGATGGAAGCCCTAATGAAGGGTCATTCTGAAAAACTTGAGCTGCACACCCCAACCTAGAAAAGTAGGCAGTGCCCCCCCCCCCCCCCCCCGGGACTGAATATGTCAGATAAATGAATCAAATAACAAAGAAATTAAACCCTCTGCCATGAAAATTTGTGTCATTATATTGAATATGTCATATATCTGAGTGTCGTTACAGTGAGGTTTCACTGTATCAATAAAATAGACCTAAAATGGAACTGTAAAAATGTGGTTGATTTTAGGGAGTGGTCTCTTTACTTAGTGGTCTTAATAGGGATATTCTATAATGTTTATATTAAATTTAATTTTCAAATGCAAGTACAATGCAATAAATATCTAGTCTTTGAGTGTGTGGTGGAAACCGCAATCCCACTCTCTTAGTCTAGTGGAGGTGTGAAATGCTCTGCAATGCCTGCTCGCTCCAATGGAGCACTGGTTCACACCTGACTGGCACAGTCTCTGATCACACTTTCTTGCATGCAGAAGACAAGGGCATTTTGGCCAATATTTGGGGATTTTATATTTATATCAAATGATTCAAGTTTTATTAAAAAATAAGCAGTTTACTTTTCTGTGAATATGCCTATCATAAACTAACCTATTTGCAGCAGATGTAATTGTTTCACGGTGTTTATCAAACAATAAATCTTTAAATGTTAACTCCTAAATTAATAAATCTTTCCAACATTCGGTTTCTTTTAAGACAACAGCATCTCGTTCTTTGCCCATGATATATTTGTACTCACTTTGACCATGGAGGTATTATACATCTGTATAATACCTCCATGCTTTGACATAGAATCTTATGGGAATACACACCTCCAGCCCACAAGAATTTGGTGTATTTGGTTGTGTATTCAGCCAAATACACATAAACCTCGCCACATCCAACCACGTGCGTGGCCAGTTGTCTCCGTCACGAATGACGGGACACCACTGTCGTATTGGGTAACAAAACAAGGGCCAACACGCACGTGACAACAATGTTTACAAACGGAAACGCCAAGCAAAATAGTGATCGGAAGAGCGATCATGGGTAGATTTCGTTATGCGTGATGGATCGTAGATCATTTCAACTGTAATTCTTCCACAGTCTGACGCAGAGAGGGCTGACATCTTGCTGCCACGCTTACGCATCCAAATGAGGCAGTCCATATTTGGTTCTGTTGCCAGACCACGAGGCCTCGCAAGCCGGGACAAAAATACCTTCCTCCGCTCGGTCTCGGATTTCTGTCCATTGACAAATAAAAAAAAAAAAGTCAATATCACTTACCTCCGGTCAGAATAAGTCTGTACACCCGATTATTATTCTTCCCAACTTTTTGAGACATGTTCCTAGGTTTTTAGCCAGTATCACCTCAGAGATCCTTCAGACATGCCGTGAATACCTAAACTGTGTGCGTGCAACTCACTGGTTTACCCGCGAATTGATTATCAACACGCGCAAGCGCACTACCGCCCATGAACTTCGAGCGCAGGACTGGACACAATATTGCAGCGGATTTTACCCGGAATTCTCTTGGTACTACCGGATTGAACAAGTTTTAACGTACTGAAAGGACAGCACATAATTTCAATTAATTGCATCACAGGGAGGCAGAGAAGTACCAAAACGCAAATAGATCAGGCCCTGAAGATTATACATATATGATCTCAAAAATCAAATTCGATTTGCTTTTCTCGGGCCAAGAGCGGGGAGGGGGGGGAGGGACAGGAGTGGGGGAGTTCAAAGGGTTCGGACGAGCCTCCCTCCCCCCCCCCCATTTTCAGCAAAAGGTCCAACTTGCACCAATAAAACAAAAAGAAAAATAGAGAGAGAAAGAAATAGAGAACATGAATCAGAACACAGCTGTACTTACTAGAATGACAAGATACTTCATTATTACGGTGATTGGTGTGGCTGAGCCGAACACTGCAAAAGGATCTTTAATTGTATGTGATCATTATAAAATGGTCCAAAATTTTGTTGGTGGTTAGGCCGTATGTTAAGGCTTAATAAAATTAGCCTCAGTGCATGAAGTAGACTTCCAGGTATGTTGATCAGCAAAATATTATTATGGAATAGCAGATTTCATAGGATAGGCCTAGGGTCTACTTCAAGTCGTAGGTGGTGTATCTGTAGCTTCATAGAAGGTTAGGATCTAGGTATAAAGTTAAAGTCCAGCTTTGGGAAAATTGTTTTAGATCGCCATCCAGTAGAAGAGAGTCGAAGTCCAGTGTGAGAATAAATTTCCTTCGCCCTCAATTTTTCTTTTAATTTGCTACATGTACATTTCACAACTTGACTGAGCGATATTCAAATCCAAATTTATTTTCAAAGGGTCCACAATTTGCAATTTGACAAATGGAGGAAATAAATGTAACACCGCTTCGGTTTTAACAATTGAAAGACTGCAATTTAAATTCCTGATCACTATAGAACTGTAAGGATCTGAAATATCTGTGATTCAAATCTTAGAAAGTTTAGGACTCTATACTTGCAAAAATATCAATTTCTAAAAATGGGAGAACAAAATTTGGATGAAAGGATTAGGCCTACCTTTTTAATGTACATCAAAAGGACTAGTAATATGCAATCCTGATCAGTGACCCCAATTCTTCAAAGACAAAGCTGACATTGGAAAATTTTACATATCCACAATTTTTTACAATGAAAATATAGTTCTTCCAGATATTGTATTTAACAGGTCTGAAAAACATAGCACTTAGTGTATACCTTGAGTGTTTGGCTATTATGTACTGCAATTATGGGATTTCACTTATTTCACATGATGATGAGGTGATCATGCCGTCAAGTTTTCATTGTCTGTTATTATCATCCACTTTAATAGTGAATTGTACCATGTAAATTGACCTAAGTTTACTTTTTGTCGTTTTCGCTGATGCCCTATACCACAGGAATTCTCGCAAAAATAATTAATTTATCAAGATATCAGTTAAATGCAAAAATTATGCAAAAAGTGTTTAAAAAAGTGTGCCAAACTAACAATTCCCAGTACCGTTTAAAATGTACTTGCAACTAACGTATACTACGACATAAACAGAACAAAAACATGTTTTGACTGTAGTTACTCTTACATGAATATAGAACATCACAAAATCAGCAGGATGGACGCACTCGCTTTCAGGGGGGAAATTCTGGGCACGGCAGATAAATATGCATACTGTTACAGGGTTTTCCCCAGGCCCAGATTTCAAAAGGTAAATTTTCAACAAAACCTGAAAGGTGGTGGGGGGAAAAGAGGTGCCCTTGAGTTTGAGCTTTTGATTTGTGAGGAAAACAGGGCTGTTTTAAGGCCTATCAGTAGATGTAAGTACCAGGGATCTCTTACAGTACAGAGCAAGAGTTAAGAAAAGCAAACAAATAACAGGCAAAAATGATTGAAGCTGCTTTGTCTGCACAGTAGATTGTGGCTCGTCTCTCCTGTGTAAGTTGCGTTACCCCCGCCAAGAGACCAACCAAGGACACGCTTAAAAATACCTTTGTTAAGGGTTTCCCTGTCTGGCCTTTCGAATTCTTGCTGCTGTTTTGGATTTTTTGGGCTTCCACAGATTTTTTTTTTTTTTTTTTTAATTTAGATGGTTTGAAGAGCCCGTCATGTTTTGTCAGCCCCCAGACCCCTCTAAATAGGACTTGTGTCTTTTGGGCACATATCTTATCAAGTGTTCACAAAAAAAAAAAAAAATCGCCACCTACCCGGTTTATTTGTTTAGACCCGTGTGACTCTAAACTAACAAATTTTTAAGGATGGACCAAGAGAATATCATCATGTTCATGTTCACAGGTCTGTCCACGCAGGCGAGAAGCTGCCAGGACCCTTACGTGGTCTTTTCTTTTGATTCCCATGCTTGGTTAGGGGGTGTATGGGTTAAACTGGGGAAGGTAATATTTCTTCCATGGAAATTGAGAAAGCACACTATTTTTTTTTCTAATTCTGGTAACCCTGCCTGGTCCTTTAAAAAAAGGCTGATGACCAATTAATCCCCACCCCCCCCCCTTCCCTTTGGTCTATTGTATTTTTTTTTCTTTTTTTGCTTACTACCAAAGTAGCAAGGGGATTACCAATGTTGTAAACACGCAAACGATATTTGATTTCATATTTTTGTTGTAAAATGTAAAAATAATATATTTAAATTAAACAAAGTTTCCATTTGCTACAAGTTTATTTTATCCCTTTCAGATTCGTATTTTTGACTCTAATGACATGCTCTCTCCACCCTCCTTGGTTACTGAAAGAGTCATAGCATATTCTACCCTTGTGACATTCTCCTTTTACTCCTTGGTAACATCAGGTCACAACTGTAAGCTGACACTTTCTGTTGCCAAAGTGTGCTCAAGTGACATCCATGATGATTGTGAACTGACTTGAGATTATGCACATAAATGTTTTACACTCCATAATATGCATGTCTTGTTTTTTGTTTTTTTGTTTTTTAATTTCAATTTGTTCCATATGATAGCTACACATCCTACAATGTTTACTGAAGATGTTTAACGATGTGGCAAAATACAATACAGGTAAATCAGGCTTATAAAATTTTTCATTTTAGTAACAGAAAAGAAGCTGTTTATGGCCCTTGAGATGCTCATATCCCGAGGCGCTTCAGGTAAATCAGGTTTGTAATATTTTTCATTTTGGTGACAGAAAAAGCGGTTTGTGCCTTTTGAGATGCTCATAACCTCAAAAGCTTCGGGGGGGGGGGGCTCTGAAGTCCCCAGGGCACTGCCCTGGACCCGACAGGGGCCTAAGCCCCCCCCCCCCCAGTTCAGCTCCCGCTTAATTAAATTCCCATCTGTGAATTAAGCACTTGGTAACTTATTTTAGCCCCTAAAATGCACCATTTTCAATTCAAATCTCAAATCCTCCTCCTCCACCCCCCCCCCCCAGCCTGCAAGGCTTCGCAGCCTTTGACTGCATGGTTGCAGGTCTATTCTTTATATCATTTGACACACACACACACACACACACACACACACTATCCAAAATCCTGCCTGTGCCTCTGCTCGTAAGCATCCCCAAACTCGCTATTGCTTTGTTTTTATTAAGGCTCTCATCGGGAGCACTTCAGAAACAAATTAAGCCTGTGAGTTTTCATATAACCAAAAATAAAAAGTTATGGACATGCCAAATTTTCAACTTCATATCCCCTTCATAATTTCCGACAAAAAAGTACTATAAATTGTATTAGCTATGAAATTATTAATAGCAATATATTTCCAGAGGAATGGTGAAAAAAATCAATTTCTTTGCTTTTGTTTAAAATGATTGTGAAGAAAACATATAATAGAAAACAGTAAGAACTGCAACATAGTAAAATGTCATATATGCAGATGAGTGAATATCTTAGCTGTCAGTAGACCATTAATGGTTGTATTTAAATTGAATACGTAACCTACGATAAATATAAATGTATGGCATTTAAATGGAAGAATTATTTGTGTATATTTATAAATTATGGCTAATTAAAGATCTATAAATCAAATTATAGGTGGCCATTCCGATTGCGGCTTCGTAGCCTTAGGAATGTTCTCTTCAAAATGCAACATTTACATATGAAATACATGTGTAAACATCAACGTGGATGTATGTGGTTGAGGTAAAATCATTCTGAATCTGAATCTATGGCAAATTCTTTACACATATAATTTATACCCTTTATCCCAATCGCCTTTTCGAAATAAGAATATGTTTAAATCAATCTTTCTCAAACTTTTCATGGAATGACCTATCAGCACCATGTCATGTGCATAGCTGCATGGGGTTATTTACCAACATACAAGCTATGTGACAGCTTGCTTGATCGTTTGCAAGTTTACTGTTTAGATCATCAATATAAACATTGACCAGCCGAGATACCTATCCGTGGCCTCCCCATTCGATAAGGTAAAAAATAAAAGAATTACCCCTCCCCCCCCCAAAAAAAAAACTGTGCAGAAAACAACACATCGAGCCTTTAACGGTCAAAGTAGATACTACCTGTTGAGCAGTTTACGCAGGTGTGTCAAACGATTTACATTTTCGAAACTTTCTTGATATCCCGTAAAACAGAAAAAGCTATGCCGCGTGATCGATAATAAGATTTTATTTCTTTTAATTAATTGGCCTAGATAGACATGTCAGTGCCATGATTGTTTTTGAAGGCAAACTGATTATTTGCAATATGAAGAAAGTCCTCACATTGTGTCAACAGAGCCGTGAAAAGATTGAAAAAAAGGGGGAAGTAGTAGCCAGAACGATTGGCCTTTAATTCACATTTTTCGTATCATCGTCAGCTCTATTCTCAAGTTGATGCACCAGTGTGCACTTCTGTCTGTCTCTTCTTGATTACATAGTATTTGGGTGGTTCGATGCTTGTTGCACGGATGGTGAAGATCAAGAATAGAAGGTTCACGTATCCGTCCTGGGGAGGGCTCGTCGCTCAGGAGGACTAGAGTTGTGTATTCAAAGTGCTTTTTATTATAATTAGCACCTTAACAACTTCAGAATCACGGCATGTGGAAACACAAGCATTTTCCATGGTATATAACTTGAATTGGGCTGAAAGTTGGGATGCATTATCTGCTAAATTAACCCCTTTATGCAAGGTTGCTTTAATATACAATCCCATTGGAATATACAAATATAACCTGCAAGAATTTTGTGTATTGGATTGTGTGTTCAGACGGAAACACATGAGATCGTATATTTTGACCGCTTTCATTGGCATCGCGACCGAGTGAGGTAGGTTAGGGAGCCCCCCCCCCAAAAAAAAGAGAATTATTTTATGGGGAAAAAGCTGAAACGATCAATTGTGCCTGTAGTAAGGGTTAAGAGCCTTAGAAAGGTGAAAGTGTACTTATTCTTGAACCAGATATATCAAAATAGGTAGAGAGGAAAAGACTCCATTTTTTGGTGCGTGTTTTTCTTTATTTTGTGTGTGCGTGCTATCTTCTTTTCTTTTCTTTTTTTTTTGTACATCTAAATGGCTTCATAGTGATTGTGTAGTGACATATAATCAGATATACTTCAAACCAGTTCTGTTAACAAAATGCACACAATTAAACAGACACACGAAATTACATGAAAATTAATATGACCCACGCTCTTGTCCATGCCAGTGCTGCATCAAAAAGAGCATAAGCCATAAATACAAGCAGGCAGTGCAAAGGTCAATGCATAACTAATAAAATGTAACTTGACTTTTCAAGTTGAAAAAGCCCCCGAGGCAATACAACCTACCAAACGTATCACACCCCGCCTCAGTAGAGCGCGAACATCACTTTCAGAATAGCGATACTGAGTCTGTCTACGCAGGCAAATAAAATGAAAGAGAGACAGAGAAGGACACCTAATCACAGTTTGGTACAAAAACATAGATCAGGGATCATCATGCTAACAGACTGGATGTCACAAATTATATAAAGGAAGTACATGTATAGAATATGAAGAACATTTTAAAGATAAAAAGAAAGTATGGGGTGCTTTCTCAACTCTCATTTAAATTTTACGGTGTTTGGGATATTTCTGAGTGTAGTTGTTAGGCTATTCCGCAGATGAGATCCCATGAATTTACTCATTTGTTACAATGTTGTGAAGCTGCAGAGGGTAGGTAGAAGGTGTCATGTTGTCTTTTCAAGTGCTAGTGAATATGATTACCTTGTGTAAAATAGTAATTAATTTTTCATTAGTCTGTATATGAAATTAATGATGATATATTCATACACGTGTGGTTCAGTACTTGTGTTGACCTGTGTGCAAAGTTACTTGATGTTCTTGGGTGGACGTTCAGGTTATTTTGAATGAATTATTTTGCATAATGTGCAGATTATTTCAATTTGTTTGAGATATTTGTGGCACTTTGAATAGGATGTATTCATATTTAAATGTGGTCCTACTCTAACACCTATTGAGCAAAAGAGAGAGCCACCTGCATCAGGGCAGGTCCATGTATTTAGCATGGTCAAAAGTACTTTCTCAATAAAAGGAACAATACTAACACAGAATAATCTTAAGAAAATGTATTAGCATATATTTGAAACATGAAGGATGCCTAAATTGATTATAAATGGGCTCTCTTTTGGTTGAAAAGGTGTTATGTTTGGATGTTCATGTAGTATATAAAATAAATCTGCCGTGATCACGGTGGAAGCATCAGTCTGTTGCCCCGGCAACACAGGAAGTGAGCAGGAGCGCAGTTAAATATGAATGTCTCCTATTATCGATATATATATATATATATATATATATATATATATATATATATATATATATATATATATATATACATATATATATACACACATACATATACATATATATACACACACACTCATATATATATATATATATATATATATATATATATATATATATATATATATATATATAGCCTGTTCCATATCAGTATGAGTATCAACACGGAGAACTACATATCAGCACGAGCGATATGGAACAGGCCATGCATTATTAAGTTTATCAAATTCAATAATGTTTTTCTCTCTAGGCGGCGCCACAAACTGTACTGATATGACATGCCGGATCCCGTATTGTACAGGAAAACTGTACAATACGACGGCACGTGAGATATGACGATCATTGAACGTCCCATATGATCCCATGTACAGAGCTTGTCATATCTTTACTGATAACATCTTAGGAATATGATATTTAGTAATGTATGGCCTGTTCAATGTCAGTACGAGTACCAGCACTCCATACTTTCATGTCACTGAGTGATATAAAAGTACGGAGTGCTGATACGAGTACTGATATGGCACAGGACATGCATTGTTATGTTTATCATACTCATACATATACACTTAGTGGACTTACTGTTGGAATATAAATAAGCGCACAGCATATTAAAATACTGTCATATATTTATTGATGCTTCTTTTCTGTGTAACTGTAAGTGTACGTATCAAGGACATCACTGCCAGATTGATGAACCCTATCACAGAAAAAGGCAATTTTTTTGTCTGGCTAGGTGGCGCCACAAACTGTACTGGTATAACACGTCATATTGTACAGGAAAACTGTACAATACGGCAGCACGTGAGATATGACGCTCATCGTACGTGTCATATTGCAGAATTTGCCGCATCGTTGCTAATAACATCTTATGGGGCGGTCATTATTTACCAGAGGGGGGCTTGGCGTATCATCATAGTTTTTGTGCCACCCCCCCCTAAAAACGGACAAGAATTTGCACCCCCCCCCCTTCCCGGCAAGTCCGCAGAATTTTGTGACCCACCCTCCCCGCCTTATACTGGTTATTGTTGTATGACTTTGTTATAAACGTTAACTGATTCACAATTTGGTGACACCACCACCACCACCACCACCACCACCCCGCGGGGGGGGGGGGGGAGCAATTTTATGACCCCCTTCCCCACTATTAGGAGCATGTGTAATTTTGTGCCCCCCCCCATAGTTGGGTAGAGAAATTTTGTGACCCTCCCCCCCCCAAATATCCCAAGCCCACCCTCTGGTAAATAATGATTGCCCCCTTAGGAATATGTGATATATATATATATATATATATATATATATATATATATATATATATATATATATATATATATATATATATATATATATATATATATATATATATATGTACCCTTCCGAGGTCCATATAACTGCATCTTGCACCTTTCACAATCTACTATCTCTTACATTCCACAGCCAAGAAGTACTAGTAGTAATTATTTATTTATTTAATTGTATTTATTTCTTTTTGTCCAGAACCACTTCCAAGCAGTCAATACCCCTTTCCCCAGTCCGAACTCTTTACTCTCCATAAGCTAACCTGTCATGGTCTAACCTTTATCAATATGAAAGTACTATTCTCCATATTGCGAACGTTCTTCTTTAGAATTTTGACACAGGCAGTTTAAACCCAAATAAATTAAGGTGTTTGTATATTCTTTATCATGCCAATTTACGCGCTGCAACACACACTGACACTTTTCATGCTGCTATATCAGATAGGTGCCTGGATCAGTCAAGCATTGCCACACGAACGACAAAGCGTGCATGCAATCTTGCCATGCAATATAGGGTTATACAGCACGGTTACATGAAGCGAATGCACTGCCGTAATTGGCTTAGCTTTATCTGCAGTAGGATATATCATATAATAATAATAATAATAATAATAATAATAATAATAATAATAATAATAATAATTATTATTATTATTATTATCATTATTATTATTATTATTATTATTATTATTATTATTATTATTATTATTATTATTATTATTATTATTATTATTATTATTATTATTATAATAACTTGATTTTCTTGGACATTGGGCCCAGACACAGGTCCAGGCAATGGTGATGGACGGGTATTAAAGTATACTAACTACTACCGAAATTACAAAAGAAAATAACGTAACTGTATGTACAATTGTATAGATGTATAATTTATGTCAATTAAGTTTATTCCATGGTATGTGTGTGTGTGTGTGTGTGTGTGTGTGTGTGTGTGTGTGTGTGTGTGTGTGTGTGTATGTATGTGCACGTGTTTTTGGTAATTTCAGGAAAAGTGACCGGAGGTGGGGAGCATGCCCCGCACCCTCCCCCCCCCCCCTTTTAGCATGCTTCGCAGCCTTCGACTGCTAGCAGGTCCATTCTTTATATCATTTGAACCCCCAATCCAAAATCCTGTCAATGTCCCAGTATATTATGCATGTACAATTCGTTTTTGTCTTGTGAGATAAAGTGAAATTCATTTAGCGGAAACATCAGTTAAATCCGGTACAATCTGATACCATCCGGAAAACTTATATAATATCCGGTTTTTACCTCGCCACTCCTCAGCCTCCGTCCCACCTTGGAAAAAAATCAGAGTTTGAACAATTTCCTGTCCATGAAAGGAAGCCAAAATAAGCAGTTTAAATAAGAAACAGCTTGTGATAAGAATAATTTTTCTCTGACTTTGCCCGTATTTTTCCTGAATTCTGCACTCACTTCCGGTGTAAGGAACCGCTGAACCAATCAGAGTCGGGATGGCATTGCAGCCGTCAAAATGGCCAAAATGACAACACATTCATCCAGACGGTATAGTGGCTGTACTCAACTTAAATAAAGTAGACAAGAACGAGAATACTACTTGGTTTTCATCAGGTCTATGGCTTCTGGAGAACATCGTGTGGAAAAGAGAATGGAGGAACATACAGTTGAGGTAACAATGACCCATATTTTCTGTTTTGAACCCGACTTTGTCAAGTTCTGCCTGGTGCCTGCCCTGGCCTGGGTGCCAATGGTGGTGGTGAAGTGACACCGCTTTTTATCATGTAGCTGGGTAAAGTCGTAAAGGCTAACTCGTTATAAATGGCTTGAAAAAATAATGTGAAAGCTAATTTGATGGCTGCAAGGTGAAGAGGCCATCTGCAAAGCATCATTTTATCTTTTGATGAATGGCTACCCATGTTAAATAAAGTTGATCTGTCTGGAGTAGGTGTAAAATCGCTTCTCTCACTGATGTACACAGTCACAGACCCGGGTACAATATGTCAAAATGGGTTTAAGAAGAAGCTCCTTTTGACTGTTGAAAATAAATGCCTATAAATGTGTACTCACTGTTGACTTGCATTTGTTATTTGATTGCAATTTAAATCACAGGGGCAACCAGCAGAATGGTTGTCATCATATTTTGGTTGACACGAACCCATTCATACTGACCGGCCGAAAATACTTAGGGTTAGAAAGGAACAAACAAAAATCGGCGCCCCCATGCTATTTTCCTGTTTTAACAGGGTTCATACAGGTCCTTGAAATCCTTGAAAGTACTTTAATTTACTACCGGCTTTTTCAAGGCCTTGAAAACCTTGAAAATTAATGTTTTTGCAATAAAGTTCTTGAAAAGTCCTTGATTTTAAAATATATCCATTAATGCACCATCCTCCAAAAGTCAGGTTAGCACAATCAATTCCTCCCCCCAGTATAGAAACCCCTAAAATTGGATAGCAAGACACAAAAAAGAAAACTGGTCAAGTTGGAAAGTCCTTGAATTTTGGTAAAAAGGTCCTGGAAAAGTCCTTGAATTTGAAAGCTGCCAAGCTGTATGAACCCTGTTTTAAACACCTTCTGCTGCCAGATGCATGTAATCTTTATACCAAAAGATTCATCACAATCTGCTCTCTCGAGCCCTGTCTAATATTGAGTTGTCAGAGGTATTTTAGCCCACTTGGACCACTTATTTCACGCAAAGCGTAGCGATTCCAAATGAACCACTCTCCGTTGAACGGAAGTGACCCCCCCCCCCCCCCCCCCCCGTGTACTGACTCAAATTTCTCATTCGCTTTAATTGGCCACCGGTGAATAAATTTGTATTTTCGTTTACTTTATTATTTTATTATATACATGTACACAATTTAGAGATTAAAGTTTAAATGGGTCCAGTTGAAGTAAAACTGTGTGGTGGAGATAAACTACTTCTTATTGGAATTTACACCTAAGCCAAAATTCAGTTATGAATATTAAAAATTTTTTTAACAGTCTGTAATATAGTTGTAACACTTGCTTATTCCCATTTTTAGGTATTGGGCAAGTTTGATCAACCAGAAATACAGGACCTTTTGAAGTCCGTGTACTGACTCTGGCCACCTCTGCATGGCAATCATGCACATGACAGATTTCATTGTTAGTATGTGTCTTTGTTGCAAGTGCCAGATTTGGTTTAAAGCTACCTGGGCCATTATTGCAGAATTCATTATGTGTGGGAAGTTTTATGGGGAGTTACCACCAACATCCATGAATATTGTTTCCAGTATATGGATTGACATGTACCTTGCGCCTTACAATGGTACACAGGGTGTTGTTAAGATGCTGTTTCAGACATGTATACAACATCAGATTGATTGAATAAGTCAAAGATTGAATCTTTGACTTATTCACAAAGATCATAGGAGCGGTGCTCATATTGTATTTTGATACTGAAGTCCCCATAGAGAGAGGAGAGAGAGCACCTATGGACCCGGAAGGGGGCGGGGGCAGTCCCATATTTTAGGGTGGATGTGCTCCACTCAGGGTATGAAAGCCAAACCCAATGGGAGCTAATCAATAAGAAAATAAGGTGGGGGGAGGGGGTCTTTGCGAGCTGGTATCGACAAAGTCCCAGGGTAGAAGTGCACATCCCATAAAGGGAAAAAGAGTCGTAACTGAGCTCAAGTGCAATTTATGGGGCTCTTTGGGAAGGACAAGTGGTCAAAAATGAGTGGGTTTTTCTCCTGGAGCCTACCCGTAATGGGAATACTGCCCCCCCCCCCCCCCCCCCCCCGGCCTGTGGACCCTTGGGGAATGCCACACCATCACATCTCATCTGAAAACTGTATTCAGTCTCATTTACCAAAAATACTCGATACAACACCTGGTAATATGATAGATAAAGTACATGCTCATTCTTACTGCAGATTGGCAAAATACATAAAATAATATCTAATCAGCCAAGATGACAAATTATGTACGAACACAAACTATGCTCAGGGTTCGCACAGGTCCTTGAAGTGCTTGAAAGTACTTGAATTTGCTACATTCATTTTCAAGGCCTTGAAAACCTTGAAAATCCAGAATTTTGGACAAAGGTCTTGGAAAAGTCCTTGAATTTTATTCTTAAGCATCACCCAATGAGGTGAGTTGCCAAGGAATATGAATATTTTCCACAAAATTTAGCATTTATGAACTTGAATCACATTAAGATGAACACATTCTGCTGTCATTTTCCTTTGAAGTGGCTGGCAAATTCCATTTGTCAAAATGTAACACTGCAAATTACAAAGTATCTTTTTGCTTTTAACCCCCTTTTAACCCATGTAGGTTTGACAGTTGTTATCAAATCAGGCCTAACCAATTTTGTGAGCCATATTTACATGTACAGCCTACTTTTTGGGACAAAAATCACTATCAAACATACAGGTAACAAAGTACATCACCTTCCTAGAAAAGAAACTGGGGCATTCTTGTGAAAATGTGCATGGGGATAGGTACATCTTCAGGTCTAATTTTACCCATATTTAGTTGTAGCAATTTTATAGACTAGATAGAGTTAATTTCAGGAATACAACCCATACTGGCCGTAGGCCTACATAAGTCACAGTAAACTCATAAAATAATCCATATTGAATTTTTCTTTAAAAGGACTTTGGGTAATATGATCCACATATAGGTTTCTTTGTAAGTTTGTGGAAAGTCTACTGCCTATTTCAAAAATTGAGTCTGATTCATACGCGGTTGGAATAAATAATAAATTTGGAATAAGATGCATTGGTCTTATTAGTAGAAGGTTGAAAAGTGATGATTTAAACAATTTGTTAGTTGTCTTCTATTGCTGGATCTGGTCCTTGAAAACTTGATTAAAGTGCTTGAAAAGTCCTTGAAAGTCCTTGAATTTACTTTTCACGAACCTGTATGAACCCTGTATGTTTGTGGTAACTGAATGTACAACTTGTTTCTCTTTACACATGTATATACCATGATCAAAATTACGTTTCATCACTTACAGCTGCATCTCAATGATTAAAGTCTACCTAACTGTTACAATTAAATTTCCTGGTAGCCCCAACGATAGCAGATTTACTATCGTTAGTTGGGGCTATCCTGACTGCATGTTTTCTTCCTTTTGTAGGTAATTTTGTTACGCATACTTCCCTGTGTCTTTACATGCTGCTATATCATTATATCACCTGTTCTGAATGTTTGGGAAATTGCTTGATATATAACTTCTGGAAGGATCAGGCAAAGTTATTCACTAGGCAGTGATACTCTAGATCCCTGATTTTTAACAAATTGTTCATTTTGGGCACATAGTAATTAAAACATACATGCCTGTTGATCACTATGGAAGTCAATGGAGATTGTAATGGTTATTCACATTTTTGACTCAGGGTGTCAGCTAGAATCTGAAATCTTGGTGTCCAAAATGCTAAATTACAATTACACTTATTATAGAATCCATATAAAATAAAATTACAAAAATGAACCCTATTTTTTGTCAGAAGTGGTTGATTTTTAAAAATATTGTACTACATTTTTAATAAAACTGCTGAGATTAAAAAATAGGGGTGTGTTTGTATTAGGGCATGTGCTATAGGTGGAGTGAATACAGTAGTCATGACTCGGTCCTTAGCTTGGACTGAAAGAGTTCAGTGAATGCAGGTTAGTCCAGCTAAGGCCTATCATTGCTGGTTTGTTCGTTTGTTTTTTTTAATTTAAGAGGTGCATGTAGTTAATATTTTTAGACTTGCTGCTAAATCATGCAGAGTCATATCATCCTTTGATCAATACAAAATATATGTGTAAATAGAGAGAAATCATAAATAGTTGATAGCCATGAAGGTCTCTGTATACATTTACATATATTTATGAAGAAGCTGTATTTTGCTATCCTGTCTTGAGACCTATGGCTTGCTTGCTACAGACCAAAGTGGCATCTTTGTTTGCCATGCCTGAGACCATGTCTCAGGTCATGCCCGACATGAAAAGGTTTTTAATGTGTGTACCTGATTACCAGATTAAAGTTCTATTTGTGTAAATGAAGTGCGACTTTACTAAACAGATAGCTAAGAAATGAAATAACATATTTAATTTTTCTTTTTGGTACATGTACAATGTTTTCTTTAATATTTTCAATACTGCAGCTTTTGCTCATTGTTTATCAGATGAGTCCATAGCACAATACACATGTCCTTGAATTCGAAGTTGGAATGGCAACTGTATGTCTAAAATAGTTAGGAAGATATTTGAGAGTTGAATTTGTTTACCCCCCTTATTAAAATGAATTATGTCAGTTTTAAAGATATTAAACAGTGAAGGTTTTTGAGTGCCCTAATTAGCGTAATTTAAAATGCTACAACTTTTTTTTTATTCACAATGCATTGGCAGGTGTCACAAACCTATATGCACAACTGAAAATGTCTGTGTATCCACAGTTTAGTTTTAAAGGTATGAAACATATTATCAAATTTTAATTGCCTCCAGTTTGTGTTAATTTGAACTTCGTGAAAGCTCCAAGGGCACAAGTTCATAACAGATGCAATGTTCCAGCCAACTGTCAAACTTGTCACTTTTGAAGTTCAAGAAAAGTGTTGTACCTTGGAAAGAAATAAGTCCCAGGAAGAAAGAATGTTCATGTTTGCACACAGACATAATACGGGACATGTGTATTAATTTCCCGCCACAACTGCATACCTGATTGCCTAGTCTGCTTGGCGAGATTCGGTTTGGTACATGTGGGGCAAGCGGAATATTACTGATACTTGGGGAATGAAGAATACTTATTAAAAGCAGGTGGAAATTTTTCTGTATATATGGCTTGCGACATACTAGATGGATACCAGTTTGGCATTTGTGAACGTAAATTTCTCAGAAAGTGCTAATTTTGTGAGAAATGAACATATGGTCCTGTCTGTGACAGTGATGTGACTCACACATCCACCATGATCGTCTGGTGTCAAACCCGTACTTTGTGGCGGGAAATTAATATGTATACGGCATATTGGTGACAGTCCATACATTTGAATGAAGATACATGTACAGTGGTTCCCCTCTTATAAGGCCCCCCTCAAGAGAGGCCACCCCCTCTACAAAGGCCACCTCTCCATGCAGCAAGTATGGCACTTTCATTATATTTTACCCCTCAGGAAAGGCCACCCCACTTATAAGGCCACATTTCTAGTGCATTTAGGGTGGCCTTATAAGAGGGAGACCACTGTAGTAATATGAGTGAGGGAAATCACTGAGGCATGACCACATCTGTGAGACAGATTGCAGTCAGGTCTGCAGCAAAACCTGATAAGATCCATCTGAGAGCAACTGTGTCAGACATAAATGGTGCCACAACAGAGCTACTTGCATTGCCTTAACAAGTGCTTTTCCAGAGGTCTGAAAAAATGCTACTTGATTATGATATGGAATCTGAGTATCATCATTGTGAGGTTGGATTGTAGTATTTGTCATATGTCTATGTCCACAGGATTACTTGTTTAAAAGTGGCCTGTGAAGTTGAAGTTACAGTCATGAGACCTTGTGACCCATAGTCTTGTCAGGAAAATCATTTTATATGGAATGAGTAGGATAGTCAGCTGCCTTAATGGCTTATTGTATAGATGCATGTGGGTTACGTACCCAGAGGCTAGGACATGAACCATGTTCGTCTACTTGTATATAGCTGTGTTATATTTATCCAGCTTTGTACTGGATGGGCAGCATATGGTGGGAATCCCAGCAAACTGAGCATGATAAACGTAGTGAGAGTAGCAGGAATAAAAAGTTATGGACATGCCAAATGATGAACAGTTGTACTATGGGGACACTACACATTATGAGTTGATCGCTTATTGCAGACATGTTGGAGTAAGTTCCGTGTGAATACATTTTGTGTGCTTTTGTAAATTCTGATGCTAGCCAAATATGCTGACTGTTATGTGATTGTTTTTTGGTTTTTTTTCATGGAATGTTTATTTAGTTTATGATATAACTGAACAAGTGTTTAGTCGTTCAAATTTTACACTTTTCATGCTGCAAGAGTCTGTAATATGTTGGTGAGATAATCGTGAAATACTGACCTTTGCTGGTCATCATTTGCATGTCCGTTATGTTCTATTTATTCATTTTATGACACACTTTAATATCAAATCTCTGTCTGATTTATGACGTGTACAGTAAAACCTGTTTTGAGAGACCGCCCTCTAGAGCAGGCCAAAAAGTGGTCACATAAGGCAGGTGGTCTGTCATTAGAGGTGCAATAACATGGGAAAGATGGCATAAGGGACATGGTAAACATGGTCTGAAAAGGCAGGTGGTCTTTCCTCACAGTGGTCTCAAAACAGGTTTCACTGTATTTGTAAGAATATGTGGAAAACTGTAGACATTGGTACAAGTTTTAAAACAGTTACGTTGCACATATATATGTGCAGCAAATTCTTTGAAAATCGTTGGTCTTGTGTTTGGTAGAGCTCATCGTCCTGCTCTTTTTTTTTATTTCCGCAAAAGATTATGGAGGAAATAATATGAATTCTAGGTTGATGATGTGGTCCGTGTGTTAAGGGTCACCGGTAAAATAAAACAGCGAGAGTTCGTACAGACAGATCAAGAAATTTTAAAATAAAATACAGCAGATAAAGTTGGCAAAGGATGAAGAACACATAGCTCTGATTTGTAGTGCAAAGAGATTGGTTAAATTTTTATGGGCTTACAGTATGTCAAAGTAAAATTGACAGATGTTATTTCATTGCAGTAAATACATAGCTCACATGATATCAAATAAATGTGAGAAGTGACCACCAGGTTTAACATACACCAGGCTAAGGACATGAGCCATGTGTTGTGAAGCGGAAGAGGGGAAAAGCCTGACTACTGTCAATGCTTATTTCCATAGTGGACCACAAAAAACACAAGTTCCAAATTTAGAAAACAGAGAGTATTTGAAAATATGACCCCTCAGGGGGGAAAAAGGAAAAAAGAAAAGAAAAATGGGCATGAATGAACAACAATATTGAAATATGAATTTTCCACCTATGCAGACATCTTCATTCCACTTTTTTCCCCTGGTGTTTCCTTGTCCATTCCCCAACAGCAGGACATGTGTGTTTACACATTTGTGTGTTAAATGACATGCTTGATTAAAATGTGTCGTAACTTTTTACATTTCTTGTGACTTACATGAAGCGATTAATAGAAGTGTGGTTCAAAATTACACGACTAACAATTCTGTGTAATTTACATACATACCAATTTGCTCAAAAAATACAGAACTGTTACATAATGAAAGTGTTGATCGCAATCGCTGTCTATCGAGCAAGCATGTTTACCAACACAATAAAATTACCACAGGCATTGTGTCCCCTGTGTGGTCTGTTGATCCCATTGCTTTCCATCCTGAATGTTGACTTGTGCTTTATATTACCGTAAAGATCATTTGTTTTGTCCTAATTTTGTGAAACAAATGCCCTAGATTTTTCTTTCCGTCATAAATTACATGTAGCAGCTCTCAATTGTGATCACTGAATTGCAGCTGCTTTGATCAGCATGTTCAGGGAACATTGCAAACCTTTAGGAGTCATTGCAAACCTTTAGAAGTCACTGTGCTAGCCCATTTGCCTTTGGGTTTTTTTCCACAACAGGTTTTGAATTTGCTAAGTTTCTCTGGTGCAAAGATTGTTTTGCCCTGAATAATTTTCTTTAAAATACAGTGTCAAATGTTGTCTCTTTAATTAATTTTTCTGTAATCTGTTCCAACATTTGTAAAATCTTGTTTACGGTGTTCTTGCCTAGTAGCACACAGTGTGAGCTCTTTGATCACCTTCTGAACAAGCACAAAAAAATGCATATATCGATATAAATGCGTTTGATTGGCTGGAAACAAACATGCGAGTGGCTCGGATTTGCAGAATGGCCTCCATGATTGCATTAAATGGAAGCTTAGGTGATCTTGACCACCTTTCTGCTCGTTAACAATAAAGTGTGGCACTTGTGCAATGGGTGGTATTCAGATGTAACTGCAGACCTGCTCTGGTCCACTTTATTGCTAAGCAACGGAACCATGCATCTGCAATAGGATGAAGGCTTCTGCACCAGTTGTATTACTTAATTTTCTAGAAATAACACTTTTTCTACCAAACTATGAAATATTCTGAAGATGTTTATTATCTTGTATGTTTTAAAACTTATTGAAGGACTAAGCTTTTTCATTTCTCAACTTGCTTCTTTCATCATAAAAGCTTATTTGGTCTTGCTTAATACATGAATCTGTCGGCCTTCCCGATCAATTTCCTTGTTATACCCTATGTTGTGTACCATTCTTAAATTAGGGTAGGACAATAGTGTGTGCTATTCTGATCATAATAGTTCAATGGTGTTCATATATTAGTCTTTGTCTTGACCTAAATGTTTGAGATGTAAAGAGGTGGTCTCTTGCTATTCTGTTATTTTGATTTATTTTGTTTTGCCTTCCAACATTGATTTAAGTGGGAAAAGTGCAGTAGTTTTCGTTTAATTTGGCACTATTTTGTATTTTTTCGTGTTATTAAAGAGTGTATATATTTTTCTTTCGTAAAGTAGATGGATATGCATTGTACCAATAGTGTTGTGGGCTACATGAAGTGTTAAACATGATGAAGTAGGTAAACATTTGAGAACATTCTATCCTTCTTAGTTTTATCAGCACTTATATGTGTCCATTCATGGGAAAGTTGCAAAGATATGCAAAACAAAAGGACAAACCTTGCTTTTATGATTACACAATATCGAAGACAGATGGTTACCTTGAGCATGGCGTGACCAAGCAGTTATCTTGATCATTGTCATTCACTATTAACTTGAAGTAACAGGTCTCTTCTGATAAGAACGTTCTTAAAACCCAGGCAATGTGTTTGTGTTTTGTATTTGTGTCTTTTTGTCCAGAACCACTTCCTAGCAGTCATGACCCCACTTATTCCAGAGTCCAAAATCTTTACTGAGTGTAACTCTCCATAAGCTAACCTGTGACTGTCTAACCTATACAAGCTACGTGTATATACATACAGAAGTACTATTATCCACATTGTTCATGTCCTTCTGTAGAATTTTGACATTGGCTGTATCAGCCCAAATAAATTAAAGGGTCTTCAGCGGGTAACTGCTCAGAACATGTTTCAGAGCTTGTAGCTCCACTGTGTACATGTCACAGAGCTCGGGTGACCACTTGTGTCAGGCTGGCAGTCTTTTCTTCTTTTTGCGCTTGGTCGTACATGGGCCCTCTCTAATCAGGCCTCCATGGCAAGAGGTCAACTCCTCTACAGACACCAGTCCTCCCTGCAGCAAGCATGTTTTTTCCATATTTGATTTTACAATATTTCCCCTTTCAAGCAAGGCCACCTTCCTAAAAAACTACTGTTCTGGTGAATTTAGATTGGCCAATAAGCGTGGGAGCAAGTGCTATATATTCATATTTATATTTTTACCATTTTGAAGCGAGTCCCAAGAAATAATGTGGACGAGGCTTAATATTTAGGCAAGCCCTATTGTCCAGGCCAAGTGAATTTTCATTGGGGACAAGTAAAAAGTCTTGAGATGTATGTTGATTTAACCCATTAGTTGTCCTAAAAAGAAATAGTCAGTAAAAGAGATTTCAAGAAATAAAGTACTGTAAATTGCTTTATTTTCTCGTGTATAAATTTTCACGGTTTTTGTATTTTTGACATTTCACTGTAGTTTTAATTTCACTGTTTTGGATACGATTCCCATTCAAACAATGCTAAAATATTATTTCACTGTGTTTTTATTTTCACGGTTTTGTGCCATCAGCGAAATAAGCGAAAATAAGAATACAGCGAAATTAAGGCAATTTACAGTATTTTAAAATATTGACATTGGTAACTTTTGACCTCACCAGGTGCAAGATAAAATAAATTTGCAAATATCTGCATTCAAAAAAAAAAAAAAAAAAAGCCTTGACTCTAAAATTACTAGCCAACAAATATTGATGTTTTTAATGTACAACCGGACTCACATATTCTTTTTTGGTTCTCAAAGACTAATTTTATTGATAATGTGTTTGTCCCCTGCCCCCACCAATTCTGACTCCTTTGCCCAACCATCCATCCATCCATTACGGTTCATAAATCATCGTCATATGCAAATTTTGTGGTTGCCCCCAGGGTCGGTACTTTGAAATTTGTGCATGCTGTGGTTGGGAATTCCATAGAATAATGACCTATCAATTTTTGATGGGTCATTCTACAATTCCATTGATATTTTGGTTGGTTGCAGATAGTTGTCATCCCTGCATCATGGGCCTCATGTTCAGTCTTTGGAGATGTTGCTATTTTGCTTGGAGCTATATGTATATATACATGCATGTTTTTTTTTTTTTGTTTTTTTTCTTTGCTGATGAATTTATTTCATTTAACAAGTTGCGGGCCTTTAGAATTGTTCAGGTATTTGACTTAAATGTTTAACACATCTATTGATCAGTATATTATTTGTGTTTGTTGTAGAGTCTTGCGGAAGTGTTCCGATGTTTCATTTGTATGGAGAAGCTGCGGGATGCCCGCCTCTGTCCCCATTGCTCCAAGCTCTGCTGCTTCATGTGTATTCGGGTGAGTACACCGGGGTCCATGTGCCTTGGTGAACTGTGGTGATTTCTGCATTTTTGTTACGCACTTCAACCTTTCATGATACCCATCTTATCTGCTGTTTCATGTGTGTTCGGGTGAGTATGTCTGAATTTAATTGTCACTGATGGACTGTGATGAATTCCGCATAAAAGCTTTTATTGTGTACTTTAGCCTTTTGTTATACCTATCGTACTTGTACATCAGCCTTGTATGGGGGGGGGGGAGAGGGGAGAGAGAGAAGATGCATCATGGGAAGGGATGCTTCGTAATAAGGTAGTTGCTGTCCATATTGCCTCAAAAACCCAATGTTTGGCCTAACAAAGAAAGTCCTTGAGTTGGGACATACTACATGTATCTGTAGCAGGTCTGCAATATTATTCATTTAATTGAAAATTTTTTGTATAAAAAAAAAATGAATAAAAACACTGAAGCAGATGATCTTGTTACATGTGGATGCTTCTGGGCAGTTTGTGTAAGTGTTTTTGACAAAAAGAAACTCTTGTGTTCACAGATATTGAAATTGCTATACACACAGTCCTGTAATTCTATTTTATTTCTGAGTTTCAGTCAGTTAGGGCTGTTCCAAAAATTTTACTCCCCTCCCGGGTGAAAGGCAACTTTTTTAGAAATCAGCTATGTCAACAGGACTACAGTTTTATATATATTTTAGACCCCCCACCCCACAGGACACACCAGACTTCCATTGCCTCAAGCCAGAGAACATGTATATGGTTCTGTCTGTCAGCCTACAGGACAGAATGATGAACCAGAGTAGCAGCGACCTACAGTGGTCCCCAAATATATTGGAAGAACTCTTTCACCAAGGGCTACCCCTCTTAAAAGCCTGTCATTCTTGTGCAAAGAGTGTGGTGAATCTGTTATGTTGCCACCCTATAGAGATGCCACCATTTATTCTTAAGACCAGTTTGAGGCTGCTTTTGGGGTGGTCTCACAAGAGGGAGAAATCATTGTGCTGCTGAAGGTGTGGGAGGAGGGGAGAGAAGGTACAGAAGCATGTCTGCTAGCCCAGAATATTTGGCAAAAAAAATTTTATGTTCTGTGGTGCATTTTTAATAGAATGATAGAACTTTTCTGTAACCGTTTTATTACATTAACACACCCTTTGGTGCTGCAAACAAATGGGGTAAAATTACAGTATATTTGATGGGATTGCATTTTCTTCCTCCCTAAAACTGCGTTTATTTTTACGTGTTTCAGTTCATCATGTGAATTTTGAAAATATTGTCAAATTACTGTGGTCACTGTCTGACCAGAACCATCTCCATAGTTGACTCATTCATTCCAAGTGTCTGTCTGTGTGACAAACAAGGGCATTTGACAGGTTTTATTAAATCAAACAGATACAGGCAGGACTCTCTGAAGTTTCTAAACCAGGGAATCACATTGGACCTGACAGGTTTAGTGTAAGACTTAGTGATGGAGTTCATTTCCCTATGATATTGAGACTGGAAGGTTCAATAGAGCCGAGTTGGTGCATCCAATGTTTTTCACTTGTCTGGGTGCAGTTATCTAGAGCATTCAATTTCTGGGGTTGGAGACGTTGGGATGTACTCTAGTGTTTGGACTTTCCGAAATTGTTTAACCATGGTAACCTACCCATTCATTCACTGGCAATCTGCGATTGTGCAGTCACAGTGCATGTGAGTACCAGCAGTGGATGTGTTACCCCATGGCATATAAATGGCTTCCCCACAGTGTTTCCCATCAGCACCTGATGGGTTGCAGTTGCAATGAACGGAGTCAAAAGAAGTCAAATGCCAACAAACAAACAAGTCTGCGCTAGCCACAGTCACTTGTCCTATTCATAGTCATTAGAACAGGTTTAGTGCAACCTCCCCAGGGCATATGGTATATATATATATATATATATATATATATATATATATATATATATATATATATATGTAATTGTGTGTTGTGTCTGTTTTCCAGTTGTGAATTCTCATTGTTTATGTATAGCAATACTGTACAGTGTCGCTCCATGAGGCCATGCTTTCTGCCATGGAAGTGGCTCCATACAGCAGGTGATCTGCCATTGCATGTACAAGTCAATTAATCAAGAAATTGACTCTTGGCCAGAAAAAAAAAAAAGTGGCTATAAAGAGCAGGTGACCTGTCACAGCCGTGTCTGTCTACAGCAGGTGCTACTCTACTATATTTTGTTTATGAGGATTAAAAAAAAGAAAAATAGCCAGGGGCTAAAATAATTTGGCTTCGCTGATAAAGCAGTTTACAAGCTACAGATAACGTAGTGGAGTAAATAATGATCACAAGAATAACTTGTACCTTGGGGCAGACATTAAAGACACCACATAGTTACTGTAAATACAAACACAGTGATAAAATAGTAACAAACCAAACAAAAAAAAAAAACAAAACAAAACAATTTTATTGTCAGGCATTCCATCTGTTAATAAATTAGAACACCTTTGCAACCTGGCTAAGCTATCAAGTTACCTCCATAAAAAAAGGGAGTTATCAAGATTTGTGGCCATACTTCTGAAGAAAAAGAAAGCTAAATTCTCTGCAGCTTCCCGTGTTATTGAAAAACACCTGCTTATATGGGGCTCCTTTTGCTGGTAGAATGGGTGGTCTTCAATCATATTATTTCAGGTACTGTTGAACTGGTGTTTGAGTGGAAGACTCCGTATGGTCCATTACACACTGACACAACTTGTCACCAGTGATGATTTTCAGTGTGTCTGGTCTGTTGCCAGGGTGGCTGTAGTACTGTTCTTGTTGACCTTACCGTTGTCCCTGCCTTAAAAAAAGAAAAAAATTACCAGGCAGGAACAATGATGAAAAATTTAAGCATCCAGTAACATTTGTTACCTGTGGTAGTATGATGAAATACAAACTTTGGCCATATACGAGTGTATATATGTATGATATACATGTATATCATATATCATACATATATAAACAGGTATATGGCCAAAGTTTGTATTTCATATACATGTGTATATATATATATATATATATATTTATATTTAAGTATTTGTATTTTGTAGCATGATTGAAATTTTTTATTTTGTAACATTGCATTGTATAAATTATATTGCGCTCTGTTTTGTCTCAATGTTTTTTCAGGAACAAAAGGTTCGATATACAGTGAAACCTGTTTGAGAGACCACTGTCTGGAAAGACCACCTGCCTTTTTCAGACCATGTTTAACCATGTTCCATTTGCCATCTTTTCTAAGACCACCTGCCTTATGTGATCACTTTTTGGCCTGCCCTAGGAACGGTCTCGTAAAACAGGTTTTACTGTATATATATATATATATATATATATATATATATATATATATATATATATATATATTTGTAATGGCAGTCCTCAACTTGAAAATGTCCTATTTTCAGAGATGGCTGACAGAGCAGAGGTCACAGTGTCCACATTGCAGGTATGTTCTTTTATAGTCTCCCTTGGGGATGGGGTAGGTTTACCCAACCTGGGTGTCTCAACCAAAAGGCTATCAGGATAAAAAGAAAATCCATGAAATTTGGGGCAGGTTTCCCTGACCGAAAAAAAAAATAAATATGTCAATCTTTTTGTGTCCAAATGCCCACAAAATCATATTTTAGTGGTAAAAAAACTCAAGACATAACATTATTAATATGGTCGTTCGTTAAGGGGGAAAAAAACTTCTGATGGAAACTTGTGTCAATCTAATGAAAATATTTGTGTGATTGCTAAAGTTCCCACAGGCCTGTTTGATTTAAGTTTTCTGTGGAATCCCTGCCAAAATGAGCTAGTGATTAAGAAGCATTGATTGTGAACATTCCAGGCTCGTCATTGGTGGATTTTATGACATGCGCCTCTCTGTGTATTTTTCTTACTTTCCACCATGACTGGAATGAAAGCAAGGGAGGGGGTGAATATCTCACAGGGATTGTAGGGCTGAGGAAAGGACAAAATGTTGACCCTTCACTTGCCAAATAAAAATGCTTCTACCTTGTTGTGACCTGTCCTTTACTCAGTGGTGTAATCCCCATGAAAAATTTCCCCCTTTCATTGGTTTCATCCGTCATTAGATGTTCTGTGAGCCTCAAAAGCAGATGTGCCATGGCAGGAAAACGTATAATTATTGTAGAATTTACTGGAACTAATAACCAAATTTTATTGTCTTTCATAAGAATGATCAGATGGAACAAATTTTAAACACAAAGTACGAGAGGAGTAAAACTCGTGGCGGATAATAAGAAAAATATACAGACTGGGACTGTGATGAAGCTCCAGGTTATTATACAAACTATCATGACCGGTGTGTCTGGTTGGGACGAAATGATTCTGTGCAGGAAACCATGAGCTGCAAAGTGTTGAATGGTTTCCTTGCGCAGAGTCGTTGAGTCCAATCCAGAAACACACGAATGATGGTTTGTATTTATCCCATAATGTTTCTATAAATTATTCTGTTTGTTAGACAACAAATGATGGTTTTTAAGCAAACAAGAGGCCAGAAATACTTAGAAAAGCATGACCACCCAACACTGCCATGTGCGGATGAAGCGGTCTATTTTTCTTGAAATGGAATGTGGTACTATGTGATACGGAAAGCAGACGTAATAGCGGTAACACATACCTTCATTACCCTTCCACAGGCGCCATTTTTGGATGAATAAACACACAACAATGTTTGTTGATGATCAGTGAGCGCAATATCCCTATAGCCATAAGACATGACACATTATTGGAGCAAGCAATTAAAGTGTATTGTTGTAGCTGATTGAAATGTGTGAATTGAACAAATCTGTATAACACAACAAAACAGGATTGAAAATTCGCGATGCTAAGAAATGTGTGGGTGGTTGCATGGGGATAAACTTCAGTCACCCGTGTACACTGTAATTCACACAAATAGTGATTTACTTGTGTTGTACGCATACAGCCTGTGCTTTGATATAGGATGCTGTCCCAAATGTTAGTTCAAATTGCAGTTGAGCCCCCCCCCCCCCCCACACACACACACTTTCCAGTGGCCTCATTGTCGATATGTTTTTACCCCCCACCCCAGTAACTCCCTGTGATGTTAAATGCCACCAAACATGAAAGCCTGGATTTCAGAATTTTTGAGGAAGGGAATGCTGTGGAAGCTCCTGAATATTGCTTCATGCCTTTAGCACTTGCAAAACCAGTGCTCTACAAAAGAAGCAATTTGCACCTGGATTTCACTTCTCCATTGCAGTTATTGGTTCAAAACTTGAACCCTTAATGTGTAATGTAATGTCACTAAAGGAGTTACGAAAGCTTACAAAATGCATAATTACAAGTAACGTGTTGAAAAGTATGAAGGAATCAGATTTACCTGTGTGCATAGGGCATATTTTTATGGGCTGTTGCCATCTATTTAGTCATTCCACCCTACTGACACTTTTTCCTGCTAATATTGAAATGTTGTCTGCTAATTGTATTTTACTAATTATGTCTCCTGGTGGAAGCTGGGGGACATATTGGTTTAGTGCCCGTTTCTTCCGCTTCTTCTTCTTCTTCTTGTTCAGGTTCTTCAACACTTGTTTTCCGTGTGATAAATCTTGAAGGACTTGACAGAATTTGATGAAACTTGGTAGGATTATGTATCTAGGCAAGACCTAGGTTGGGATTGTTTTTGGGTGACCGTGACCTAATTTTCAAGGTCACAGGGTCACTTATGTGAAATTGGTTTCCGTTCGATAAGTCATGAAGAACATGATGGAATTTGATGAAACTTTGTAGGATTATGTATCTTGGCAAGACCTAGGTTGGGATTGTATTTGGATGACCTTGAGCGAATTCTCAAGGTCACAGGGTCACTTATGTGAAATTGGTTTCCATGCGATAAGTCATGAAGAACGTGACGGAATTTGATGAAACGTGGCAGGATTATGTATCTAGGCAAGACCTAGGTTGGGATTGTATTTGGATGACCTTGAGCGAATTCTCAAGGTCACAGGGTCACTATTGTAAAATTGGTTTCTGTGCACTAAGTCTTAAAGAACCTGATGGAATTTGATGAAACTTAGCAGGATTATGTATCTAGGCAAGACCTAGGTTGGGATTGTATTTGGATGACCTTGAGCGAATTCTCAAGGTCACAGGGTCACTTATGTGAAATTGATTTCCATTCGATAAGTCATGAAGAACAGGATGAAATTTGATGAAACTTGGTAGGATTATGTATCAAGGTAAGACCAAGGTTGGGATTGTATTTGGGTCACCTTGACCTACTTTTCAAGGTCACAGGGTCATTTATGGGAAATTGGTTTCCGTGCGATAAGTCTTGAAGAACTTGATGGAATTTGATGAAACTTGGCAGGATTATGTATCTGGGTTGGGATCGTATTTGGATGACCTTGAGCAAATTCTCAAGGTCACAGGGTCATTTATGTGAAATTGGTTTCTCTGCAATAAGTATTGAAGAACTTGATGAAAATTGCCAGAGTAATGTATCTAGGTGAGAGCTAAAATAGGATTGTAATTTTCAAGCAAACTTGGTCATTTGTAATTTGTTATCACCTGGAGCTTATTCAGAGACGTAAGTGTTCCACCGGGAGACATTTGATTTTCTGTTGGAAAATCAGTGTGTTCTAGTTTAAGGATTATTTTTCAAAGTTTTGGATGAAACTTGCATAGAAGATCATTCCAAATTATATGCCCATGGTCAACAGCTTTCCTTGGTGCGCTCTGGATGCATTGCGCCCAGAACGCGTCAAGGAAAGCTGTTGGCTTGGTTTTCTATCAGGGTGGAAAGAGTTAAACCGATGTGACCTATTTAACTGACAGTTGGAGCATGCTGATCTAGACCACTCATTGTGCACAATTTGTGGTGAGTGTTGTGAGCAGTCAGGACAACTGGGGAAGTCTTCTTGACAGACTTCATCATTTGAATGGATTTATCTGAAACTAACAGAATGAACAGTGAAACGTGTCTCTAAAGGCCATTCCGTGGCTGACTGAATTGTGGTCTGTCATGGCGGTGCTATAGATACATGTAATGTGAAATATAGTGAGCAAAGTAATGTCAAAATGTTTGTCTTTCAAGGCAAGTGGTCTCTCCTTGGATTTGTTTGTACCAAAAAAGGACCACTACGTTTAGAATTGAATAATTTATCAGTCAAACAACTTTTGCAGGCATATGAAATAAAAGTCAAACATAAACTTATGTGTAAAGTATGGCCTGCAATCGCTCGTAATGTGTAAAGGAACATACACTGACATATTTGATGATTTCAGAGCCTCGCTTCACCTACATGAGCTGGTGAACTGTCGATGGGCGGAGGAGGTAACACAACAGTTGGACACCCTGCAGCTATGTGCTCCGTCTAGTCGCTGTGAGGAACAGGCCAAGGACAAGTAAGTTGTGCCACGAAGGTCATATGTGTTGATGTAGTATAATTCTCATTCGTCCTTCAAGTTGCTAAAGAGGAATATCAGCCCTTGCTGTATTAAAAAAGAGGAAGAAAGGAAAAGGGAAAATCAGACCAGGTTTACAATGTTGAAACCAATTGGTTTGCCGAGATGTTCATGTATGTAAGTCAGTATTCAAACCATGGTTTGTAAATTAATTATGCCCCCCTTCGAAGAAGGTGGGGCATATAGCGTTGCACATGTCGGTCGGTCTGTAGACTGTGGTTTCCGCACAATAACTCAAGAAATTTTAAGCTAGGACTTTGATACTGTACAGGTGTATTATTCTAGTCAAAAGCTAGGCAAAGTTTGAAGATGGGTGACCTTGACCTAATTTCCAAGGTCACAGTGGTACCTGAGGTAACTTTGGTTTCCGCACAATAACTGAAGAGGTTTTTAAGCTAGGACTTTTATATTGCACAAGATTATAGTCCATATTTGGGGCTAGGCGAAGTTCGAAGATGGATGACCTTGACCTCATTTTAAAGGTCACAGAGCCATTTTACTGAGTATGGTTTCATGCTTTCTGCATGATAACTTATACCTTGGAGCTAGAACTTTTATATTGTACAGCTTTATGGCTCTCTGTTAGGGCTAGGTTTAGTTTGAAGATGGGTGACCTTGACCCAGTTTTAAAGGTCACAGAGAGATTGTACAATTCCTGTGGTTTCTGTACGATAACTCGAGAAGTTTTTAAGTTAGGACTGGGATACTTTACAGGTCTGTAGTTCTTGCAGAGGGCTAGAAGAAGTTTAAAGTTTGGTGACCTTGATTTAATTTCCAAGGGTCACGTTGGTACCTGAGTAAACTTTGGTTTCCACATGATAACTGAAGAGGTTTTTAAACTAGGACTTTTATATTGCACTTGATAATTGGCCGTATTTGGGGCTAGGTCAAGTTTGAAGATGGGTGACCTTGACCTAATTTCAAAGGTCACAGAGCCATTTGGTTGAATACTGTTTCTGCATGATAACTTGCATTTTAGAGGTAGCAGTTTTATATTGCACAGCTTTATGGTTGCCTATTAGGGCTAGTTTGAGTTTGTAGATGGGTGACCTTGACCCAGTTTTGAGGGTCACACACAGACAGTAGACTTCCTGTGGTTTTTGCACAATAATTGAAGGTCAAGTGAAAATGAGTGACCTTGCCCTAATTTCCAAGGTCATAAAGCCACTTTGCTGAATATGGTTTCTAAATGATGACTAATTTTACAGCTATAACTTTTATATTGTCCAGGTTTTTAGTCGTTTTTTAAGGATTAGGTTAAAGTTTAAAGATATGTGACATTGATGTATGATCAACCGTCACTAATTAAGTGTCACAAGTGCCCCATCTACCACTATCAATAGGGTAGAGAGGGTAAGGGTAATGAGGGCGGGGGGCATCTATGTTTTACAAACATATCTTGTTTTTCAAGGTTTTACTTTTAAGATGTTAATTGCAAGGCTTAGCATTTGCATAAATGTACCCATCAACTTTACCCTGTAGATCACTTAGATATATAAAATTCCCATTTTAGATGATTGCTTTCTTTTGTTTGGACTGAAACTGTACAGAATACAGGATTGAGACAGAAAGACTTAATGTGATATTATTTGCGGGTAAATTGGATGTGTTTTACGCCTATTTCGTCTAATGAGCTGGTGTGGTGACAGTGGGACTTCTTTCAGATGTGAGCAGCATCAAGAGAAACTGAGCGTGTATTGCTGGACATGTCGAACCTGTATTTGTCACCAGTGTGCCCTGTGGGGCGGAAATGTGAGTACCCTGCCCACCCTTCAGGGTCAGAATTTTGGCGAGAATCCCAAGAATCCGTTCTTGTAAAGATTCTCCTAAACTTGTCTTTCTTTAAAAAGAGAACTAATTGACATCAGACAAAAATCCAAATAGATTCTCACAAAATTTTGCGAAATTCTGGCCCTGCCCTTGATATTCCCGCCCTGCTTGCGTCCGGTATGTGCCCTAACAGGGGAAACATAAGTCCTCTGAGCACACCAGTGTATTTACAAACTCTGCTGGCTATATGCCAGTATGGGGCAAGCTTAGCAGGAAATAATATCGGTCAACCAAGGTAGCGCTTCACTCTTAATTGGCCATTGGTGGTATGGTGATGGGACAGAAGGGGATGAATTATGTCATGCTGTTCCTGGAGATGTCTACATTTATATTTATTTGTGCCAGTAAACCAAGGAAGGCTGATAGGTGACAAAGTAGCCCGTGTTCTATCCCTTTTCAGTCCATTTGAAGTCGTCAGTGTGATCTCTGGGAATGTAGTGGGGTCCAAGTGAAAGATCATCTGAGGCAATTTTAAAATGTTGCTTAACTTTTCTTTTTTATTTAGTTTTTTCAGTTTGTGGAGTGTGCTTCAGTTTCTGAAACTCATCCAAGCACTTCTTATCAGAGGAGCTTTTTCAAACACTTCTCAATTTTCTGTTCTGTTCACAGAAATTTGTGCTGGGATAAAAAAAGGTCTTGCATCTTCAGGGATAGATATAGGCCTTCAAAATTTGTTGCGAAATCAGGAAATGAAACCTGTAGTATCACTGCAAAATATGACTTAGCTCTCGTATAATTTATGGTAAAATATATTAGCCATTTGCAAATTACTGTAGCCAAATGAACGTTGAAATGTCTGTTAAATGGACTGTCTACATTATGAGTACATGCATTGTGTTAAAAAGGAGCAAGATGACAGAAGCGACAATCCACCCATTCGTCGCAAATGTTAAACACTGGGGTAACTTTGATTATCTTATTCATGGAGTCTGAAAGTATCTGTTGACTTCATGTCAGTGCTTCAGTTTTTACCTCAGTTGACAAGTCAGCTGAGGTTATAGCATGGTCCATCGTCCATTGCCCGTCTGTCGGCAATTTGCATTTTCAACCTCCAAAACTGTCAGCCATATTCACTTCAAACTTTGTGGGAATGTACCTTGGGTGGTCTCTACCAAGTTTGTTGAAATGGTCATGCTTAATGGATTTTTCATGAATTTGTTTGTTCATTTTTTGGCAGAATCTTCTCTGAAAGTGCTCTGCCAATTGCTTCACAATTGCATGAGGACACTTCTGGGGACCCCCAGACCGTAACTTGTTCAGCAGGTGGTGCTGCCATCCTTGTGCATTTTTTTTTTTACAAATTTTTGTGTGTTAAGGCTATTTTCAACTTCTCCAAAGCCGGTATTGAGATTGTGCTGAAACATAATGGATATGTACCTTGTGGGAGGGGTAAATAAATTTGTTCATTAAGTAGTGATACTGTTGATCCCTGATTTTTAACAAATTTATGAATCCGGGTACCTGTCAGTTAATGCATGCATTCCTATTGCTAACTTTGTAAGTAAATGGGTATTGCAATGGAAATTCACATTTTCAACTTCCTCTCCAAAGCCCTTAGTCAAATTCATTTTAAACTTGGTGGTAATGTACATTAGGTGGGTTTCTCTACAAAGGATGTTTCAGTGGTCTTGCTACAATGATTTTTAGATTTTTTTACCTTTTTTTTTTTGTTAATCATAAAAAATGTTCTCACAAACTGCTTTGAATGGGCATGGGGACACTTCTGGGGACCCTCAGACATTGATTAGTCCAACAGGTGGTGCTGAACTTTTTTTTCCTATTTTTTATTTATTTTTTGCATGTTTTTCCCATTTGTTGACTTCTACAAAACTGTCACTCAGACTGTTCTGAAACTTGGTCGAAATGTAGCTTGTGGGAGGATTTTATCAAAACTATTCACTAAGTGTTGATTCCCTGGATTCCTGATTTTTAATAAATTTTTCAATTTGGCTACCTGTTGGTTAATGCATGCATTCCTATTGATCACCATGGAAGTCAATGGCAATTGCAATGGAAACTCACATTTTTTACTTCCTCCCCAACATCCTCATCCCATAGACTAGAGTGGGACTTACGATGGTTTCAATGTCAAGGTCACCCGATCATGAGGATGGACTGTTCACACAGTCCTCTTGTTAGTGAGTTCTGTTGCAATGTAAGCCTAAGCCTTGCAACTGTATTCGATTTTTCAGGCACTTGGAGACATTTAAAAAAAAAAATTTAGTCGCTTTTAAAGAACAACAAGAGTAACATTATGCTATTATTGTGGAACCTGTACCTGCTGTTTTCAGCACTCTGGTCACACTTTCAAGCCACTGGAAGAAGTGTACGAGGAGCACATGTCCCGGATAAATGAGGAAGTTAGCCAGCTCAAGCGACGCCATGTTGAACTGATCAGTCTCGTGCAGGAGGTGGTAAGTGGTAATCCGGGAGCAACCAGTCATTTTTGAGCTGGTTCAGAAGATGTGCCTGACAACTTGGCTGAAACTTTTTCAGGCCTGACACTGAATTCAGTCATACTAAACAATCTTTGTCAAGCTTGAAAGCAGAGGGAAAATCTGTATTTGGCTTTGTAATGCTAACAGAGTGAAAAGTGTGTGAGGTACCACAATATCACCTGTAAATTTCTACCTTCACCCTTTTTTTCTGCACTTGAAAAATTTAAAGCAGTATGAAGTATGATAATTTAGGGTTTATTTTGGAATTTTTCCAGGATATACTTGAAAAAGTATAAGTATAAACATCCGACTGCCTGTGTCAGTTTAGAGTAAGGAAAATACATGAGACGCTAGTCATTTTCAGCTAAATTGACCTTTGGAAGTTTGTAATATTTTTAGCTTTACTGATCACAAGTCGCAGATCTTAAAGCATTACTCATGTCTGTCTGTCTGTCCATTCATCCTGCTCTCCTTCCATCAGTCCATCTGTAAACTTTTGCTTGTGAATTCATGCAATACAGTCTACAGTTATCAAGTTTACCTAATATAACTTTCAGGACTTATGAAGTGTGTCAAAATCTATTTCGATTTTGATACTGGTGGCTCCACCTGTATTATCCCATACTATATCGTCAAAGTGTAAAAATTTTGAAACTTTTTTTTTTTTTGAAGAATTTTTTTTTGAAACATCATGAAACTTTGTAGAAATATTGATCAGGCAAAAAGATGAAACATCAAAATTTAGAGGTACCACCAACAGTATTACTACAACACAATGTACACAATGGTCAAATTTTGTAAAATTTTGGGTAAAGATCTATTTTTCATGGTCATTTTAAATAAAAGCACTTTAGTAAAGGACACAAGATACATTAAACTGTATGTTGAGAAAGAATGATGCTGAAAGATACAAATGAACCACCAAAATATACATCCCAGTCAGCAGTGGTTTGTGGTGATCAGCCCAGTTCTAACATTTCAATGATAACTTTAAGTATGTAAGATTGGCTCTATGTTATTTGCTTTGTTTTTCTTTGAAGGAGAGGAATGTGGAAAGTGTAAAAAATGCCAAGGATGAAAGAGTGCGAGAGATCCGCAATGCAGTGGAGCTGATGATAGCTCGCCTGGAGTCACAGTTGAAGAGCAAGCTACATACACTTATGGGTAAGTAAAGCTTGGAAGTCAGTAGCTTAGAGAGAGAGAGAGAGAGAGAGAGAGAGAGAGAGAGAGAGAGAGAGAGAGAGAGAGAGAGAGAGAGAGAGAGAGAGAGAGAGAGAGAGAGAGAGAGAGAGAGAGAGAGAGAGAGAGAGAGAGAGAGAGAGAGAGAGAGAGAGAGAGAGAGAGAGAGAGAGAGAGAGAGAGAGAGAGAGAGAGAGAGAGAGAGAGAGAGAGGAGAGAGAGAGAGAGAGAGAGAGAGAGAGAGAGAGAGAGAGAGAGAGAGATGTGTCTATTTAGCACTTCGACGTTCCTTTATGTTGGGACGATGTATTTTGTTTGTACAAAAAGATTTCAATATATTTTGCTTGCAGGCCAACGGAACCAACTGACGCAAGAGACCGAACTTCTGGAGTCGCTTTTGCAGGAAGTGGAGCACCAGAAACGTACTTCATCCAAGAATGAGCTGATTGCCAAAAGCTCTGATTTGCAGCAGATGTTTCACCAAGTTCATAGAAAGCCGATGGCATCCTTTGTCACTGCTCCAGTCCCCGCTGACTTCACCAGGTCAGTGATTGTCCCTCTGCCTATATGTTGTTTTTTTAGGGTCTTATAAAGTATAATATAGAGACATGTAATCTTCAATTTGTTTCGGTGAACTGAGCTGTTGTCATCATTTTCTCCTGTCATCTGTATGTCGATTGCTCCGCATACATCCCAAATTTACATTGACTTCTCAAAAAATAGAATCCACTTCACACTTGGGGAGTGTATTATGGGTGGGTCTCTTATGTAAATATTTCCTTAGGGGTTTTGGTTAACTTGCTAGAAAATGTCATCAGTGAATATGGTCTTCAACAAAGGTGACCTTGCTTTCATTCTGAAGTTTGTAGGACCATTTCAATTTGTGTTTGTAAGGTCAACGGACTGCAAGATTGTCACATTTCCATTTGTGTTTCTTATCTGCTATTTTAAGTATACAAAGTGTGAAAAATAAGAAAACGAAGAAAGTTCTTTTGCAGCGATTGTATGCAGTTTTTACCAAAGCTATTATTGCTTTTTGTTTTCCTGTGATCAGTGAGATAGTTCCACAGTATGACTCCAGTACGTTTGTGATGAACAACTTCACGGGTCTCCAGCAGAGGGCAGACCCTGTATACAGCCAGCCTCTACACGTATCTGGACTCAGTTGGAGACTAAAAGTTTACCCTGTAAGTATCACGGGGCAGGCTCTTTTTTTTGCAATTGTCGTATTCAATAATGGAGAGGAGACTGCCATTCTCAGTCACCTTCTTTCCCTGTCAAATTAGTGCATTGTACATGTCTGTGAAGTGGTAACTTCATGAAAACTGCCTTTGAGAAGCATAATTGATAATTACACCTGTTAAAGGCACTTTCTATGAAATTCGCAGCTTGATGGGGGCTGTTCGGAAATTGCTTCAAGTTGTAACAAACAAAGAAACAGAAGCAGCAAAAATTTATGCCTTGTCCTGGTTGCGTTTGGCAGAAATACCTTAATCTGCTGTACTGTAATAAGCCTGCAGGGAGTAGGATTTCATCTTCGCTCCAACCCTAACCCTAACTGCAAATCATGTCAAAAGTGCACCAGAAGCTAAACAGGTAACATGTTAAATTTGTGTGGGCTGATACAGCAAAAAAAGTAATTTTGGTGTGCAGCCAATGGGAATGAAAGCTCAGGATTCCTAAAGCTAAAAGGGTTAATTTGATAACTCAAGGTAATTTTACAGTATTGTATAAGAACATGGAGCATTTTGACAAGTGAGACCTCATTATAATGACACTCATGGGAACAGATGGTGTCATTATAACGAGTTTTCACTGTATGATTTGAGAATTTCCAATGCATGTGCATGTTTAACAGTGATATTTTTACCTCCTGAAAAGTGTAGACTTTTGTTTTTGTATTCAGGAAGCTTGCTAATTACTTCATGTTCAGACTTCTGGATGTGTTACACGTACATGTACATGAGAAATATGTTAGTCTTATTTGTTACTCTATATCAGGATGGCAATGGGGTAGTGAGAGGGAACTACCTGTCAGTGTTTCTGGAGTTGTCTGCAGGTCTACCAGAGACATCTAAGTAAGTAACACATAACTTTCAGCTACAGCAGTCCCTAGATGTTAGGGTACATGTACATGAACGCATGTAGTTGGCTGTATCAAAGATGCAGACTGTATAATTCTCTCTTGATGAAAAGAGCTTTCATTTAAACTCTGTAAATGAACATACATGTATTTTCACACATATAAATATTCATGGTTTTGCATTTCAGCCATTTTACTAAGGTCAAAAGTTAAGAAATATTTCCTATCAAACCTATTTTAATGTAGTTGTAACAGAAAAGTGGCTGCAATTCAAAGCTGAATGTTTTTGCACAATTCACTGTAAACATAATACACATATATGTACATAACAGCAAGAGTTGTGACAATGCAGATATACCAAATTAAAAGATACTGCTTGGCGGTTATAACTGCCATGTAATCAAAGAGATGTTGGAGATACAGGTATACATGTACACCACAATTTTCGTCTTTAAAACTATATGATAAAAACATTCATTCTGAAAATATGTTAGTCTGTATGAAACTTTTAAAATGATTCAGAGATTTTTCGCAAATGTTATGTAGATAGGCTGACGTTTTGATGGTGCCTAGAAAAAGTGACTTTTCATTTTTGCATGTCAATATTTTCTGAAGAAACGCAGTAAAAAAAAAAAGTCGGGGAAACATTGGTTCTGAAGGCTTCAATGTTTGAGTGAGTCTTTGTGGAAAAGGCGACAAATAGAACTTGAGAAATAGCAATGATAAACTGAGTTCCCCGCTCCCTCTGATTGAGTTGATTATTTTACAATAGAATTTGTTGGGTTGACTTTGCTGGATTATTTCTGGACAAGTAGTGAGTCCTCAGTATATTTGTTTTTAATGCAGAGTCAAATTTTTCTTCCTGTGGAAGTTTGGGAAATATCTCCTGAAACTTGATTTATGACATCACTGTGTCAACTGCAGCATGGAACCAAGCTTGAAGCTACTTGTCACTTCAGTGTTGACATTACAATGGATGTCATGATGCTGGAAACAGGCCCTGCTCAGATGTGAACTGTCGTTGGGGGTGAATTGTCCTTCCCTGGTTTTACCTTTCATTGTCTTAGGATTTAGTTGGTACTCTGTCCCACAAATGCATTGAAAAAGACAGTACTCAAAACACTATACAATCTGGGTTATAGGCTCGATGATGTATGCAATTGTAAGATAGTGATGGAATTTCCAATAATGTCTCACATGTAAAATAAAGCACTGGATGATGCAGATTTTAGGAGTAAAGATCTGTGGTTAATTATGACCCCTGCCTAATGGAAGAGGGCATATAGTAATGGCTTTTTCCGTGTCTGCATGCATCCGTTACACTTTGTCTCTGGGATATAATTCTATTGTCATCGGCTTAGAATCATGAAACTTGGCACACATGTATCTGGAGACAAGTGTGTGTGTGTGTCATGCATAAAGTGGGTCACTGGGTCAAGTATCTAGGTCACAGGATTTATGTCATAATAGATGAGACATAAAAAATGTCAAAGTTTATGCTTTTTTGCGGTCTAGGTAAATATTTTGTTGGTTTTCACTCTGCAGTCCTAGTGGTCCAGATATGAGATGCACCAAGTTTCATTATGCTCCCCTCCTACTGTAGGAGGGGCATATGGTAATCATTTTTTCCGTCTTGTCTGTCTGTCCACTATTTGTGTCCAGGCTATAATTCGCTTGTCCTTCAACTTAGATCAATTAAACTTTACACACAGGTGCATCTGGACATAAGGGTGTGTCATATACCTTAAGTAGATAACTAGGTAAAGTACCTGGGTCACAGTGACATATTCTTGTAAAATCGTGCCCGAGCTGTAATTCCTTTACTATTTAACTTTAAGTTAGTGCAATGAAACTTCACACATACATATATTTTGACCTAAAGGTGTGTCATGAAACAATATAGGTCACTAGGGCAAGAATCTGGGTCATGATGATGCAATCATATAAAACTACATTGCACTTCTTGTCCGGGCTGCAATTCTGTTGTCCCTCAAGTTAGATTTTAAAATGAAACTTTTCACACAGATGCATCTAGACATAAGGGTGTGGCATGAATAAAAAGTAAGTTGCTGGATGAAGTATCTGGGTCACAGTGAGATGTTCTTGTAAAATCATGTCTGGGCTATTATTCCTTTACTTAGTTTCATGAAACTTTACACACACACATCTTGACCTAAATGTGGGTCAAAGAAACAAAAGTAGGCCACTAAGTCAAGTATCTGGGTCATGGTTATACATCCATGTACAACTACATTACACTTCATATCAGGGCTGTAATTCTGCTGTCCTTTGACTTAGAATCATGAAACTGTAGGCACCTGTGTATCTGGACACAAGAGTGTGTCATGCATAAAAGTAGGTCTCTAGGTCAAGTATCTGGGTCACAGTGATAGCCTATGAGGTGAGGGGGGCATGGATCCAGCAATCTCTGATTGCCTTTTAATTTTTTCCCTCATGAAGCACTGTGAGAAAGAACAGAATGTGTTTTGAAATGATGTGTTTCATATTTTCAGGAAAGCACAAAATGATTTGTGTGGCTTAAAATATGATTTCAAATGTGGTTTACATATTAATGCTGGTATGTTTTGTTTACATGTTGTGGAGTAGAGTGTGATTATCACTTCAGATACGAGTATCGTGTGGAAATGGTACACCAACAGTCCCGAGATTCCAGTAAAAATATTGTGCGCGAGTTTGCATCCGACTTTGAGGTGGGGGAGTGCTGGGGATATAATCGCTTCTTCCGTCTGGACCTCTTGGCCAGTGAGGGGTACCTCAACACAGAGTCTGACACACTCATACTGAGGTTTCAAGTCCGCCCACCAACATTCTACCAGAAATGCAGGGATCAGCAGTGGTAAGTTGTGTGGAAATTTAATATTTATTTTCTGTTGTGGATGCTAGTGTCTGTTCATTTTAAAAACTGCCTGTACTTGTTAAAGCCTGAGCAGCAACTGAAAGACTAAATCCAAATGCACAAGATGTAACAGTTGGACACCAGTCTAGATTGGGTTGGGGACTGCTAATATTATTCAGACTTGATACTTTATTAATGGGAAATGCAAATCTACAATCTGACCAACTGATTAGGTAGGCTAACTTAGGTACTTAGCATCACATTTCAGTTTAGACTGACTCTTTGATGCAGTATTGCATGTTATCAGTTCATAGGTTTTTCAGTTGCAACTTAAATGTAATTTGAACACTGCAAGCTAGCATGGCACCAGGCCAGTACCGAGTGCTGATCTTGTGAATCTCCCAATGAAAGCGGTCGTGTAATGTCATGTATTCACAGGGTAGCCAGATCTTCTCAACTCAGTGAAGTTGCAAATAAACTGATGGTAAACTTACCAAATTTGGTAGGATTGTCAGTTATTATTTTGAACCCAGAGGCAAAACATAGATTTGCGCTTATTTGATGAAGTTGCAGTTTATATCAAAATTAAAAGATGCACATGTATCACGATCACAACAACATTGTCAAAACTTGGCGGCATTGCGATACTGATTTTTTTTCTTCTGCCATGGCAAGAGCCATATGTCTACCACTGACATATATGTGTTTAATTTCAGGTATATTAACCAGCTGGAGACAGCACAGACACAATACATTTCACAGGTCAATGACTTGAAAGAGGTGAGTGGACTGAGTGCACATGTGGATGGATTCATATATGTACCACTTTGTCACCCTAGGTGGCAGCACTGAAGAGCTTTAGGTTACAGACCACAGTTGTGATTGGCTGGTTGCGCATCCCAACGGAGATAGTCCGTTATTGTGAAAATACTGTGTTTTCAGCATGCTGTAGCTTCTGTTTAAATAAAGTTAGCAAAGTCAGGTTTGCTGCATCGCAGAGTTGCTTCATTGGTGGTCATATAGGTGCACTGTCTTCCAGGCCAGGTAGGAACTTTATGGTGGGGAAGAACAATGATGTGACCCTGGCAAGAGCACAGTTCATACACCTGTATAAAGCTGACATCCAGGTGTTGTTTCGTATTTCAATTATCACAAATTAACGAGCTGGGAATTGTATGACAAAAATCTGTCCATATTTTTCTGACATTTTTATCTATTAAATGCCATTCACGGAATTTCAAAATACCAAAATGCTGATTTTTTAGACTGAAAAATGCTAATATGAAAAATAGAAGGATTTATAACTGTAGTCTGTGGCCTTTTACTTGCCATGACCTTCAATACATGTAGTTAAAAGTGACTTGATTTACAGCAGGATTTTATACCAGATCAGAAAAAAAAGAGGTAGCGTTTTAGTAAATTTTGTATAGAGACAGTATTGCCCTTTTTTAAAAGAAGTGTTGATAAAATATGTTTGAAGCAATTTATTAACAAGGATTTCTTTGTTGTAGCGATTGGCCATAGAGCTGTCCAGACACCAGAAGAAAGGGGCTTCACCAGGTTAGCAATGTATTGTTTTGCCACATTGTTTTTAATCTGATGCGATCTGAAACATAGTAAAAGAATCAGGGTCTGGTATAGAAATGCTTTGCAGCAAAAGAAAAGCCTACATACTTCAATGTGTGCTGCCACTTACAATGTTGCAATTTTGTGATCAAACGACTTGGGTATATATACATATGTATGTGTATATATATATATATATTTAAATTTGCCAAGTTACAGTTTGTTAAACCTTAGTGAAGTCATTCGAGTTTGATGAAAATACATCATAACGATTAAAGTTTGGCATGGGGAGCTTACCAAGAGTGTGTGTTGTGCTGACATGTATATTAAGAGACTCTGCATTGTGATGACTTATATTAAAGGACTGTGTATTGTGATGACAGATGCCCATGTTCCACTGATAGATCCCCACAGAGGGGACAGTCGCATGAGCCAGCATGCCATTCACCATCCCAAGCCAGTGCGAGGGGTGTCCACCATGGAGCTTGAGGTGGTGCGAGGGCATGACCACAACGGAGACAGCAGCAGCTCCGACTCCAGTGATGTAAGTGTTGAATGAAATAGAAATATTCATTGTGAGAATTGCACAGAAATATCTCACAGCAAGAAGATCCAAGAAGTATCTCCTGGTGACAGGAGCAAGGGACTGGTCCTCTCTTCCAAAATGTGAAGTCTTTCCTGCTCGAAATATTCCAAAGTGCCTGTTGTTCAAATGTTGTCAGCTTACTCAGTCTTAGCTCTGCTGACTTGTCAGTCAGCGGAGCGTAAAGGATAGACTTTGATCCCTCCATCCATCCATGCGTCCACAATTTACATTTTCTATTTATTCTCCAGAACCATTGGCCAATCCCTTTCAAACTTGGCCAAAGAAAGTTCTGTCATTAACTGACAAATTAGTTTAATGTTAACAAATTGTCATGAAACAAATTTCCTCTTGTTTCATTAAAGAAACCAGAAAATATCTGCCGAGGGCCTGGATATTGAAGTGGATATTTCACATGCACATTAATTTATAATCTAGATCACAAATTTTTAAAGAATCTAAAGTTTTGAAAAATTTCATTGTGAGGCATTTCAACTTTTTAGCTTTACATTTCTGAATCATTTTATATTTGACTCATTTATCATGTTATTTTACATAGGCAAATATAAACTAGATCTTTAAGTTAAATTTGATTTATATCTTTGTGACAGTAAATACAAAGAAAAAAAGTTTTGGCAAAATCTCAAAAAGTCATCTCCGAAACTACTCAAGTAATACTTTGAAATTGATAAGGGACACTTATGAGCAGAAGAATGGGACTTCCACAGTACACGGGTGACCTTGACCTCATTCACAGGGTCACATGGCCATTCTGGTGAATTTGACTCTGCAGCAGATAACTTGAGAACTACTTCAGCCAAGACTTTAATGTTTTACATGTTGGGAACACACTTAGAGGGTATATGTGTGGCCTTGACCTCATTGCCAAGGTCACAGGGCCACTAATATGAAACATTGATAACTTGAGAACTATTTGACCCAGGAACATGTTTGTTTTCTTCTGTGAAGGTCAGACTTATACAGCGCATGGGTGAACTTGGACCCTATCCCAAGGTCACATCCCACTAGTGTTATATGTATGAATTTCCAGGTCAGCTGAGGATGGGCTGTTCGCACAGCCATCTTGTTTTAATTCTCTTGGTGTGATTTGCATAACATACATACACCTTTGTTTCTAATGTCACTGTCTTTTACATTCAAGTAATATTTTTTCTTGTGTTGACTTTGACTTTAATTTATATCTAAGGTCACAGGGCCATGTTGTCGTGAACTTGATAACTGAATGAATCATTGAACATGATGAAACTCACTGGATTGTCTTTCCGTTAAGGAAACAAAAATGTGTGATCAACAAAATATATTTCACAGCTGGAAGAAAACTTTAAGAAATTAATGTTTATCTTTGAAGCGCCAATGCTTTGTATAGTACAGTCTAAAGACATAGAATGTTGACACATTATTTTAGTTCTGTGTATGGCCACTTTCCATTATTCAGGACCTCAGTGAGGGCGAAGCAGATGAAACCCAGGAAGAGATGGAACATCACACGGACAACAGTAATGACGAAAATGACATAGATGAGGAAACTATGTGAGTTGTGTTCTATCAAAAAAAAACAAAAAAACAATTAGCCTTTGTCTGGCTTTGTCATAACGTGGACGTGTTCTGTCATTGGAGGTGTCCTTAATGTCATGTCATTATGTCTCACCATGCAAAGTACAGGAGACATCTTGTACGTGCATCCAGTTCTTCCACTTCTACTTGTTCAACCTGTTCTTATTCTCCAACACATGCTTTTATGGCAATAACTCCAGAAGTATTTCACCAAATTTAATTAAACTTGATAGGATGATGTAATTTTACAAAGTCCGGGTTGGGATTGCAGATAGGTGACCTTGCTTGATTCTGAAGGTCAGAGGATCTCTTGAGGGGAAAAGTTGGTTCCCAGATGATAGCTGAACGAGTTCACAAAAATTGAATGAAACTTAAGTAGGATAATGCATTTTACCAAAGCCTAGATTGGGACTGCAGATGATTAACCTTGACCTAAATCTCAAGGTCACAGGGCCACTGAAGTGGAAGTTAGTTTGTGTGTGATAGGAATGACTTGATCAGACTTGATAGGATCATGCATCAGATAAAGATCATAGTTAATATTTAGAACGTATAGGGTGTACTCCGATATAATTGTGTATGTGTAGCAACAGAATTTAACACACCTAAACATATTTTTTTAAAAAATTATGTGGAGTTTGCTGCTGACAGTGTATCCATAATTAAGTGGCACAACTGATCTGTCACCTGTCTGATATTGTGAACTTTGGATAGCATTTTGGAACAAATTGGTTCACACATTTTATGAATTCCATTTTGCAGACACTATAGAAGCACTCTGATTTTTATTCCACTGATATTTTTTTTTAAATCTCTGCATAGCTGCAATGTTCATGGACGTCCAAAATGTATTAATTATTCATGTGCTCACAGGTCCGGTGACAATGATGTAGAAAATGGCCAATGGGAGGACCAGGATGAGGGGGCAGTGGGTGGAGCTACATCTCCTGACAAACAGGTCATCTCCAGAGATGACCAATCGAATAATAGGTAAAGAGTTTTTGGTCAACATGTGAAAACTCATTTTGATGCTAAGCTGGTGAAACCTTTAGCCAGTGGATTGTTTTAATATTACTGTGTACTCAGATTTCGTATAGAAAAAGCTGTTGGTCAAACAGCTTCAGCAAATGAAAATCACAGACAACCAACATACATGCAGCATGGAATGAAATGTCTACCTTAGTTCAAATGTACTTGACTCTATAGTAATCATGGGACTGCTGCAGCTTGAAATCCTTGAAGGCTAATGTAAATATAAGACCATTGTGAGTTTATGGCAAATCTACTGGTAGGTGCTAAAACTCAAATGGTAGAAATGACCTATCAAGAAACATGCCCAAGGTCAACAGCTTTCCTTGACATGGGGTTGCTGGGCAATTTGCCATGCTGCCCACACCAAGGGTGGCTGGTGGCTCGGTGTTGACCCATTCCTGGTCAGAGTATGACTGAGTCAATAGTTTTTCTGGCCGCGGGTTGGGCGCATTGTGCCCAACCCATGCCAAGGAAAGCTGTTGACCTAGGGCATGTCATCATGATATGGTCTTACATACTAATCTGAGCAAAAATGATTTCTAATAAAGAGAAATTTAGGTAAAAATGTTAAGGCAGGTGACTGTATAGGTTGTGGCAATAGGAGCAGGAGAGGGTTAAGGGTATGGGTTAGAATGGAAATTGAATTTTAATTGCTTACTTTTTTTTTTGTCTATCTTAAAAGTTTTGTAATGCAAAAATGAAAACAGGGAAACCCAAATGATTTTGTTTTGTATTTGGCCTCAATATAATTTCTTTCTTAAAAATCTCGTAATTCAATTCATATCACAAGGCCCAAAGAGGAGTTTAGGATCAGAGGTTTGATGGAACATTAGTTTCATAAAGTAGCTGCAGGTTAAAAAAAAACAAAATACTTCACAGAGTGTAAGATGTGCATAAGAAAGAATGAGAAGTTTTAAAGTGCATAAAAAGAATTCCCAGTGATAATGTGTTTGTACACATCAGTCTGCACTATGTTTCAAAATAGCAGACTCATATGGAACAACTGAAGTCCAAATTCTACGGAAGACATATATCACTAAAGTGACCACCACTTTTGACAGCAGATGCATTAACATGTCCTTGCAGGGACCAAAATGATCAGCTGATGTTGCTTCAATTTCTGGACCTACAAGACAAGTCATCGAAAGGCCGTAAGTGGCCGTTTTCCCCACGACCGCCATCGCTGGTCGCCAGTGCAGGTAAGTAAATGCCCATGTGAATGATAAGATGTTGTAATCAAACATAGCATAGAAAGTAAATTTAAATTAATTTTATGTTTTGTGTTGGAATAAAATTCTAAGAATGCATAACAGACATTTTTCTTTGATCTGATTTCATCAGATGATATACGTTTACAAAGGGTAAACCATATAGATGTACATAGAAAAAAAGTGGATCCTATGTTGTATGTACAGTGTCTATTCTTGAACTTTTGAGTGCCAATATTGGCACCCAGATAATTTTCCAAGTTCAGTTTCAATGTGCAAAAAAAAAAAAAAAAAAAAAAAAAAATGGGGGAGTCAAATGTTCCTTGTTAAACCTTGTTAGAGAAAAAAGATCGTGAAGATTTCACATCCTGTGTGAAAATATATGATAATACAGTAGTTGCCTTCGTTTGAGGCTGGTACAAGAATGGTGGAAATTATATATTGTATGGTTGGCCTCCTAAGACCACTTCATGTTAATATTGTCTGAAACAGTAGGTTTTTTATAATAGTTACCAGTTACAGTTGTGAATGTATCATTCAGGCTACCAAAAAGTGGACTGTTGATACTAACTCAAGTGATTAGCAGGGGACGTTGACGGTGTCTTTGGTAACATGTTTTGCCAGAAAAATAAAAGTAGAGTACTGTACCTGTACAAGTGCCGAAATTACAGAAATAACACTCATTGTTGTCCACAGGTAATGCACGAAAGCCAAAACAAGATAAGAAATCAAGATTGGTGACATCACTGTCGACAGATGAGGTGCTTGAGAGGATTCAGCACCAGATGGCCGAGGTGATGGCATCAGCAGCAGAGGCAGCCAACAGTGCCATAGCAAGTGAGAATGACGCCCGGGCAGTGGCCGAACATTCGGGTGGAGGTAGACATCCCTGCATGTGTGCATGTAGCACCGTCTATTTGTCCAACACTAATTGCATCTGTTTAACATTCAGTAACCCATGCTTACATTGAAATCCCTTTCCTGAATAAGACGATCTTGCATTACACATTGTTACATGTCTTATAATTCATAACACAGTGCTCCGTCTTTTTAACACCCCTCGTCACAAGGTGGTATCTGATATAGCATGGTGCTCTCCCTGAAGTACATTTCCCATTACTTCTGTGTTAAAAGTCATCTTCTTAGGAGGTGTTTTGCAATTACGTAGTCTGCTTCGTGGACCCCACCAGCAGGGTTACAAAGAGGGAACACTGTATTGGACAGTATGGGAGTAAGCCTTGAGCTGGATCCTAGGTGCAAAGGGTATCAGACGTGAATTCGCCCCTAAATCCTAAGGTCATTTTCCTTCACCGCTTCAACTTCTTATGTTTTATTATATTGTTAGGTGGAGAGCTGTATGCGCTGCTGTCCTGCATCGATATTCTAGATAAGCTGACTTGCTAGTCAGGCTGAGGCTCAGTCGTCCACCGCCTGTATGTCCATTCACAATTACATTTTCGATGACTTCTCCAAAACTGTTGGCCAGATTCACTTCAAACCTGGTAGCAATGTACGTTGGGTGGGTCTTGACCAAGTTTGTTCAAATGGTCATGCTCCAATGATTTTTAGACTTTTTATGAATTTTTTTGTTCTTTGTTTGGGCAAATCTTAAAAAATCTTCGAAACCACTCATCGAATTGCTTTGATATCACACAGGAACACTCGTAGGGACTCCTATTTCTTAATTTGTTCACCAGGTGGCACCTTGTTTTTTTGTATTTCTTAAATTTTTTGTTGGTATTTGCTATTTTTGACTTCTCTAGAACTGTTACTCCGATTAAGGACAGTTAAGATACCAAAAACTTTTGCATGGCCGATTTTGAAATTTTAACGGTTTTCACAAGATGAATGTCCTTTCTAGTAGTTGTCAAAATTTCGAGCTTTTAACTAAAGTAGAAATAGGAGAAAAATGCCAAAAACCACACAGACATGTGGACATCCGAATGTCCATGTGTCATTCTTTTGGATTTCAGCCGTGAATCATACTTAACAGCCTGTCACGTGGCTGCAGGTAGTAACAGCCCATGGCAAAAGGAGAGTGGTATCAGGGCGGCAATGCGAAATAAGGCAGCATGCCGAAAGTATGTTTGTGGGCAGGGAAAAGATGCAAACATGCTATCATATCATAGCCTTAGTGGTTTACTTTATAGTTATCTTGCTTGTTTTGCGTTCTTATGAAGGGAAACTTTAAATGTTCAAGAGGAGCGGGAATCGTCAGACGATGTCCGTTCAAACTTCAAAGGCCGTGCCGCGATGGATTACCCCAGTGGTCCTTTACACTTAAGACAGGCGGGGAATCAACAATACTCACGTACATAATAATTTTTTATAGGAACCCAGGGATGAAGAAAGAAAAGTACAAATAATCACATCGCAATAAGCGTAAACGTGTACAGCAGAGAAAACGCACAAAATAGCGTTACAAAGCTCAGGTTGGAAAGAGAAATGAACCTCATTGGGCAAACAACTACAAAATAATGACAAGCTAACTAAGTAAAGTGTAAAGACAAGTCTAACAAGCTAACTACATAAAGTATACAGATAGGAGATGAGTAAATACAATAAAACACTATCCCTAAAAACCGGGTTGAAGAGGTAGGGGGCGGAAGACCAAACCCGCCATCTGTACAATGACCACGAGCGGCCGCAGGCCACCCCACCGAAACTAGGCAACACAACTTTCGTTGCCAGGCTTGAGGTCACGGGGCCAGGAGGGCCGCCTCCATGACGTTACACTTTGAAACCAGACTGTCGCTGCTGCCTTTTGACAGATCGCTGAATAATGTTTTCCGTACTTCAAAAGCTCTTTTATTCATGTGATTGGCCAAGAATTGATTGACAGCCTCCCCAAATGTTCAGGGACGATGTTTACGTTTTGTACAAATATCAGCTCAACGTTACCAAATGGTATTGTTTCAGAGGCAAACGATCAACATCAAATGCCTTTGAAGCTTGTTTTCTCAGAAAGGATAATAGGAGGAGAGCCCCACCTAAGAATGGTTATTCCAAGAAAACGGCTGGGCAAAATTTAATCCGGTGAACGGCTTTTGATTCTTTAATGTCTGAACTGCAAAAAAGATTCAGCGATTTTCTAAATTTTACACTGTTCTTTTTCTATGAAATGAAGAAAATGAACATCCTGAAATTCAAAGGGAAAATTGAAACGTCAAACTTTGATGATGGATAACAGAAAAACGAAACCAAACATAAAAAATCGCAGGATCGTTTTTTGTTGCCAATATGTCAGGATTTAGATCCAAGTGTAATTTTGATTTTATCACAAATAATTAGTGACTTATATCGACATTTATGGGGTGGATGCTTTGCGGTCAACTTTCAATTGTTTATTCAACAATTAACATCACAGACACCCAAATAAGGGACATATAAATTCTTTGGAGTATGACGAGTACACACATAAATGATATTTTATCCTAACGCAAATACGTTTTGAGCTAGGATTGACTAAAGTGGGATTTATTTTTGGTGTCTTACCTGTCCTTAAGCTAAAACTTCATGGATATGTTCTTTGTGAAAGGGTCAAACAAAGTTGTTCACTTGGTGGTACTGCTGTGGAGTCATGATTTTTAACAATTTTTTTCAATTCAGGGACCTGTCGGTAAAAGCACCTTTCCTATTGATTACAATTTTTAAGTTAATGGGCAATCTTAGCTAATTCACATTTTTTGACTTCTTCTCCGAAACCATTAACCAGATTGACTTCAAACTTAGTGTCAATGTACAATGGGTGGGTTTCTATCAAGTTTGTTCAGATGGTCATGCTTCAGTGATTTTTGGCTGTCTTATGAATTTTTTTGTTCCTTATTTTGGTAAATCTTACAAAATCTTCTTCTCCTGAACCACTCACCCAAATTGATTTGATATCACACAGGAACACTGCTAGGGTCTCCTAGTTCTTAATTTGTTCACCAGGCGGTGCTGCAATTTTCAGCTCAGCTGATTTGTTAGGTATGCTGCACTTTAAGGAGGCTTACCCGTCTGTTAAGAAATACTTCCAAATGTCGTATGCACTCAGCTAAACCTCAACAGAGGTCTGTTCAGTTGCATTCTTGATTTTGTGGGACACGCTTAGGTCAACTGAGCACGGTCTGTTCACGCAGCCCTTTGGTTTAAACATATTTATTGCAAAAACAATTGGCCAACAGGCGATGCCTATATGAAGGCCTCTTGTAAGAGCCCTTTAGTTTTTCAGTTGGGGTACTTACTGGTAAATGCACCTATTGATTGCTATGTAAGTCAGTGGGCATTCTAATGCTCATTCTCATTTTAATAATTTTTTCTTACAAATAGTTGTAAATGTCATGTGCGCTCAGCTTAAGCTCAACACAGGTCTATTCAGTTGCAACTTGGATTTTGTGAACAAGTTCAGACCATCTGAGCACAGGCCGTTCAAGCAGCCCTCTAGTTTTTTTTTTTTTTTTTTTTTTTTTTGATTCAGAACTTCATTGAAGATGTGGCACTGCTGCACCTGTTTGTACAATACCATGATCCTTTCATTAAAAAAAACGCTCCTTGGGTAGGTCTGAAAGAAGACATATACAGCAGATGGTATCTCAAAAGAGGTTAAAATGGAAAATTTGACAATGGGAACCTGATAAATGTGGTCTTAAAAGGCAGATTATCTTTCATACTTATGGTCTTACAGGGGCAGGATGATAGCACCCAGGTCAAAGCTTTTGTCTTTAGCCCTGCAGACAGTATGTGGCAGACCTTGCGTCATCAAACATGCCACGTGTGACAGTCATTTGTAACAATTGCTTTAATTTTTTCAGTGCCAACTGTGAGTAAAGTCAAATGACTTAAAGCAAACTGCTCCGAATTACAATTATAATAATAGCACTACATTCATTATAATTATTGTAAAAAGACTTTTGATTCATGGTCAGCTTGTCTGCAGTTACATGGAATATAGTAGTCCAGCAGCTTTCTTTAGCCCGGTGAATTGTACCCAAAGCACGGCAATGAAAGCTGTTGACTCAGGCGAGAATGTGGCACTCAAAGAGTAAATGCAGGATAGCATTGGATTTCTTTTGTAAGGAACTGGGTATCCCAAAATGGTTTTAATGTACCTCCTGTCGTCGACATACTCTAAATCTACCACTGAAAGCATGAAAACTTGCTCGGATAAGTTAAGGTTGATGGCTTTGCCTCAGTCCAAAACAATGCCCAGACACATTTTAACCTAAGTTATTCTCTGAATAGTAAGTCAACGGCTTTCCTCTGTGCACTCTGCAGTAATTACCAATCTAGATGAGAAAAAGCAGCTGACGACAATAGACTGTTTCTTACAATTTTCAAGGGGAGCAAGTTGCATTTGGAGACAAAAGGGTTAGGTTTTCTGAAATTTAACTTCAAGTTCCTCATTCTATATATTAGTTTCAGCCACAATAAAAATAGAAGTGATTCATCAGCAGATGTGCATGCTACAGTAGATGATGACTGGCACTAATACCACATTAACTACACGCAGACTATGCATGTCTTTGGGTCTGTGTTGATAAAATATGAAATCATGCATTGTTTCCGCTGGTACTCACTAGAGGGTTTGCAAACACAAGTTACGTTAAGATTTATAGTTACCAGATCTCCTCATGTTTAGTTTTCTACCTGTCGCTGATAGTGTCAATGTAGTCTCCACCTGAGGTACATGTGTTGTGGTAACCGCATTAACTACACGCAGACTATGCATGTCTTTGGGTCTGTGTCGATAAAATACGAAATCATGCATTGTTTCCGCTGGTACTCACTAGAGGGTTTGCAAACACAAGTTACGTTAAGATTTATAGTTACCAGATCTCCTTCATGTTTAGTTTTCTACCTGTCGCTGATAGTGTCAATGTAGTCTCCACCTGAGGTACATGTGTTGTGGTAACCGCATTAACTACACGCAGACTATGCATGTCTTTGGGTCTGTGTCGATAAAATACGAAATCATGCATTGTTTCCGCTGGTACTCACTAGAGGGTTTGCAAACACAAGTTACATTAAGATTTATAGTTACCAGATCTCCTTCATGTTTAGTTTTCTACCTGTCGCTGATAGTGTCAATGTAGTCTCCACCTGAGGTACATGTGTTGTGGTAACCGCATTAACTACACGCAGACTATGCGTGTCTTTGGGTCTGTGTCGATAAAATACGAAATCATGCATTGTTTCCGCTGGTACTCACTAGAGGGTTTGCAAACACAAGTTACGTTAAGATTTATAGTTACCAGATCTCCTTCATGTTTAGTTTTCTACCTGTCGCTGATAGTGTCAATGTAGTCTCCACCTGAGGTACATGTGTTGTGGTAACCGCATTAACTACACGCAGACTATGCATGTCTTTGGGTCTGTGTCGATAAAATACGAAATCATGCATTGTTTCCGCTGGTACTCACTAGAGGGTTTGCAAACACAAGTTACGTTCAGATTTATAGTTACCAGATCTCCTTCATGTTCAGTTTTCTACCTGTCGCTGATAGTGTCAATGTAGTCTCCAACTGAGGTACATGTGTTGTGGTAACTTGCTTGAATGAGAGCAAAACATTTTGTTTGTAGATGGCAAGAGGACAGGGCCAGTCAATAGCAATGTGAGTGTGCTGAGCTCCCTCGACAATAAAAACATTTATGTCAACGACAGCTCAGACAGCCTCCTGGACTTAACTAATGTCACTGGTGAGATCATGGTGTTCTTCTATCATTACCCTACCTACAAGAAAACCTAGAAGTGAAGATTGTGTATTTGGAATTTCATTTCAATCTTAAGAAGACAACTGCACCACCCAGTATGCCAGTGGCATAATGACTCTGGCCTAGCTGCTGGGACAGCTTGGGGGTGCTGACAATGGAGGGAGTAAAATAAACTGAACCATTACAACTGTACACTCATCCCTGTCACACAAGTGTACAATTGTAATGATTCAGTTTACTCATATATTTATAGTTGTATGAATACTTTGTTTTTGCACACATATATATTGCCCTGGGGAACCTTCAGTTAAAGTCTGAAGGAGATGATGGTGCAATAATTATGTATTCTCTGACAAGGGGTACATATGAAGTGTGTAGTAGCATTCAAGCTTTTTGCTGACTCTGAAAATCTGACATATTGCCTTATACATTGTATTCTTGATTATGGTGAATCCTGGGCCCATAGTTATACTATTACACACATCAAGTAGGAAAGAACCTTTGGAGTTTTCTTTTGGTGTGGTTGATTTTGAATTGATTGACCCTCAAAGGTTAAACTGACTTGTTGGCTGATTTCTTGGTAACATCAAACATTTGGTCACCTATTGGGAAGCACTAATGTAGTACATGATAGCGTAGTATAGTCTGCACTTGTAGAAGTTGCAGATTCTAATCAGTAAAATGCGGGATCATCAAGGTCCTCTTGTGTAGGTCATTGGGCCCGTAAAGTAGAAAAAGTGATTTGGTGATGATGGGGTGTAGCTTGGACATCAGTGGAGAAGTGAATCTATCCCCCCAAATCAATATTTTGCTTGAAAGTATATTGCATAAAACTCTAAACGGTGACCTATTTTTGGAGTCACTGTTACATACGTATAGGTTAAAGGATTGGTGATGGTCTGTTAGTTACTATATGGGGGCAGGGTTCACCTGAGCTTTTCAGGCTCGCCCATGTCAGGTGAACCCTGCCCCGATATAGCAACTAACAGACAGTCACTAATCCTTTAACTTGTTTATTTTCCCGTATGGTAATTTGACACGCCCATGAAGGTCAGCCAATCATGTAACTGGTTTAATTTGTGCAAGCACGTGCATTTTAGTTAACGAGCGGCACATCACACGTAATTAATGCAATCAAGGTAACAGCATCTAACGGCCTACTGTCAATCACAAAACTTTGTAGTAATTTGACACACCCATTTACAAAAATGTCATTCAACGTTTTCAATATTATGACGGGGCTATATGGAGCACAGTTATCCAAGATAATGGACTCACAGAGCATCTAACTTCAAAGGATTATGGTGGCAAGAGAAAATAATTATTGATATGAAGTGTGGCACTTGTGCCGGTGTATCATATTTCCTATACAACTTAAAAAGCTATTTAATCTGGAAAAACACCAGCAACAGGAAGCTGGACTTGGGGTGCACATTTTGAACAGTAACAATTTGTTAATCATCGATGAAGGTCAAGGTCATATGACCACTAGGAATGAAGGGGTCGAAATGTGAAATCGATGTTAGCATTCTGGCTTGTGAAATTTTTTGTGAATCTTAAATAAAATTTGGTGGGATTCTGGAGGAGATCATCATCTCGATTGGTTATAATACTAGTAGTGCCATTTGCTGCCTCTCTTTCAAACCATAAAAATGTCTATTGTAAATTGCTTTATTTTCGCGTGTAGAAAATTTCAAGGTTTTTGTATTTTTGACATTTCACTGTAGTTTCAATTTCACTGTTTTGGACATAATTGCCATTCAAACAATATTAAAATACTATTTCACTGTGTTATTATTTTCACGGTTTTGTGCCATCAGCAAAATAAGCGAAAATAAGAATACAGCGAAATTTACAGTATTCACCCAACCTGGTGTTGTTTTGTTTTGAATTTCCATGTGAATTCAATCTGTTGCAAGTCAGCAGAGCACTAAGCACCATGGGCCTCTTGTGTTGCAAGTTATGTACTTTAAAATGGCAGAGCTAACAAGTTTGTACATTTTTTTTCTCCTAGGTGAGGATGAAGGAGTACACGACACAATTAGCAGTGCCAACACATCCCTGGAACAAGGACCTCTGGAGGAGACCTCCCTAGAACAGTACCCTCTTACCGATACATCCTTGGAACAGCTGCCGCTCATTGAGGCTGTCACGTCCGAAGTGACCTGTATCCCCACGTGTAATACGGCCAGGCTGGTGGCTAGGATGAGGTAAGGGGCATTAGTACTGCATGGGCTTTGGCAATACTCTACTTGTACTAACGTTTTCAGGTGTAGATTTCCACAGATTTTGTGTTTCGGGCATCTAACTGAAGTTTTAATTTCTCCATTTTGGACACACAGTAGTCCTTCAGTCAAGAAACCCTCCCTAGGGCAGGCCCCACAATGGATTGTCTCAGTGGTCCTACAATGGTGGTCAAGTAACATAAAAAGATAGCTCAAGGCACTTGAACAAGGCGGGGCATATAGCTTTGCTTATGGCGGTTGGTCAGTAGAGAGACTTTGGTTTCCGCACCGTAACTCGAAAAGTTTTTGAGATAGGACTTTGATAGTGCCCAGGTATATGCTCCAGTGTAAGGGCTAGGTGAAGGAAGAAGGTGGTTGACCTTGACCCTATTTCCAAGGTCACAGAGGTACTGTAATAAGTTTTGGTTTTTGCACCATAACTTGGAAAACTTTTTATGATAGGACATGTATATTGTACAGGATAATAGTCCTTATCTAGGGCTAGATCAAGTTGGAAGATGGGTGACCTTGACCTAATTTCAAAGGTCAGAAGTGTACTTAAGTGAACTTGGTTTCTGCATTGTAACTCAGAAGTTAAGTTATGACTTCAATATTGTACATAGTAATAGTCCTTAAATAGGGCTTGGTCAGCTTAGTAGATGGATGACCTTGACCAAATTCCAAAAGTCACCACCTAGAGTCCTATTAGTGAACTTGGTTTCTGGATGATGACTAAAGATGTTTTGCACCTAGGGCTTTCATATTGCACAGGAATATAGCCTTCTTTAAGATCCAGATCAGGTTCTGAAATGGGTGACCTTGAGTCAGTTCCCAAGGTTACAGAGCTGTATTACTGAATTTGGTTTCTGCTTGATAGGTGCACAATTTTTAGAGCCAAAGCTTTTATTTTGTACATACATGTTTATAGTCTGCTATTAGGGCTAGATCAGCTTCAAAGAAGGTTGACCTTGACCTAATTTCCAAGGTCACAAGGCCACTTTAGTGAATTTAGATTTTACATCCACTTCCCAAAGCAGACATGACAGGGCTTAAAATAAATACTTTTATCCTCCAGCCAAAACAACAAAACTGGCTAGGGTGTATTTCGTTCACGTTAAACATCTTGAGTGTAATTCCCAGCCACGGGTAAAATATCACCAGCCAACTGCCAAGTTTACTAGCATTTGGCTGGTGGCTGCTAATTTTGAGCCCTGCTTGTCCTGTGAACCTAAATTTTGACACTGGACAAAATGTATGTGGAATTTAAGATAACAAATAATAGACATTGATACTATTTACCAGGACTTATTCTCATGACAGCTTGGTTTGTTCATGCTCTTTGTACGTGTATTAAAAATGTAAAACATGAAAAATATGGACCACAGCTTGTAACCCTTTCCTCCTTGAATTAAGGCTGAGTCAACAGCTTTCTTTGGCATGAGTTGGGCACAAAGTGCCCAAGTGTCCAACCCGTGACCCAACTCATGCCAAGGAAAGCTGTTGACGTGGTCCATGTGATCTTGATAGGTCTCATCTACAATTCTCAGCCAAGTTGTTTGTCATTGCTGTCAGGATTCATACAAGCCTTGAAAAGTTTGGAGAATTTTGGAATTTCAGGTCATGCCCTTCAAGGCCTTGAAAAGTCTTGAATTTTACACTTGTGTCTTGAAAAGATTGGAAAATCATATTTTGTACTCAGGCTTGGGTATTTTAATTGATTTGGAACAGAAATGTGGGAAGTTTAGTTGAATGACACCTGTTGTTTTCATTACGTGTTGGCCCTGATGTTACTCAAAGCTAGTTTGGAATTTTGGACAAATCAGTCTGGAAAAGTCTTGAAAAAGTCTTGAAATTTGTGGCCAGACAGGTGTATGAACCATGGCTGTTGAAATTAGTTGAAAACACTGAAGCAGACGACAATTAACCACCAGCCAGTTTTGGCCAGTTTGGGGGGGGTTAATGTAGAATATTGCAATCATCATAAACTATGATCATGATATGGATGTAAATATGTAAGACAATTGGGATGACCTTGTCATGTATGAATTCAGATGTTAAATCAGTCTATATATTAATGAATATTCCAGGATACATACTTATCTGACTTGGAATGCTCTTTATTGCAGTCAACTGGTGGAAGATAGTATTTTAGCAGAACCGTCAGCAGATGGCAGCAGTGGTCCCAGGATGAATGCTGCTGTGGTTACCAAAGACTCGAGTATGCACATCTGTTTATTTTTCGAGTTGTCCAGGAAGATTTAGTGAATAAGTTTATGTAGAGCATATGAATTTTCAAAGAGAAGAGTAGGTCTCAGGAAGAGCATCTTGTATATGGATGCATACTAAGCTGAGGGTGGGGGTGGGGGTGGGGGTGGGAGGGTGTTGGTTGAGGGAATGGCAACATAGCATGGTGCGTACTGTTATAAATTGTGCACTTATGAATGTTTCCACTCTCTTGACCTTGTTTATGTTCCAGAAATCATCAGTCATAACTGATAAGTTCTAAAAGTGAACAGTATTTGTTTTGAGTCAAAACTATGTGCTTAGACTAAAAAATATTTTTGTAGAAAATGTAACTGTGAGTGGACACCAATATATTGATGCGATTATTATACTGAAAATCACCTAATGATTATATGTAGTCAATGTATTGGCAGCTTAACATGTGTAGAGGGACCACCTTTGGACATGTATCAGGGGATTTTCAGCTCAGTTGACTTGGCTGAGCTTGTACCATTGCCCTCCACCCATCATGGCCCTGTTACCATCCATCACAGGGACAGATCTAGGTCTTCAAAATTTGTAGCCATATCAGGAAATAAAACAGTTGTCACTGCAAGATTCGACCTACATCTTATATAATTCATGTTAAAATGAATTTGGTCATTTGCAAATTTCTTCAGCCAAATGAATGAAGCGGCATTTGGCTAATTGGCTAATGGCACCAGCGGTCTCTGCCATAAACAATTCTACCTTTCAGGTTCTTGTCAAAATCCATTGGCTTGATACTGGTCCAACTTGGTTGGGCTGATCCTTTGGTGGGTCTCTACCAAGCATGTTCAAGTAGTCGCACTTCAGTGATGTTGAGCTTTTTTTTTTTATTAATATTTCTATTTATCCAGGTAATCTTCAACAATCTTCTCTGAAACTCTGTGACCAATTGCTTGGGAAATGGATAGGTACACTGTTCGGGACCCCGAGATCTTAATTTAAGCAAGTGGTCCTGGGATTTTTTTTATTCAATTTTTCCATGAATTTTTGTGTTCTTTCAACTTTTTTACCCCTAACCCAAACCAAATGCGGGATTACTTCAAAGCTTGGAGGAAGTATAACAGCAACAACAAGTAAAATTTTGGGAAGCGACAGTCAGGACAATTCAAACAACTTTAGAGATAACAGAATTTTAATCCCTCAAAATTGGGTTGTCAGTCTTTCCAGGGCTGGCACTCAGAATTTTACCATTGTAGCTAATTTGGCTAAGATTATGTTAACCTCTTTAGCCAAACCCAAGAGAAGAGTTCTACATTTTGAAATTACATGTATGATCAATAATTCTAAATGAAGTAACTGCCATGAATATGGAAACCAAAAGTTGAATAAATTATGAAATATCCTCAGCCAATTTGGCTAATGCATACAAGCTTGTGGTAGCCAAATCACAACTTTTTCAGCCAGTGGCTATTTGACTAATGAGTGGCACTAGTCTAGCTTTCAGATGACATTCCAACTGAACCACAAAAGTCTGTCCCTAGTCGAGGACTTTCCTTCTGACCCACAGCCGGGGTAACCAGACATTGGGGATATAGCAAGTAACTTGGATAACTTTTTTCGGAATCTTAAAGTTAAAAAGTTTTTTTTCCATGACAAAGGCATGGGAAATCAAACTCAGAATTACACACACAGGGAGCCTGCGACAGGAACTTCAAACACTTTCCAGCCAGAAAAGCAAAACCATGTCAGCTGTAATTTTAAAATTCCCAGCACTTTCACACCTGGAGAGGCTACATTATCAAAATTATCAGCCAGTAGTGGTCCCTGAAAGTCCAAAGTCTATAAATTGAATAGTAAAAAACTTAGTTTCCTATGTTCATTACATCGAATAACATACTCTTGGTGTTCACACAGGTATGCCCTGGGGACTGACGTTCCTGAAGAGTTCCTCCAGCAGTGAGCGGAGCTCTCCATCTCAGGGGAGGGAAGAAGGGCAAAAGGATGGTGCAAGTTCATCATGTGGCAGCTCTGGACCAAAAAGTAACCCCAGTAGTCCCACAAACCCGTGTGTAGAATTCAAAAACCAACCAAACAGCTCAGACAGGTAACTATGATAGATCTGTAGCCGTGAATTCAATGGCCACGATAAAAATTGGACACAGGTTTTTAATAGCTCATCTGATTTGGCAGTCAACTGACCTTAAGGGAGGCTGGTCAGGGTTCTGCATCAATGGTGTCGCAGTTTGGACTTCTTTGTAAAAGCTTGTGGCGGGATCTTCTTTGAAATTTAACTTTAAAATTGATTGGGATTCATCTTCGGTTGGTCTCTTCAAAGTTTGTTCAAATGGTCATGCACACGTGAATTGTGGATTTTTTAATGAAATATATTGTTCAATTTTTTTTTTTCAAGAAAATTTTTGAAAATCTCTGCTCTGAAACCAGTCAGCCATTTGCTTCAAAATAACACACGGACAATTCTGGGGAATCCTAGTTCTTCCACACAAAGTGACACTTTGATTTTTTTTTTTAACTCAGCTGACTTGTCTGTCAGCTGGACTTACAGGATGGTCCATCATCGGCGTCCTAGTCATTGTTGTCTGTTCCCGTTTAGACTGTAGCATGCCAGCCTGCAGTCAAAATACATGATGCTGATAGGACAAGGAGACACACCAGCAAGGTGCATCTCGATGACAAGAGTGCAGCATTGAAAGAAACAATAGCATTTGGCTAATGGCAGTCCTTGTGTATTTACAAGGAACATGAGTGTAGCATCCTTATTACAATTCAGAGCCCTTCCTTTCAGGTAGTTCAATTCTAGTCGCTGGTGGCAGTGAAAGAGTTGATGGCATTCCACAGTAATTCTCAAGACTGTCAAACAGATGTGCAGATATCCTTCACAGTTATAGTCCAGTATTTATGTCATGCAGTACACCCAAAAGTATGATGGAAACATCTTTTATTATTTGGTTGGGGAAGAAGGGCAAGTCCAATGTTCATCCCTGAGGAGCAAATAGACAGCATCAGTTCACCAAGTGCAACATGACGAAGCGCAGGAATGTGAACACTGGTGTTCATAGGTGTCAGTGGGTGATAATGAAGCGTAACAAAAATTTGGGCGGTGAACACTACACCGAAGAACAGTAAATGAAGGGATTGGACATAACCAAGATGAGACAAGGTGGGGTAGTCATAAAACAAATTTAATGTAACAGTAGTTTCTTTCAGGAAATTCGAATCAGTCATGTACCTATACCAAGATTATGCAATGGCATCAACTTGAAATCGTCTTACATTGTCAGTATAAAGTCTTAACAGCGAGAAAAATCTAGTTAAAGTTTTGAAAGCTACAAGCAGTGAACGAAACAGTAGAATGTCAAGTGTGGAAGGAGCTCGGTGTGAAAGTACAAAATAAAGATATGGGTGTATTAATTAAAAATTAAGAAAAAAAAATTCAGAGACTGTTCATTTGGTGTACTATTACAGAATGAGAGGGAAACAAATGATAGGAAGTCTGAATGGCAACTCTTAAGATTATGAACATTTTATATACTAAAGGCTTCATAAAGGATTGATCATCTCATGTATTTGATTTATGTGATGAATACAATTGAATCTCCAATTAAGACCACCTCCATAAAGAAACCATTTCTATACTAAGACCAATTAGCATGAAAACTTATTACATCACGGCGTGTTTACCGCGGTGCATCTTGGGGGATCGCTGGGGACAAGGTCAAAGCAGTGCATATAGTATAACATGGCTGTGGTTGCAGTATGGCTGATGTCCTCATAATATGAGATGAAAACAGCTTCCCCAGAACAAAAGTACCTTCTGCAATAGTAGAAGACAACTGTAAGGAAGAGCTACAATGATGGCCGTGCTGTCGAGGGTTCAGTTCAACTCATGGGGAATCCAAACAAAGTCTCTGTTTCTGATCAGTTTGATCCAGGTTTTCCTTTCCGTTTTGTTGGACGGCAAGGGGTAAAACTGAGTCCAAGTGTCTTTCTCTCAGAACTTGTGCACGCAACAGTTAATGTTCAGCGTTTTCTAACTTTCTCTGATCGGAACAGTACTTGAACATACATGTATCACAGCGGCAAGAATCAACACTGCATCTAACATACTTCATGTACTGTACTGTGAGTCTGAAGGTTACAGACTACAGTTGTGATTGGCTGGTTGCGCATCCCAACGGAGATAGTCCGTAATTGTGAAAATACTGTGTTTTCAGCATGCTGTAGCTTCTGTTTAAATAAAGTTAGCTAAGTCAGGTTTGCTGCATCGCAGAGTTGCTTCATTGGTGGTCATATAGGTGCACTGTCTTCCAGGCCAGGTGGGAACTTTATGGTGGGGAAGGACAATGATGTGACCCTGGCAAGAGCAGAGTTCATACACCTGTATAAAGCTGACATCCAGGTGTTGTTTCGTATTGCAATTATCACAAATTAATGAGCTGAGAATTGTATGACAAAAATCCGTCCATATTTTTCTGACATTTTTGTCTGTTAAATGCCGTTCACGGAATTTCAAAATGCCAAAATGCTGATTTTTTAGACTGAAAAATGCTAATATGAAAAATAGAAGGATTTATATCTGTGGTCTGTGGCCTGAACTGTTGGCTGAGTTTGTCCCTGGTGACCCCCAAGATGCATTGCAGTATTAAAATACGCTGTGACGTAATAAGGTGACAGGGTAATTTACAGGTCATTTCTATTTATCTTTAATTAGAGCATATTTCTATTTATCTTTAATTAGAGCATATTCCCATTAAGACCATTCCCTATTAAGACCACATTTTTCTGTCCCTTAGGCGGTCTCAATAGGAAGATTCCACTGTATTACAAAGAGTATGCTCATGTCACAATGCATGACCCATTCATCAGAGTACTGTTTGAAGCACGTGTAAATTGTGTGTGTCGGAGGGCCACGGCAGTTGGTGCATGATTCAAGCTCAATTTTAATGTCGCATTTCTCTTTGACAGGTCGGATGACCCCGACTCGTCTGTGGTGTGACAGAAACACCACAAAGTCAACGCGAATCTCATTCCTGCCTGCTGACTCTGGAACCTGGATATTGACAAATTGCATAAACAAACTGTATATATATATATTTCATTTGTAAGTATTGAGGACCTGCACTGTGTATATTAATGCAACCAGTTGCACTATGTGAATGTCATCTCCAAATTGAATGCATATGTGAATATTAATTTAAAAGTATTGTATTGAATTGCCATGGTAGAAGACCTAGTGTTTGTGACTATGGACTAGAAGTGTACGTGGAAGTCAAACTGAACACGGAGCCAAAGAGTCAGGCTAATAGAACATGTTTAACTCTTTCCCCCTTAAACCGGCCAAAACCGGCTGGGGGTCAAATGTCGTCTGCTTCAATGCTTTCAACTAATTTCAACAGTAATGAAGAACAGTTTTGACTGAGAATTGTAGATGAGCCCTATCAAGATCACATGCCCCAGGTCAACAACTTTCCTTGGCATGAGTTGGGCACTTAGTGTCCAACTCATGCCAAGGAAAGTTGTTGACTCAAGTGTGAATTCAAGGGGGAAAGGGTTAAAGGAAGGGACGATAATTATGCGTAAAAATACACAATTTGAAGAGGAACTTCCTGAAGGAAGATTTGTGGTCATAGCTATATAAGCCAGCAATAATGTTTGTGGTAAATGTCACCTACCTGAGTGTAGAAGCGAGCAGTTTACATGACAGTACCATGAGAAGATCGAGACACAGGTCCCAGCAGACTTGTTACAGTTGAAGTCGTAAACCTGACAGCCTTCCTGCAAGGATGTATGGGAAAGGAGGTCAACCCATGGGGGTCCTGCATCTCCACTAATTGTATTGTGAACTTGTATGCTGCAGTGGCTGCCAAAGTAACCCCAGGACCAGGATATTTGCCTGCTTAGCAGACCGAGCTCTGTATTGACTTTGCTACACTTGGCCTGGCCCAGAACTCTATGATATTATGTAGTGAGGATAAGAAAACTCCACTTTACACTTATTTTGTGCGCTGGTGAACCAATCAGGAAACTGATCTTTGTTAGCTAGGCTCTTGACAGTAATGTCTGCTTTGTTGCAGTGTAGTCCGTTAGCATGGCAAACAAAGTGGACCAATCAGAATTGGAGTCGCTCAAAACAGGGATTATATAATCAAAGGACAGCCCAAGTGGAGTGAAGGAAACAGGAGATTTGTCTGTGTAGCAGAAAACCAGGGTATAGGCTTAACTCGTTCAGTGCCAAGCATGACTACAGCTGTTCCACGAAAGTCAAACTAGTCTGAATAATCGTTAGGATCCCAGATTTGTATTTCTCATAAAAAGAGCTTTCATTCAAGTACCAGCATGCTGAAAGTTCCAGAAAAAAATATCCCAGGTCAACAGCTTTTCTCGGGGCACATTAGGCACCCAATGTGCGCCGAGAAAAGCTTTTGACTCAGTCTAAAATTTGGCACTGAAAGAGTTAAAGTATCAAACTAAATGAATGTGGCTGAGAAATAGTCATTACGGGTTACTGGGATGGCCAAGGGGTCCTGATTGAGGCCTGGCAATCAGGATATGCGTGCTAAAAATGGAAGATTGCTTGATGGGGACTTTGAAACTATGTGGCTTAAGCTACTGGCCATCGATGTGACCATCAAAGTGACAGCTGGATAACTATAAGTGGAAGGGAAAACACATTTGACCTCAAAACTAGCCTGTGAATTTAAATTGTATACATGTACATGTAGCTTAAGTGGCCAGGCTTGTGGCCCTGCAACTAGTGTATATATGGTATGTGTACCTAGGTGGTCAGCATGTGGCCCTGCAACTAATATTTATATATGGGCTTAAGTGGCACATGCAAATGCCAATCAACAGAATGGTAATACATCGGCACTTGAGTGGAAAGGCCTAGATTTGCCTAATGTGATACAAAGATTATGAGACAACCAGTTGCATATCATATGTGGTTGATGTGATCATAAAGTGCACTGCTTTTCTCTGCATCTGTGATTAGACATTCATCATCATGTTATGTAGGTACAGAACCAAGTGGTAATAGGGATGTATTTAGAGTGGGGGTATGGGGGATATGCCCCCTGCCCTTGCTAGCTATTTTTTGTGTGTCACATAATTTTTTTTTCTTTAGATTTTCTTCCGTCATTGATATATTTCTTAAGTTTGAATATTAGCTTTAAATGATTCAGGATGGACCTTTTACAATTAAATTTGTAAAAAATTGTCTGGGGGCGGACTGCTGAGACTCCTCCAAGCAATAAAACCACTCAATATTTTAAAAAATTACCGTCTTCCTCCCCCTCCTCCCCCGCCCCCCCCCCCCCCCCCCCCCCCCAAAAAAAAGAAAGTCTGGAGCTGCCCTGGGTTTAAGTGTAGTACAGAATCACAAGCATACCCAGGATTGTTTGATGGCAGAATCGCAGGTTTACCGTGGAATTGTTTGATTGGGATAGCCATGGGTGAAAGTTTTCCGTTCCAGAACGGAGCAAAACTTATGCAAAAATTTTTGAATCAGGATATGTTCTAAACCATGCAAATTTGGCAAGAAATGAGGGCTGAATATTTGAAAGGGATGTTTTCTGTTTTGCAAAAATTGTTGGCTTTCACCTATGGATAGGCACTGATGAACCTCCAGATTACAAGAAAATATCTTAAGGTCAGTCCACGATGCCTGTTGATCTGGTCTTGTATTGTGTAACCTGTCTTTAGTGAACAGTATTATAGTCTTTTCTCAGTCCTTTGTGTGTATTATGAAGGGTGTTCACTGTAGTCAGGGTATAATGTACCAATATTGTGTATTAAAACAGACCAGGGCCCGTATTCATGAAACATGTTTGAAAAAATTTATGTTCTGTGTCTATCTACATTTACGTAACAATCGGTGAACCCCTCCATAAGTTGACCCTTGGAACACTTAAAAAATTGCATTTTCATTTTATCATCTTGTGGATACATTCTGTTTCCCTGAGCCAGTATGGTGTCTCAAATGGCAGATCTGACTGTTGTCCACATAACAGATTAAAAACAAAATGTTTGCATCCCAGTGGACAAAACCATGAACATGTGGGGCCTAATTTCCAACCATAGTTAGCAAAATTATACTGCTGTTCCAGTATGTTGTTAACTAAATAATTTCATGTCTTGGGCCTAACTGTTGAACAATATCATCTCAGCTTACACATGGTGAGGCCTATATTAATACTTCAAACTTGATATTTAAGAAACATCAAAGTTTTATTAAATACTTTGGCCTGGAATATGATTAGGCCTATTACCAGCAATCTCTTGGCATGCTTGGTGTCTTCCAGCAAGAGAATTCCCAACACCCACCCACACAAGTCTTCCAACTAAAACTTTCCTCTTTTTAACCTCCTCCCATAAAATTCATTGCGTGTCTTGCCCAGTTTTCCTTTTGTACAGAAGGCCTCTTCTGTTTTTCTTTTGGACTGGTGTCTTGTGCCTCTTAGCCTTGCATAAGGACCACCTGCAGATCATTGCATTCCACCACACAAATGTTTGTGATGCAAATCGTGATGAGCAGATGAGTTAATTATAGTTACTTCTTTTCAGGACAGATGACATTGAGCAGTAGGTGCGCATGTAAAGTGGCAAATTGGCAGCTCACTTAAGCCTTCATTTGAGAGGTTTCGTGAATAGGGTGTTGAGATATCTCTCAGTTGAGCCATATGTCAAGCTATAGATAAGAGAACTGGCTCATGCTTTAGCAGTACATGTATTTATGAACACGGCCCTGGTTGGTGTACAATTCGGAATACCTCACACATGGAGGTTCTCAGGCTGAGGTTTTATTTTTTTTGAAAGCCCCACTCCCCTGCAGTTCTGGTTTAAAAGTGGCCCTTTCCATTATATTGTGTCAAGGTTATATTACAGTGAAATATTGTCATAATGACACCATCTGTTCCCTAAAAAACGTATTAAATTTCTGAATATGTCCAATAAGTGAGTCAAATAGCAAAGGAATTTTACGCTTAAGTCCCTCAAAACTTGTGTCATTTATTGAGTATGACAGATGTCTGAGTGTAGTTTTAAAGAAGTTCCATTATATGTGGCATGGGCATTAGTTTTAATTTTGCTAGTCTTGGCAACACTTCTTTCCAGATTTTGTTGAAGATTGCACATTGTTTGAATGTAGGATGGAAACAGCCAGCCATGCAGAGTGTGTCAGTAAATATGAATGTACATTATGCCGTCATCTCATCGTAGATTTTCAACTTAGCTGTTCATCACTGGCCAGCATCACTGGCATTGGCCATCCATAAGGCCAAGCGTTTTGAAGACAGGACTAATACACATACCGTTAACTTGCCAGTCCACTCACGTATATCTCTGGCGTGGTTGATTAACTTGTTCAAAGGTATCTTGATTGTTATGAAAAATGTATTTGAAAAGGTGCTTTATGAATAAAACATCAGGTTTTGCGAAATATACATATATATATAACTGTTTTGTCTCATTTGTCATTGGCAAATAAAATCCATTGCTTTGCCTGTTGGGATCGGGAAGTGGATAGTCCATTTGTGTAAAGATATGTCTGAACTGGCCCCAAGTAATATGAAGGAATTAGCGAAGTGGTTTCAGAAAAGACATTTTAGCTCAGCTGACTTGGTAGTCAGCTGAGCTTATCGGATGGTCATCTGTCATCCATTGATCCATCAACACACCAAAACTGTCTGCCACTTCCACTTCAAGCTTCTTAGAGATCTGCCTTGGGTGGACATCTACTAAGTTTGTTCAAATAGTCATGCTCCAGTTATTTTTGGACTTTTTGTGATTTTCTTGTATTTTTTTGGCAAAAATCTTTAAAAAATCTGACAAAACCACTCGGCCAACTGCTTTGAAATTAATTAAATTGCTTTCAAGCAAATTTTTTTCTCTAGTTCAAACTATAATAATGATACTGTGGCTCTCCGCTTATGCGCCGCGGTCCTGTGTGACACAGGTGGCCTAGATAGAGAGAGAAAAAAAATGATGATGATGATGAGATGGAGGAAACCATGGTTATCCTAATCAGCTCATGCTGCCATGTTTACCAGGACCAGAGCCGAGGCAAAGAGTTCACCACACACTCTCTCACAGCTGTGGTGGGCCCCTGGCCCTGGATATATCCCCCAACACTCCTCTCTTGTAGCCCCCCCCCCCCCAAAAAAAAAAAGACAGAAAAACCTTCCCTCATACACCCTATCCCCGCCTCTAAGGCTAAGGCATTTCCCATGGGGGATCCCATGGGAGCCCTTATAAGGGCTACCACCATTCCCTCTCCTCCCTGCATCTAAGATTCTAATTCACCCTGTTGCTATCAAGCCCTATCAATTCATTTCTTTTCTCCCAGCACCCTACCAGGTAGTCCTGTACACTTTTAGTGCCTTTCCTGCCTCCCAGAAAGCCACCCTTCAAACCTAAAACCCATGCTACACGTTCCTCTTCCTCTAAACACTGAGCCTCTTCTAGACTCTTGTTATTATAGTCTTCCCTGTGCCACTTTCTGAAAAATTCTTCTCTTATCTCTCTATATGCATCACACCACAACAGCCAGTGATCCACTGTCTCATCTGCCTCTTGTCTACATACCTTACATTTACCATTACTCCCTGTTGTCCACTTCTGTTTTTTCTTTTCTAGATTGATTACTCCTGCCCTACTTTGAAAAAGAAGCTTGGATCCCTTCCCTCCATCCCAACACACACTTTTCTTTGGTTTTTCTAGTACCTTGTATGCTTTTAGTGTACTTTTTTCCCTGACACCTCTTTTCCAGTCTTCTTTCCAGCCCTCTGTAACAGTCCTACCTATATACACTTTCCAGTTTTCAACCTCATCATATCCTTTCAATTCGTATCTCTCTGCCAACTTATTTATATCTTTGACCCATCTTGTTTGTTCCTTGACTACTTCATTGTAAACCTTCCTGCACCACCTGTCTTCATTTACTGATTGTAAATACCCCCAGTACTTAAGCTTTGCTTTGGCAATTCTGTCTGTAATTTTATTCCATCCTAACTCTCCTAGGACTGCTTCTGTTGCTGCACATGGTGGTGCTCCCAGTATCCATTTCCCCATCTCATTCTGTACTTTCTCCATTCCCTGGATATCTCCTTCACTTATTGAAATCACATCTAAGCCATATATCATCCCTGGTATTGCAACTCTATCCCATAATACCCTTGCTGTGTATGCTCTGTTCTTGTGTTACATTATGCGCCCTCTCCTGCTAGAGGAGGGGCATATATTAATCACTTTTTCTGTCTTCTTTTCATGTCCAGGCTATAACTCGCTTGTCCTTCAACTTAGATTAATGAAACTTTACACACAGGTGCATCTTGATATAAGGGGGTGTCATGGACCAAAAATAGGTCGCTAGGTCAAGTATCTGGGTCACAGTGACATATTCTTGGAAAATCGTGTCTGGGCTATATTTCCTTTACTACTGTAAATTGCTTTATTTTTCGCGTGTATAAATTTTCACGGTTTTTGTATTTTTGACATTTCACTGTGGTTTTAATTTCACGGTTTGGACATAATTCCCATTCAGACAATGTTGAAATACTTTTTCAATGTGTTTTTATTTTCACGGTTTTGTGCCATCAGCGAAATAAGCGAAAATAAGAATACAGCGAAATTAAAGCAATTTACAGTATGTAACTTCGTTTCATGAAACCTTACACACATATCTTGACATGAAGGTGTGTCATAGACCAAAACTAGGTCACTAAGTCAAGTATCTGGGCCACAGTGATACAATCATGTAAAACTACAGTACACTTCATGTCCAGGCTGTAATTCTGTTGTCCTTCAAGTTATATTAATGAAATGTTACACAGTGGTGCATCTAGACATAAGGGTTCATCATGAACCACAAGTAGGTTGCTAGGTCAAGTATCTGGGTTAAAACTAACGTATCCTTGGAAAATTGTGTCCGGGCTTTTATTCCTTTACTGTTTAACCTAGTTTCATGAAACTTCACACACACACATATCTTGACCTAAAGGTGTGTCTTGAAACAAAAGTAGGTCATTAGGTCAAGCTATTCGTCTCTGTATTATAATTCGCTTGCCGTTCAACTTGGATTAATGAAACTTTACACACAGGTGCATCTGGACATAAGGGTGTGTCATGTACCAAAAGTGGGTCACTAGATCAAGTATCTGGGTCACAGTGACATATTCTTGAAAACCATGTCCGGGCTATAATTCCTTTTCTGAGCTCCTGGCACCAAGAGCTCGGTTTTTAAGCCAAGGCAAGTGGGAAATAGAAGGAAAACATCCAAGTCTGTAGGGGCACCTTCTGCCCTTAGTGGGTCTCTGGCCCCAGCAGGTGCGGCAGCTACGGTGGCCCAGGTGGAACCACCACATCCTGCTCCAGCAGTGTTGGCAGTCCCTTCTGCACCTTTGGCGGCTTTGCCCCAAAGCTAGCAGTTGGCGATTCCGTTGGCCCCCACGTTTTGGGCTAGCCATGCTGCCTCCCTCTCTTGAGAATCAAGTAGAGCTTGAGCTCTGTGAGGAAGGTTTGCAGTTTGAGACTCGTGTCTTCTTCCGCTGCTGCCATCACTGCAGAGGAGTCCGAGCAGACTCTGTCAGCTCAGCAGGTTGGCTCTCTCTCAGCAATGGCACTTGGGAGTTCACTGCACTCTCTCAAGACCCCTCCTGCCAGCAGATCACTTTAGTCTGTGGCAGCTGTGGCAGCTGTGGCCCCTGAAACGAGTCTCCCAGAGACCCAGCAGGGTGCCTCCGGCCTGCAGACATCTCCGTCAGCGGCCGCTGAGACCACTGCACATGGCACTCCAGAACCTCCCCTCTCTAGCCCCACACGGACTGAGCAGGCGGAGGTGGGGTTTGAGGCTGTGATGACTTTTATGAAAGTCTTTGCTTCCCCCAACTCCTGGTGTGAGGACAGGTCTGATGCTGTCACAAGCAGCTGCTTCATCGCCAATGGACAATTAGTTGGACCAGATTTTGGGTCTCACGGCCCCCCTCGCAAGTGCTGAGGAACTACACAATATCATTTCATTGTATGCTCGTTTTACATTGCAAACTATACTGTATGGTTCTCCTTACTGCACCCTGACAGAGAACATCCAAATTTTCTCAGCAGTTCAAGAATTTAATGTGCTCTCTGGAAGATTCACACAAGCAGGTATAGGCTGAGGAATTATTTGTTTATCTTACTCAAAACTGTATCTGAATTATGTACGTAGTAAACAAAATTATTAATTACTTTGAACGTATTGAGCTCCCTCCCCCCCATCTGTCCCTGTCCAACTGTGATGTCTTCTCACTCTTGTATCTCAGCAAGTCGGTGGGCCCTGCCTCACTGTGTAGCGATTGTGTGTCTGTTGGTGTCCTGTTTAATTGTTGTCTATTCTTCCACGAGAGGGATTAATAGAGGGCTGAGCCCTCTTCCCAATTGTTAATTGCTGATGAGAATATTATATTTGTACATTGTTAAAAAAAAAAATATATGTTTAAACTAATTGCTGATTCTGCGGACCTGGACAACAAAGCGGAGAATGAGCTTCTGTTTTCAGATGGGTCCATTAGCCGGTCCCGGCTGAGGTTAAGGGCTCAACCATCACCCTGTTCACACTCTGAACGGCTGAGCATGCCAGTGACTGTGGGTTCTGTGGAGCAGCCTTCCATTCCCATAGACAGGGCACGTGCTCCGCTGACGGGCTTTGATCATGTCAAAGCTCTTTTTCAGAGCCTGGTTGGTGACCAAGCTGTGGTCGTGCCTGAGGAGGAGAGGCGTGGGGCTGTTGTGCTGTCCTGGTGGGGTTTGCCTCTGGAGGACACATGCCAGCATACCCCCATACCTTTTTTGCCTTTCGTGTCTGAGTTTTAAAGACTTGTGGCAGACAGTTCCCGTACAGCCACAGACGTCTGGGTATCTGAGGCAATTAAAGGCAACTCCTCCCTAAGTCAGATGTCCAGGGGAGATGGTATTCTGCACCGGAGAAGATCTGTCCATCAAGGTCACTGCCAATGGACTTAGACTGGGAAGAGTTGGATGCGCAGCAGCCAAAATCTGTTACGGCATCTGCAGAGGCCTTCAGTTTTATGAATTTTTTTGTTCTTTCTTGGGGCAAATCTTAAAAAAGATCTTCTTCTCTGAAACCACACACCCAATTTCTTTGATATCACACAGGAACACTCCCAGGGACTCCTAGTTCTTAATTTGTGCACCATGTGGCACTGCAATTTAAAAAAATAAATCTCTATGTTTTTGCTATTTTAGAGTTCTCCAGAACCATCACTGAGATTAAGCTGAAACTTGGTGGATATATTCCTTGTGAAAGGGTCAAACAATGTTGTTTGCTAAGTGGCACTGCTGTAGATTCCTGATTTTTAACTTTTTTTTTTATTTGGGGTACTTATTGGTAAATACACCTTTCCTATTGATTACTCTGTAAGTCAATGGGCATTCTACTACTAATTTAAATTTTTAACTTCTCTGAAACTGTCAGTCAGATTGAATTGAAACTGATTGGCAATGTACCTTGGATGGGTTTCTACCAAGTTTTTATAAATGGTCATGCTCCAGTGATTTTTTATGATATTTTAAACGTTTTAAAAACTTTGAATAGGAAACTTTAACATGGGAATTTATTGTAATGGTTATAACTTAAATAAATTCACAGAGCCAGAAATGTGATGAATATCAAGGTCAGCTACGCATGGGCTGTTCACACAGCCCTCTTGTTTAGCCATAATATCTCCTATTTATGCCAAAGTTTATTCTTGTTACCTCAGACATCCATCTAAATTCATAAAATAAATACATTAATTTGCCATATATGATGCTGGATGTGAGCCCATTGGGATACAAATAACTTGTCGGAAAGCTGTTCTCTCTCTCTCCCTCCCTCCCTCCCTCCTTGTTTTCTTTACCAGCAATTTTTTCCAACAGTTTTTGGACATTATTACACTTAGAAATTCCAAACTTGATATGATGATAAATCCATACATGAAGTCATACCCTTTTACAAAGACAGTTAAGTGCATTTAAAATTAGGCAAGTTAGGGGCATTTGAAATTTTAAATGAATATTTCCGAAAGTATTATAGGTGGAGATGCCATTCAAATTTCTAATTATAGGTTTGTCATGTAGGCACGTCAAATGGACCACAAACAAAATTTGTAAAATTTTAATTTATGCTAATTAGGGTTACTTCAAAAGTTTAAATGTTGAGTATCCCAAAACTATTATAGGTAGATGCCATTCCAATTTCTACATTTAGGTTTGTAAAAGGTATAAAATTTTAATTTATGGTAACGAGCACTTGAACAGTTTTAATGTTGGATATCTTCAAAACCATTATAGATAGAGATACCATTCCAACTTCAATTTATAGGTTGTGCTGTAATTGCATCTAATGAATCACAAGCACAAGTTTTAGAATTTTATTTATGCTAATTAGGGGCATTTTGAAAGTTTAAATGTGAATATCTTCAAAATATTACAGGTAGAGATGCCATTCCAACTTCAATTTGTAAGTTTGTGCTATAGGTGCATGCAACTGCCACAAACGAAAGCTGTACTTAGATTTATGCAAATTCTGGAGGTACGCAGATTTACTTCTTAGTAAATCTTCATTTCTAGTTTGGAGTATAATTTTCCTACACCTGCTGGTTCCCATGGTCAAACCAGGCCTCCTTCCCCTGTCCTCTCATCCACTGCTTATTGCCACCTTTGAATGCTTCTACCACCCATTTTAAAAGTTTACTCTTCTAATCTTCCAGATTTATTTTGGTTCTATCTTGTCTCGGCAATTTCTCAGAACTGTGAAAGTTACTGTAACAATGTCAGCCAATTCTTGGCTACCTTTTTTTTTTTTAGCTCAGCTGACTTGTCAGTCAGCAGAGCTTTCGTGAGGGTCCGTCGTCCGTTGTCTGTCGTCCGTCTGTCCACAATTCACATTTTTGACTTCTTCTCAAAAACTGTTGGCCAGATCCACTTCAAACTTAGTGGAGATGTGCCTTGGGTGGGTCTCAACCAAGTTTGTTCAAATGGTCACGGTTCAGTGATTTTTGAATTTTAAATGAATTTTTTTGTTCTTTTTTGGGTAACTCTTAAAAAAATCTTCTTCTCCGAAACCGCCCACCCAATTGCTTTGACATCCCATAGGGACCCTGCCAGGGACTCCTAGTTCTTAATTTGTTCACCAGGTGGCGCTGCAATTTTTTAAGAATTTTTGTGTGTCATAGCTATTTTTGACTTCTTCTCCAGAACCATCACCCAGATTAAGCTGAAACTTGGGGGATATGTTCCTTGTAGAAGGGTCAAACAAAGTTGTTCACTATGTGGGAATGCTGCAGATACCTGATTTTAAAGGATTTTTTCAATTTGGGTACTCATCGGTCAATGCAGCTTTCCTATTGATTACTATGGAAGTCAATGGACATTCTAATGCTAATTCACATTTTCGACTTCTCCAAAAAACCATCATCCAGATTAACTTCAAACTTGGTGGCAATGTACCTTGGGTGGGTTTCTATGAGGCTTGTTCAAATAGTCATGCTCCAGTGATTTTTGGATTTTTAGTGAATTTTCAAATATCTTTACAAAAGTTTTAATAGGAAAGTTTAACATGGAAATTTCTTCTAATGGTTATAATTTGAATAATTTTGGCCAGATTTACTTCAAACTTGGTGGGGATGTGCATTCGGTGGATCTTTACCAAGTTTGTTCAAATGGTCACGCTCTATTGATTTTTGGATTCTTTATGAATTTTTTTGTTCTTTTTGGGGGCAAATCTTAAAAAATCTTCTTCTCCGAAACCGCCCACCCAATTGCTGTGATATCCCATAGGGACCCTGCCAGGGACTCCTAGTTCTTAATTTATTCACCAGATGGCACTGCGTTTTTTTCCTATTTTTTATAAATTTTTGTATGTTTTTGCTATTTTCGACTTCTTCTCCAGAACAACCGTCATTCAGATTAAGCTGAAACTTGGTGGATATGTTCCTTGTAGAAGGGTCAAACAAAGCTGTTCACTAGGTGGCACTGCTGTGGATTCCTGATTTTTAATGATTTTTTCAATTCAGGTACTTAGTGGTCAATGCAGCTTTCCTATTGATTACTATGCAAGTCAATGGACATTCTAATGCTGCTGATTCACATTTTTGACTTCTCCAAAATCGTCATCCAGATTGACATCAAACTTGGTGGGGATGTACCCTGGGTGAGTCTCTACCAAGTTTGTTCAAATGGTCACGCTCCAGTGATTTTTGGATTTTTTTATGAATTTTTTTGTTCTTTTTTGGGGCAAATCTTAAAAAATCTTTTTTTCTCTCCAAAAGCGCCCACCCAATTGCTTTGATATCCCACAGGGACACTGCCAAGGACTCCTAGTTCTTAATTTGTTCACCAGGTGGCGCTACGACTTTTTCCCTTTTTTTATGATTTTTTGTGTGTTTTTGCTATTTTCGACTTCTTCTCCTGAACTGTTACTCAGATTAAGCTGAAACGTGGTGGATATGTTCCTTGTAGAAGTGTCAAACAGATTTGTTCACTAGGTGGCAGTGCTGTGGATTCCTGATTTTTAACGATTTTTTCAATTCGGGTACTTATCAGTCAATGCACCTCTCCTACTGATTACTATGCAAGTCAATGGACATTCTAATGCTTATTCACATTTTTAGCTCAGCTGACTATTCAGTTAGCTGAGCCTTTTTTAGGGTCTGTTGTCTGTCCGTCCATCATCGTCCATAATTTACATTTTCGACTTCTTCTGAAAAACCGTAAGCTAGATTTACTTCGAACTTCGTGGGGATGTACCCTGGATGAGTCTCTACCAAGTTTGTTCAAATTGTCATGCTCCAGTGATTTTTGGATTTTTTGTGAATTTTTCTTGTTCTTTTTTTGGGCAAACCTTAAATATCTTCTCAGAAACCACTCACCCAGTTGCTTTGATATCTCACAGGGACACTCTTGAGAACTCTTAGTTCAGAATTTGTTCACCAGGTGGTGCTGCAATTTTTTTCCATTTTTTTGTGATTTTTTGTGTGTTTTTGTTATTTTTGACTCCTTTTCCAGAACCGTCACTCGGATGAAGCTGAAACTTGGTAGATATGTTCCTTGTAGAAGGGTCAAACAAAGTTCTTCAAAAGGTTGACTCGGTTCATTTTTTCATTCTTTTTTTGAAAAAGTACAAAATAAAAAAAAATTCTTACGAAATCTGAACATGGAGATTTCTTGCAATGGAAACAACTTAGATAATTTTTGCCATATTTATGTCACACTTTGTAGAAATGTACCTTTGATAGGTGTCTACATATTTTATTCAAATAGTCAAACTGCATTGATGTTTGCATAAATTTTTGGGTAAATTTTAAAAAATAAGCAGATGCATGTCAGCTAAGCACAGGATCATCATGATCCTCTTGTTGCTGATATTCTGTACCCGAGTCTTGTGCATCTTGACAATAGCATCACACAATTGGTAGCTACCTGTCTTCACCTGAAGCAATCAATCTAACCTTCTGTGTCCACATTCTAACTGGACCAGAAAGTGCATACATCGTGTACATACAAAGCATGGAAAGACCAACCTGAAAACACTGGTGGTGCCCCCTTTGGGTGGATCCATAAACAAGACAAGGAATAGTGTATTAAATAGTACCGATCTCTTTTATTTATTATCAATACAAAAAGTACAGCGCCCCCTGCAGGTACAGGGGACAGTTCACTATTTACTGTCACCGACTGTACAATGAGCTAGTTTGCATTGCAGCTACCACACATCCCCTTGTCTCATTAGTTCTGTTTGTGTACTGGTTATATATCCAGGATATAACAAGTAATTTGCATGTCGTGTAAATACTTACATATAGTGTACCTTGAAGCTGACAAAGTAGACGGGTTATAAATGTCAATCAAACATTGCCTGCAAAGCAGACCAAGCTGTTTGTGGGTGTGGATAATGTGCACAGCTTAGTTTGTTCGGCAGGCAAAATAATATGTCTAACAAAATTGAAATAGTACAAATTCTCTGCAATGATAAAGATAATTTTTTTTACATTTATTTAACAATATTTCCCTTGTAAAAAAAAAAGGTTAGTTGCTTCTTGAAGAGACCAACTATAAGAGGGAGCCTACAAAATCTGACAATTTGTTATCCTCTGGTGGGCAGAAAGTATCCACTAGTGCCAGTGTGGTTAATGGGAAAGCAAAAGCGTACATTTACAAACCACTTAATCTTTGTCCAAAAACCTGCCCAATTCCTGGGACTTCCAGCATTTATTCAACTTATAAGGTGTACATTTTGATATGTTGTCACAAACACCACCACAGTGTCAACACAAAACTGCAGCACAAATCTCTTTCCTGATGTAGAAATACATTGGCAATATTGTTGGCCCTGAAACCCAGCAATTTGATATTGATATTTATACTTCAGACTTTTATCGCTTGTCAACCGACTATCAAGGCAGCTAAGGCTATATTCACTTCATGTTCCATTTTGTCACCCCACAATACAGTTACTGTGGAGCTACTGTTAAGTAAAATTTGAGGAAACATAATCATCAACACCAATACCTGGCCATGATTCAGTCATCTTTGGCACAAATAGTTTTGTCACCAGTAACTACCAATCAGAAAGCATCCTACATAATTTGAATACTACCAATCAGAAAGCATCTTGCATGATCTGAAGACTACCAATCAGAAAGCATCATACATACTTTGCATGTATATGAAGATGGATTGAGGTGTTATGGGACAGGCCAGGGTGCCTGTGTGTTAAGTAATGCCCAAATGAACTGTAACATACACCTTTCCAATCCATAATACCCGTTCTAAACTCATCACGTATCGACATCCACAATTTTGAAAAAAAAAAAAAAAAAGGTTGGGGCCTCTGAACAGTGGTTTTCAGGGAAACAGGTTAAGGTTTTCAATAAAATGACATCTCCCTACAAGAACAGACAGACACGAGATGGAGGTGTACATCATTTGGAACAGACCATCTGATGTCACGCTCTTCGAGACTTAAGCTTGAGGACAAACACTCAGACTATCACCACATTACACAGCACACTTATTGCTTTGTTGCCACATGCCCTATGTACAACTACATCATTATTTGTCTTTATACAGACCAGGAACTGCCCAAATAGCCCAGGGTGATTAAGGGGGGGGGGGGGCAGAGACTATTGTCTACCCTTTGCTTTTTAATTTGATCATGGACTTTGAAATATATATTTATACAGGACGGAGACTCTTCACCTAGTTAAACCATATATCGATCTACCACAGGAAGATGGAAGCTTTACCTCAAAACACAAAATACACTTCACTACAAAAATTACCACCAGTTGTTTTTTATTTATTTACTTTTGCAAATATCAGTAAGCACATCCCCCTTTCAGTTGATGATGATGATGATGATGATGATGATGATGATGATGATGATGATGATGATGATGATGATGATGATGATGATTTGTTCTTGTTGACCTGTTCTTAGCACTAGCTCTGATTTTCCACAAGACCAAGTAGGCTGAAGCCCAAAAAAATATCCCAAACTTGACTGCAGGAGGCAACTAGAGTATCTGGAGACAACCTATGAGGCTCATCAGGTGTTCCAGAAACCTACTTACATGTGATGATGATATTTCATCTGATTACAAGTTAATATGATGGGCTGGCCCCAGGAATTGAACCTTAGTTGCAAAGCTTTCAGAACCATTGAGACTGCCAAGCTTGCAGTTGGTCATTTTATCTTCAGTTATACGTAACTAGATTATCTCTGACTGCAGCAAGGATCTCTGCCTCCTAACTCTATACCCCAATATTCATATTTGTATGGCCACGGGGTGAACAGGTCAAGTCCACTAAGAGAACAAGAAAGAAAAGCCTTAGTGAAAAGAATACAAATTCTAAATAAAAACTTGCTTTTAAAAAAGTAGAGAGAAGAGGACTATGTCAAACTCACTTATCAAATAAAAGGTTCACAACTTCAGTACAGACATATGGTTCTGATCTTAGATATACTGCATATCAAGGGTTAAATCAGCTTACAAAAGGCATCATCTTTCAATTGTCATGACCTTGACCTTTTAACATTCAGATTTCAAATAGACTTCACATAAAGATATTCCATGGCAAGAGCTATTCACTGAATTCAAAATAACTGAATGGTGATACGTTGAAGTTATCAACAAAAATATGGTGTAAACAAGTGGACTACATAGCAAAAAAAGAGGTCAAGGTCACTTTCCAATGCTATACTACATACAGAGGAAATGATCAGCAGTATGCTAAGTCCTACTCCGTTTGCACCCTGACTGGAACACCACCCTCAGGTATCACCAGCCTGTGGTCTCACACAACAGGTGGTCTCTCATAGGAGGTATATATAATATACACGTATTTAATGAAAGCAAAATGTCCTAAATAGGAGGCTTCTGCTGACAGGTGGTTTAAGTGAAGTGCTGCAGGGATCACTACCTCGTTATGGTTGACACCTGTATTATATTCCTCAGAGCGCTTCGGACACTTACAAGGTTACAGTGTAACAAGACTTCAATTTAGAATTCTATTTTGAACATAAAAGGTATAATACCATGGAAAAACACCAATAAAGCTATGATTTTTTGGCTCTGATTTATGGTCATTCAGATTCCAAGAAGGTAGGGGCCTCATTCGAGTGGGTGGCTAGTTAGGCAGGTAGAGTTAGGTAGGTAGCAAGGCGGGTCGCTTGGCGGGTAGGTAAGTTGGTAGAGGTAGGTAGGTAGGTAGGGTTTTGATCCTCAATGGCCCATTAAAACTCTTCCCCCACTAATGACAATTTCTTTGGAATCGCACAAAACTTGCGATTAAAGTTCCTTATAAAAAGTACTCCTGCAGCTGAAGTGTGACTCACCAGGTACTGCACAGTGTGCAGACTTGGGCCTTTTTTTCCCATGAAGGGTGCAGTGACATCCAGGCTGGTTAACCTGCCGGTTGTCTTGACAAGACAAGACCAGGCGACTGCCTCGCAGCAGTGAAATGACTTTCCAACTGAAAGTTCTGCAGTTCACAGCTGCAGCTTGCTAAATAGACAACAATGACACCACTCACACTGGGTCTGAAGTGGCACACATTTTAATGGCTGGACACATGTGACTTGCCTGCAAAGCAGACCAAGTTACGTGTTACTACACTTGGTCTGCCTTTCTTTGACAGGATTTTATTTATAGTAAGGGAAACGGAACTATATTGTGACCCTCCCCCTAGACTGAAACACCAATCAGGAGGTTCATCATTATCGCCTGAACCAGTAACAGCCTCTGGTCCCTAGTGTACTGAAGCCTATTACCATAGTAACCATACTCAGCCAATTAGAAACTGAGTCACTTTTCCATCGCAGAACAGTGACCTTGTCAAAGAAGGGCAGACCCCAGCGGAGTAGACAAAATACGCAGCTTGGGTCTGCTTTGGAGGCAAACATGTGACCCTTTTCCCTTAATTACCAAGCCACACTGACTGACAGTCAAATATCTTTGGTATCAATGTTTTCACTTCCACAGTCAAAGAAATCAATTTGAAAGAGAATGATAGACGAGGCCTATCAAATAGCATATCCCAAGTCAACAGCTTTCCCTGGCCTGGGTTAGCATCCATCCTACGCCAGGAAGAGCTACTGACTTGGCCTTAAGCCTTCCCTGCTCCAAGTGTGCAAAAGTACTGGGATGCAAATTGTCATCTCCCTTAAATTTTTACTCAAATTTCTTCTCACCAGAAAACATTTTTGCTGAGATTTCTACGCAAGATGGCATGCACCTGGTCAACAGCTTTCCTTGGCACAGAGCGGGTGCATTGCACCGCATCTGTGCCAAGGAAAGCTGTTGACTCTGTCATACTCTGACCAGGTATGGGTTAATAAACAACATTGTATTCTATGTCTCCCTCTATTCAAAGAAAAGTGTCATAATTATCCAATGAGAGACTGACAGAAATTCTGTGTATTACATGTGAACCTTTTTTGCTATATTGAGTGCCGTTTTGCTTGTAAATTTTGTGAAGTATGAAACTGCCTGCTGAACACGGGCCAGACGCCATGGTCTGCTGAACAGGCAAATACTGAAATGCCCCGATAAGATCGGCTGTGTACAAGCTGGGAATGCTTCACACACAAGCGCTTGCATTTTGGCCGGCAATACCAAGCATCACTAAGCAGTACAGAGTATCAGTGCATGCGTTCATATATTTTTATCCGCATGAGCCCATAAATGTGCTTAATTTGTCACGAATTTTATGCTCCCAGCATCCACTAACCTGGAAAGTCATTACTTTTTAATATTTGGAAGATCTTTTTCTGGGGTAGTGAGAGCAAGTAATGAAAAATAGTCCTCTGTGTATTCTTTTGAAAATGACAAAATCCTAAACATGGACAATCCATATTCCTAATGCTAACCTTTTCAGTACCAAATTTCGGACTGAGTCAACAGCTTTTCTTGGTGCACACTGGGCGCAATGCGCGCCATGAAAAGCTGTTGACCTGGGGTATTCTCTCTGGAACTATACACACACTGGTACTTGAATGACAGGTCTTTTTACGAGGAATACCAATCTGGGATCCCAATGATCATTCGGACTAGTTTGACTTCAGTAGATCGAATTAAGATGTGATTGGCTCAGAAAGAGTTAATTCCAGGGAAAAGGGTTCAATCCTCCTATTGCTGTACTAGCTGTGTAGCAAGGAAACCAGCATGGACAAAACATATTAAAGGAAGGAAAAAATGTAGTTCATGTATGGCAAGTCATTATAGAAACTATAACTTGATATGCATGGATGCATATTTTATAAGATAAATGCACAGATCCCACAATTGTGCAAATGTGGGTTGTGACGATTGGTAAGGGCATAGATTGAGCCTGGCTCTTGCAGAGATGTCTCCGTTTACTTCTCGGCATAAAAATGAGCTCTGGGGCATTTTGGTCAAACTTCTCTCACAATATATCTATTGAATTAAAGTGAATCAGAAAATAAAGTTTTTGGGAAAATTTAAGACCGCTTCGGCGCATATCCCCCATCATGGCCCATCCTCCCATCCACTCTGCCCCCTGGTGTCCAGCAAAGTTGGGGGTTCTTCAAAATTGTCACAAAAGAAGTTGCTTGCTTGTCATCACATTCTCTCTTTTTGGGGGAGGGTGGGGGGGGGGAGGAGGTGGTGGAAAGAAAATGAAGAGGACAAAAAAAGCAGAGATTCCTCTAACCTTGTACTGTTGGGCATAAACATGCTAACCTGAGCTTTGCTTGAATGAGCAAATCTGCTACAAGTATATCACAATTACCCTGAAAACTCCTTTCGTGGAGTAAACCACAAAACGAGACACAGGCTTTGGTGCAATTCCATCTCCAGTCACCATTTTTGAGCAAAATTTACAGCTGCTCATGATCAACAAATAGAAGCAACATCACCACATTTCAAAGAGGGCTTTGATACAAAACATTCACATTATCTTCCTGCATGAAAAAGTGACAGGACCTCACTTTATTTATTTATTTATTTATTATTATTATTATTATTATTATTATTATTATTATTATTATTATTATTATTATTATTATTATTATTTATTTATCAATCTGTGAAGAGCCAATGCTGTATGCAGCTCAGGCCCCTTAGAATGTAGTAATTTCATCCGAAAACACATTCAGGATTCCATGGCTGTGCCATAATGTCACTTTAAACAATTTTGGGATGAAATTCGAATCCATACAGAAAAGGATTTCATAATTTCATGGCAGTGTTACAAATTATGAATAAAACATCACATGCACAAAGTGCTATCAAAATGCCCTCATTGTAACTTAAAATCTTTGAAACTTTCTAAATCGACTGGGTTCTGAACTTGATGCATCCTACAAATGTGAATATTCTATATTTGAAGACAGACATAGTGTATAAAAAAAAAATGTATTATTCGAGAGCACCACCAAGCATCACTTACAAATGCTTCTTGGATCATGCTAGTGATTGTCGCAACATCATCAGCATTTTTTTTCCCGCAACTTTTATTTGTCAAACGGTGGGTTGGCCTAACCCTGCTCTAAGGACAATGTATTGGCATGCAACTTTTTCCCATTAAAAATTACCCAGCAAGTGTCAAGCGTTTTTGCCATTTTTTTTCTTTTTTCATCAAGAATACTACGTCATCAGCTCACCGAATTCTTGGGTATACTCTGGGCACATTAGACAGGTCCACAGAGGAGATCTGTTCAGTCCATCCCCATGGGGTTAAACAGTGATCTCACGACACCCTGTGCACCCTGCCTGTGACATATTGCTCTTAGATTAATATTTCTCTGCACTATATTGTTAAGTATCCAAAATGTAGTACTAAAACTGCCCTCATACTGAATTTTCAGTCCTACGGCATACAGTGTCTTTCAAGGGACACATTGCCGCCAAAATAAGGAAGGATACTGAAACTGCCCAATAAGAACACATGGATAATGTCACACTAGCAACAGCCAGTATCTTCCCAAGGGAAACACAATCACCCCATTAAAATAACATTGAAAGTAAGTATATCCCTCACATTTTATACTTGTGTAAACAGCGACCCGAATGATGTTATGCACCATGACGTCCTCACGTTGCAAGGGTACTTGCCCCACAAGATGCATGACCTGACAGGACAGTAGTTTCGGCCTATTTCTTCCTGAAGGGGAAGTGGGCTTTTCTCACACAAACTTATGAACTAGAAATTGTACGTTTTGGCTACTAATTGGGGGTGGAGCATCTTACATAATCCCACGAATAGCTGCATTTGCTTTTTTCGTCTGATTATGGTAGAAACATTTAGGATACAAAGATCATTCCATGGCTAAATCAGTCTCCTTCCCTGTACAATTCCCCTTCGAGCTGTATCCTTCCTCGACCCTTGGGGATTTGGGAGTATACAGGCTCTCAGGGGAACTGTACCGGGTAGGAGACTGATTGAGCCAAGGGATAGCCTCTAATTGTACCAACATGTCAAGTACAATCTCTGATCGTAACACTTCCAATGTGCATGCATATGTACACTTGACCCCATTACCTTTCCCAGATCATGGGTCATGACAACAGAACTGCAGGCACATGTACACATTGGAAATTGAACTACCAATCTACTGTCTATTTTCAGCTATAACTATTCAGTTGAAACTTCCCTTCCTGCAATTCAGACCAAGAGGAAAGTAGCCCTGAATCATTGCTAGACAAAGAAACTACCACAAATTATAATTCAGTTTCATGACTTGGATATAATAATAATGTACACATTTTGTCAACTTGTGAAAAAAAAAAGTGATCTAAAATCAATACCACAGAACAAAAGTTCTGCTTGGTCCCCTAAGTAAGTTACCAGTAAATTCTTACGTGTTGAAAAAGGGCAGATCCATGGATTCCTCCATGGAGGGTGTGGCCAAAGCAGGAAGAGAGAACTTGGCTTGTACAAGCCGAGGTTAAAGTTATAGTGCCACGGTCATTTTCCATGGTTCTAAGCAATCAAGTTCACTCTTGAGCAAAAGAAACAAAGGACAAATGTGTCTGTCACAGTGTGTCCTCCTGTCTTGTATGTTCTAAATATTCACTATGCTCTGATGAAAAACCGGGTTGCCTTGGACCATAGCTTCCCATTCCTTCCTGCATGACCCGGACCATAGCTTCCCACTCCTTCCTGACCCGGACCATAGCTTCCCACTCCTTCCTGACCAAGATCATAGCTTTCCATTCCTTCCTGACCCAGACCATAGCTTCCCACTCCTTCCTGACCTGGACCACAGCTTCCCATTTCTTCCTGCATGACCAGGACCATAGCTAACCCTTTCCTTCCTGACCTGAACCATAGTTTTTCACTCCTTCCTGACCTGGACCATAGCTTTCCACTCCTTCCTGACTCGGACCATGGCTTCCCACTCCTTCCCATCATGTCAAGACACAAATCCCATATGCAGCATACTACTAAAACTTCAATGGCATCAAAACAATACTTTTGAAGATTTTTCTCTGAAAATTATCACGAACCTGAAACATAACAAATCTATGTTAGTGTGCACTCTTTATGTCTTTTTCTGAATTTGACTGAAAAAAATATGTGGAAATATTTTCTGCAAAATATTTTCTAAAAAAAAAAAAAGAAAAAAAAAAAAAAGAAAGCAATTTAAAATCTTCCTTCACGGAGGTAAGCCCCTCAATAAATCTGTGTGTATGCCTGTGAATCACAATTGCATTGAGTTCATTACACTCAATACTGCTATTTGAATGATATACCTGATCATTTTGTCTGTTTAAAATACAACTTATTTATTGACGTGATGGACAAACACATTTTGCATGAGTGTATAGTATACCTGTAAACATCAATACAACAATTAACAGCTGTAGCACAAATATATGCTCTGTGTGATATAGTCTCTGTATACATACGTACAAGTAATTAAAACATCTCTTAGAAATACAATTTTTGTTAATATCAATTAATATCTCCAAGACAGCTCGAAGCCTCATGTCTTGACCTGGAACAACATACGTGTAGCTATTATTCTGTATAATACATATTTATGTACATATAGCCAATCATAATTAATTCTCTGGCAACATCTCAGAAACTTTAACATTGATACTACTTCTAAATTATGTACACTGAACAATTCAAATCAAATTTCATTAAATTAGTAAAATCTGTAAACAAACAGGAAAACTACAAGAACTATGTTTTGCAGCTTAAGGTTATACAAAATTCCAAGCTACAACATCTCTGCTTGACAAAACAAGTAAACTTTGTAAATTAAAGACAATGTAGTGGAGACCCGTCATGGAACACCAAAAGGGCAGGTACAGTCCACCACTTTGTCTTATTTGTCTTCATGGCACCAAAAACTAAGGTTTTATGATACACCACCATCCTGTGTCTTGAGATACTTTGTCCCATCGCTGACTACAACAAAACACAGGCAGTTATAACAATACAACTCATTCCATACCAGAGGTTATGGGGATTGACTGCAGTTCGAGCGCAATGCCTGCTTCTTGGACTCTCCAGTGTAGGCCACGAGAATTTAAACACTGAAACTTGCAACCTTTGACCAGACATTCTGGTACAATGTACTTGAATGAAAGCTTTTTTTTTTTTTAAATGAAGAATTTGAACATGCACATTTCAAACTTCTATTGACGTAAATATACGGGACTTAAATTATGCAGTTCTTCTTCTTTAACATGGAGGTCCTTCGTCTCCATTGATGCCCGAAATATACCGGGTGTTTGAAATCTTAGTGGAAATAACAATTAACAGTAACAACATGTACATGTACACGCAAGTTTATATGAAATTAGCATCAAAATAAACAGACAAATTGTTGACAATCTGACAAATGTGTCTCATCTTGGGTACAAATTTTATCTTCTCACGTGACAGAATCTTGCTCAGTGTTCTGGCTCTTATATGCAGCATGCACAGTATTTGGCTGTATATGTAGTCCGGTAAATGGCTATTTTGTAGACACTGAAGGTCAAGAACACCAATCATGAGTTTGTACATGTAAGCTACATGCAGGAACCTACAGGGAAGTCTGCGTGCCTCGTCATACATGAAGGTCCTACATGCAAGACTTCTAGCCCGACCAAGTCCCCACTACTCCCCTCCCTTTCCCCCTCGGTGTCTTGCAATTTGTAAAATTCTAAATGTTGTGGCAAAGACAACATGTTTTCGGATAATTTGGAGCAGTTTTGACACCGAGTTCACCTAAAACTGTCACCTCATTGATGTATCCTGGAGCGTCAAAGTCCACATATTTACAATCCATTATCACTTGTTTGGAGAGGGTATAAAAAAATTTTTCCTTTAATTTTTTTATATATACTTTCATGTTTTAGCATGTGTACTTCAACCTAAACCCTGAGTGGACCCCTTTAAACATCCCTGACATCATGGGATAAACACACTGTTAAAAGTGATCAGTTGCATGAATGGAGCAGTTCCAGTGTCTGTTTACAACACAAGCATATGTTCCAGGATGCACCCATGTCATGCACCATGGAGGTTTCTGCTACCTTTCTGCTGATGTTTCTTTTTCTCTGAATTGGTTTTTCGATCACCAATCCTAATGGCCACTGACAGTCCCTCCATGTGTGGGCGTGTTTTTTATGCAGCGGGGGCAAACGTGGAATGTTACATACCTGTACGACAAATGCCTCATGTTTTTACTGTACATAACATAAGAGTATTTTGAGGCATGACATTTACCAGAGGAAATATGGAATGTTGCCTCCTAAGCAAACTAATTAAGCCATGTCTTTACGTTTATTCTCATACTCCTTTTATGGAGTACAGCACATCTGGAACTTAACTTGATTCAGCAGACAAGCTGGAATGTAACTTGAGTGAGTAACTGGAACTCATTTGGAGTGAAAACAACTTAAAAAACATTACCAAAAAATGTGAGAATCATAGTACAGTAGAGCTGCCCACTTAAACAAGGTCTCAGTCTGACTGAAAGAAAACTTAAGCCAAGGAGGTCATATGCATCAATGAAAACCATTGATAGTTCAACGTAGCCACATTAAAGTTTCTTTTGTTTTTGGGGATGGGAAACTACACAGGAATTCACCTACATGTTTTTTATCGAAGTTTATTTGGAAAAAAAAAAAAAAAAGATAAAAACATTAAGACCAAAGTCTACTCAACATGATTAATGAAAAATAGTGGCAAGAAATCAGTGGTTGCTTACAAGAAGCAATTATTATTATACAGCAATATACTGTTACACTCTCCTCCTGAAATGGGGGGGGGGGGGGGGGGGGGGGGTAAAAAGAAATCAAGACTGATTTCCAAGTCACTGGGGATATGGTATAGACAAAAATGTGGGAATTGTTTTTCGAGAGAGTGGTAGCGAGTGTGTTTGAAAGTCTGTTCATGAGGGATGTGGACGACTGGGCAAGTCATTTGAGTGAGGAGAGACAGTAACTGTCTTAGCTGCTCCCTGCTACTGGTGCAGATACCATCACTAAGCAAAATTATGGTGTCAGGGAAGCCTCAGAGGTTCCAAAACTTCTGACATTTAACTCATATCTTTACAGTCTGCCGATCTACTGAATCTTGAAAAAAAAAAACGTCCCGAATTATCAATTTTTCTGTAAAAAAAGTTGACATTTTGCATAAATTGTTTGTGTTGTGACGTGTTTTTGTATATTTACTGCTAAGTGAATGTGGTTAACAGCATTTAAGATGCGTTTTCCTATTCCATTTCTTACAGCTGATTTTTTAAATTTTAAACCACTAAAAAGCACCATTCTACCTATATATTCATAAAAATGTCCCCCCTCCCGAGCCCTCCATCTTTCTCCGCCTTCCTGAATTCCTACTGATAAATCAGGAACATCTCCTGACATTGGGAGAAAATAACATGGAACCTCTGAAGCCTGCATCTGATATGGAATGAGTTGACATGTTCTGTATGCATGTTGTGTCATAACATGCCAGCAGTAACCCCCCAACCAGTTATCATACATGAACACAGTCACATTGTCTTCATTTTGTAACCTTCCATCCATTTCTGGAACTGTACACTGTGACCACACACATACTGCACCATTCTCCTCCCAGGTGGCAGCACTGAGTAACTGAACCCAAATTCTTCAGTGAATCAAAGATACACGTAACAACCCGACAACTACCAGCATTTTTTTGTCCCAGAGAACATGACTTACATCTGCAGCAGTACCAACAGTGGCTTTATAAACAAGTGATGGTCACGTTAACCGAACTATCCCTCAGTCATCCCAAAGGCTGTACCAAAACCTACAGTTGAGATAACATAAGAATGTACCTTCACAACTTAGCACAAGACTCTGTGGTGGCAAAATTTACAACTCTGATGGCATTCGGTTGTAATGGTCCCAATAGTTGGCTGGTTGTCGCTTTCCTTTTTCCTCAACTGAAAGTGATCGTGTTCTTAACGACGGAGGCTTCTTCTTAAGATTAGTTGGTGTCCTCAAAGACGTAGGCATAGCAAAGGACTGAAGAGAGTGAATGTTCTGTTGGTGACTGCTTGGAGTAGTCGCCTTGGGTGAGGTAGATGCATTACTAGTAGACTGCTGATACAGGTCGGCCCCCCTCCGCAATGCGGGGCTGGAGATGGGACTCAGAGTGAGTGGGCTGGACCGGGGGCTGGCTCCGTCAGACACACTCTGGGGACCACTAGTTTGTGTCCTGCCTCGGTTGTTTTGATCCCCAACGTTGTTTATGCAAAGGTCTGCAATGTGCTGATTCAACTCATTCAGTTTGTTAACTTTTCTCCTGCCTCGTAACTTCTTTAAATGTTTGCCCCCAATGGTTACATGCTGTATTTTATCTGGGTGCCATGGTGGTTTCTTGTGATCCTTAAGGCCTTCTGAATTCGACCCGGATTTATTTCTCATCAGACTCCAGCGGCCGTTCAATACATATGCCATATTTTGCGATGGGTCCTGGATGGGTTCCAAGATATTTCTTCGGTTTGCATTCCCAAGCTGCTCCAGAGCAGCTGAAGTCAAGCTTGCACCCCTTGACCACGCCCGCACTCTCTCTCTTGCTGCATTTTGATTGGATGATAGCCCAGATTTGATGCTGGATTCATTGGTGTGATTGGTTAAATTGTTAGTGGCAGGATTACATTGTTTCTTGCCAGTGCTGCTCTGTTTATCACCACTGGACTTGGAATTACTCCCGCTATGGGAGTCTTTTGGATCACCTCCATTCTTGTCTTTTGTGTTAGAATTCCCTGAGTCCTTTTGTTCATCTTCTTTCTCCCTGTCACTCTCCTCTTCTTGTCCATTTTCCTCCAGGACCTTTCCACCTTTTCCAGATTTTGGTTGAGTGATATTGTCCCGCATAAAGACCACGATGATACTTATGTTATCATTGGAACCAGCATCTTTAGCGTGCCTCACTAACATTTCGGCCACCGTTGATTTTTCCCCCTTCTGCAGGTGATTGTAGACGAGAGACGGGAGTTGGTCAGGCTTAATAGTATCCCACATGCCGTCACAGGCCAGAACTATGTAGTCCTCATTACCCTGGAGGTTAAAGGTCGCCACATCGGGTTCCCCACTCACATATGGCTTGAAATCTGCATCACCTGCACAGTACAAAAGCCATGTCATTACTTGATCAGCCAATTCACACAGTGGTATCTTAAACACCTTCCCACTGGTGTCCAGGTGTTATGTGGACCCCTTGCTTGTTACCATGGTAGCGGTCAACTTTTGCTTTTATAATGGTTTGCAGGTCATAAAAATTATTTGAGATGATAACACGGTAGAAACAAGCAATAATATTATCCAAGAATGTAACATCAGGCATATTTTATATAGTTTACTGCACTTTAGTTGGAAATATTATAATTATTACATAATTTTTGGAATTTTTCTTAAAGATCAGTTTGTATCTAAACCCATTGTTATTGTAAAATTTACTATTTCATATCAGTATGAAACAAGGACATCAATATTGAATTTCATTCTTTGTTATTCAATTATCATTTTGGTATATGATACTTTAGTTACCTAAAGAAAAATAAACATGGCTTCAATATGTAGTATTTTACATTAATATAATAATTATCACGACACGAGCCACAAACCTGTTGTAAATGCCTAGATCTGAACGTTTCATTGCCTCAACCACTGTAGTGGTCCGCAGCTTCAGAGGGCCACCCCAAATGCATTCATTAATTATACAAACAGGTGCAAAAGTGATGCATTCCCACTCTCCAAAAAAAGGAAAAGAAAACCAAGAGGATCATGATCATCCTGTGCTTTGCTGACTGGAATCGGTTGCTTCTGCAAGTACTGACTTTACTGTTGTGTACATGTATGTTTTAGTACTTACCAACAGTTGACCAAGTTTGATAAAACCTGGTTACAAGCGAATTATGTCAGTTTGACCTTTCAAAGTAAAAATTAACAACACCAAGAGAGACCCCATAGGTACTTTCCCATTAATGTTTAAAAAAGAAGACTGTGACAGTCCTGTCCTCAGCTAACCTTGCATGCACAGTGGTCCTGTGACTGTCAAAATAATATTAAGATGACCTTTGTTATAAGATCTTTCTCATCATCTTCACTTTTTGCAACATTGGTCTTCACTCATGAAGTTCACGAGTCTTTTTTTTTTTTTTAATAACAAGTCACAGAATCTACCATAGTGTGACCTTTAAGGTCACTCAAGGTCAAAACTGAAAACACCAAAAGACACCACATAGGTACCTTCCTGTTAGTGTTTCAGGATGGGCATCTGGTTCAGTGTTATTTTGAGGGTGCTTGTAAAGATTCTATCACTAAACAATCAATATGCATAAAAACTGCCACAAACTACACATTTTTGGAAAGCTAACAAACTTCTGATTCTTTGCCTCCCACTGTCTGTGTGTTTGTTGTCCTATGTTTATACAGCAATCATACCAAGTGCTGTCCTCTTTTTCAAAGAACCTTGAGGAAACTTGGATTCAACATTTTTGTTTTCTGATGTAAAGACATTAAATTTGTGGTAAGCTGTTGATAACATTGTAAACTGAAAAAGCATGTCCCATTTTGTGTGATTTGTTTTGTTACGGTGCTATTCATGTTTGGAGTTGCGACAGTCACTCAATACATCAAAGGGACCAGACTTTGACTCATTCTCCTGACAAAACTACACTTATTATTGAAAATCTGAGACACGCTTTTTCAGTTTACATGATTACGAACAGTTTGCCACAAATTTAATGTCTTTACATCAGAAAACAAAAAAGCTGAATCCAAGTTTCTTCAAGGTTCTTTGAAAAAGACGATGGCGCTTGCTGTATAAACATAGGACAACAAACACACAGGACAGTGAGAGAAAAATAGGTTTGTTGGCTTTTCAAAAATGTATAGTTTGTGGCAGTTTTTATGCATATTGATTGTTTTGTGATAGAATCTTTGCACGCACCCTCAAAATAGCACCGAACCAGTCGCTCATTTTTAATAGTAACCATTTGTTTTTGATAATGATACTTTTAGTTCAGTCTTACCATTCATTTTTCCTGTTGGTGTATAGTATGAATCAAACAGGGTCAAAATATGAAATTTATGGGAATTGTGTGTGCAACAGATAAGTCAGATCCCTAAGTTCATACTGTAGGGTGCACGGTTGGCTGAGCGGTAAGACGCTCCCCTTCCACCTGTGTGACCTGGGTTCGATTCTCGTCCTGGGCAGCATGTGGGAAAAGTTCCTACCACTTTAACCGTGCACGGTGGTTTTCTCCGAGTTCTTCGGTTTCCTCCACTAGGCAAGGTAGGAAGTATACACCAACATCTGTGCCATGGAGAGTGACTCGATAAGTCAATGCTTGACTTCTTTCACAATCCATGTAAAACAAATGTGTCTATACTTAGTAGCTTGTCCCAGATGACTAGACGGCAGGTGGAGTGCTTTACAGGACTCCGCATAGTAGTACCATACATGTGCAGGTGCTTATATTTTACAGTTCTCTCATACTGTGACCATGGACTACATGTACATTAAAGCACCGGGTAGACAACTGCTGAACAATTTCCAGGCATAGTTGAACCTATCTTATACGCCCCCCCCCCCCCCCATATGACTGTGACACGTGATTCTTTACTCGAGATGGTTCCATTGACATATAAAATATAAACAAAATATTACAAGACCACTGTTTGGGTGCAGTGGATGCTACATGTATTTGCGTTCCGTACAAGTGTCCAGGAAACTTTTGCTTAACACATGTCACTCACCAATGGCCCTGGAGACGGAGAGGGTACCATTGACACGCCACGCCCCAAACCATATGACACAGCCTCCTAATGCCTCAATCCTCTTTCTCTCATCCTGAAATGACACAAAAATTACACTATTGTTACAAAACAAAATATACTATATCATCCCTTCTTAGGCCCAACCCCCTCATTTTCTGACCAAAATGTTCCGCGATACTGGAAAATTATGTATATTTTACAATGATTTACCTATTGTTATTGCTCAAATGTTTCAAATTTGAGTCTACAATTATAGCTCACTTTAATTAAATTCCTAATTAGTGCCCCCAACACTGACAGGGGATAATAGGGTAATTTGCAGCAGGGCTGAAAGTTGCTGGTCTGCAAGCCCCAAACATGTAAACTTCAATCAAGCCACCTACAAACAAAAACATCCAAACCTCTTGTCCTGACAGCAAAAACAAAAACAAAAACAAAAAACAAAAACAAAAAACACAACAACTTGTTTTTGCAAATAGGGTTTGAGTGCATGGACCAGTGAGTTAGAACAGGGGACCAGTAAAATGTGAAAATAACTTGCTTGAGGCCAAGAGCACTAAATACAATTGGTAAGCTCTGAGGACAAACATTCTTACATCTTGCATGAACTAGAAAAATACATGTTTTGTTCTTCAAGAGAGTCTGAGCCCACATATAATACATAACTGCACGACACATATATATATATATCATCTGACAGTTTACCCTTGCCCAGATCTGCACATCCTTTAATTTATAATAAACATGCTATTGCCTGCTTACTGATAAATGTGCCCTCAACAAACAACTTAAAAAATGTCCTATACTTTTCCTCAATTTCGTTAAGACTTATGTACACCATGTAGTTGGTTACATTTCTCTGCTGGTAGCATATGATTATCAGAGCAGGGAAAGTTTCCTTTGTTGGAGTGAGGTTTGGAATGCAGCCACAAATTTTAACATAGAATGAAGGCATACCGTACCTCAGTACATACAGACATGTTCCTTTCATTCTGGTAGCATAGGGTGAACAATTTCACACACAACAGGAACAGGCATTGAACTGTTTTATCATATGCTGTCAAGAATTTGAATCAACAATTGCATGCGGTAGCAACATGTTGGAAGGTGTGTAAGCCAAGATTTTATTTCAGAGCGATTTGTGAGAAATGCTACATCATTGCCTGGACAAAATTCAACTGTCTTATGTCATCCCATTGATTAACCTGGCTCAAATTTAAAACTGCACATACATTTTGTGAGTGTAAAGATTTGGCTGTGGCATACTGCTTTTTTTGGGAAGTGGTAAGAGTTGGCTGTGGCATACTGTATTATTCTGGGGACCATTGAAGAGTTGGCTTTGGGAATGGGGCATTTTTTCCTGTCTCCCTGTGTGAAAGTACTGTCGCCCTCCACATCTCACCAGATGGCACTGCAATTCTGATCGGCATGAGAACCAGCGAGTGGGAACCAGACTATTACACCCCATGACCTACATGAATTTTGAATTGTAATAACTAATTGTTCTTCGGTATTATAAAACAAAACATATCCTTGGCTTTGGGGCACAGGAAGAATTGTGAACTGTCAACCCTCTGTGTTGCGTCTGGTTGATGGTCCACCCCTCAGGTTCACAATTCTTTTTGTCCCCCACAGCCATGGACATCATTTGTATAATGTTAACCAATCTGTCCCAAACAAAGCTACTAGCCTAGGTCCTGTTACATAGAAAATGTTACATGGCTGAGAGTGAGTTACAATTTTTCTCTCCTGAGGGATCGTTGTGCGGGAATCATGAGTGACCCTGATTTTCCACACCACCAGAAAAGCCCAGCTGACTGACGGGTCAGCTGAGCTCGAAGCTGTATGCCATGGTAGGTCACCCGACTCCTGGTAACTGCATTGACGCAGATGACAACCTGGTGTTTTGGCAAGTTCAAACAGTAACGGGTGTTCATAAAAACCTCGATCAACTCACATCTCTCTCTGGTTTATGTGGGGTCATCAGGGGTATGGGCTGCCCGTCCCTCACCAACATTGCCTGGGAATCGCCGAGCCACGCAATGTGAAGCTGGTCTTCCCTGAGAATTATACTGACTCCAGTTGTACCACTGCGCAGGTTCTGTAACAAAGACGCCACAACATATCATATTTTACGGACAAACTAGAATTCTTTCAGGTCGGAGCGTGCCTAAAAATCACCTGTGACCTGTAAGTCACTGCTGATTTTTACCAAGAAATGTAGCCCCAAGTCAGACAAATATCAAAATCCACCATTTCCTGTGTGAGATTCTCAATGTGTAACCCTCTCCCCCTTGAATTTAGACTGAGTCAACAGCTTTCCTTAATGTGGGTTGAGCACTTAGCACCTAATCCATGCCATGGAAAGCTGTTGACCTGGGGTATGTTCTCTGGATAGATCTCATCTACAATTCTCATTCCAATTGTTTTTCTTCACTGTTGAAATTAGTGTATAAGATTGAAGCAGACGAAATTTAATGTCCAGCCAGTTTAAGGGCGCAAGGGTTAAACAGATAATTGACAAAGTAAAAGGCCACATTCACCTGTTTCTTGGTGGTGTCCCACTGTTTGCCCTAGTTTCAAAAACATGTACATAAAAATAAAAATAATCTACATATTGTTGCGCTCATGCAAACTATGCAATATGCGTATTTTATGCCATGATCTCTTGTACATCTATTGTGAGAAGTCAAAACTCATACTTGACAGCACAAGGCCGATCTAGATCTGCTTACATGTACTTTATGTCACTGCAACAGTTTTTACTTTCGACTTATCTGTCAGTTCTAAGTAGGCAACTCAAACTCTGTCAACAGCTTCCTTTTTTGGGAATACAGGTTTGCTGAAACATCAATAAAACTTTTTTTAAAATAAGTCTGCTGGTACTTCAATAGGAGAGGTCACAATTGATAACCGTATGTGTATTTGGCTGACTACACAACCCAATACACAAGAGTCTTGGGGGCTAGAGGTGTGTATTGCTATAAGATTCTATGTTGAAGTAACTTTCAACAAGTTGAATAGTTTTGCAGCAAAAGTTATCCAATTTACAAGGATGTTTTTACAAGGATGTTTTAACTATACATGACCATTTAGCACAAGAAATTTTGTGTTGCTAGGTAGAGCCGTTTTAAAGTTACAAAGGTGCAGATTACAATGGAAACTAATAGTACAGTGGCGAGTCCACCAAAAACTTGAAACCGTTCAACCGGCAAAATACCCAGCTGAATTTGGTATCAATCAAAAGGTAAAAACCTGAAGTTTACCGACAGGTAGGGTGTATGATCAATTTAGATCCACAAAAATCTGCTCATTTTGAGTTATCTAAACATTTGCAAGAACCTTGCTAGGCAACCCCAAAACACTCTTTCATCCCTCAATTGACCTCATTTTTAATGCAGATAGAATCTTTTTACATTTTAACATAAAATGTGATGAAAATTATTCCTGATATTTAAAACTATAAATAAGTTTCTAATGTTTAATTGCACATTTAAGTGATTTTTACAAATATTCTGTTGCCATGGCAACCAACTGTTGACACTTAGTATCTCAAACTGGTTTCTCATGAAACGCTTGTATAGTAGGTATGCTGATGTAAAGTTGTGAAGTGGTACTTTGTATGTGTATAAAGTTATGGTTAATAAGGTGTTTTTCGCTTTATATCTCAAAAACTTAATTTCGTTGCCATGGTAACCAATATAAATAAAAATTGACCACGAAATTGATCATACACCCTACCTGACTTTAAACTTCAGGTTCTTATCTTTTGATTGATACCAAATCCAGCTGGGTATTTTTCCGGTTGAACGAAAACTGAAAATAAGCCTTTTTGAAAATTTAGCTGCTCTACTATAATGGAGATGCACATACCTAGCCCGCCTGCCTGGAGAGCCCTCTACTGAGAACCCCCATGAACCAGATGATCTTGAACTTACCTATTAGATATCTTAAAGTATAGGTCTGCCGGCACATTAATGAAATATCTTTCACAAACAATTGGAATCTAAAATCAATACAGCGTAACCTGTCTTCAAACACCACCACTGGGGAGGACCAAATTGTGGTCTCTCAAGACAGGTGGTCTTTCATAGGAGGTATCAATAAGATGAAAGGTACTGAAGAAAGTATCCTGAAAATGTGGAGGACTTTTGCTGTGATAAGCACCCAGAGAGATACTGTGTGGAATGCCATTATGCAAAGGGGATCTTTTGCATTTTATTTTAAACTTGGTTCAAAAGTTTACTGCTGACATTTTTTGTAATCCTACAAATGAACCCAAAATACCGCAAGGATAGTTTTCAACTTTGATATTTACGGAATAATAATAACCTTCATGAAGTATCCATATGATCCTAAGATCTGAGCTCAAAAGCTAGCTTTTGTAAAAAATCTAATGATGCTTACCTCCTTCCTTGCTTTGCGACTGAACATGGTGTCCGTCTGCTTGAAGCCAGCCCTGAGAGCCTCAGTGATGTCGCCATGGTAACACTGTTGGTGGACTATGTTTCCATGGAGATGAGCGGCAGCATAGGTGGCAGCATCCACTCCCCCGTGGCCATCAAATATGGCGTAGTACGACTGTGTCGACTTGTCCTAAAAAAAGGAAATACATTTACCGTGTAAAAGAGTAACATTTCACCAGACTTCCAGCATCGATGATCAATAAACATGGATGGTGTTACCTGACTCTCCCCATCAGTGCAATAAAATACAGGTGCAGATCTTGCAGGCACTTTCAGATGCAGTAACTGTGAGATCCAATACTGTTAATGTACTGGCAATGCCCCACAGTGCGTAATACAATTATTTTCTCGTAGCAATATAATCTGGGGTGCAAGCGTGCAATATTTGCTGCAGTAGCACAACTGCTCTACTTTAACTCTTTAAGTGCCAAATTTTGGACTGAGTCAACAGCTTTTCTCTGGAGCTAGAAGCACCCTGGTACTTGAATGAAAGGTCTTTTTACGATGAATATGAATCTGAGATCCTAATGATAATTCAGACTAGTCTGACTTTAGTAGATCGACTTTAGATGTGATTGGCTCTGAAAGAGTTAACTTCAACACTGCATGGTGCATTCAAGTCAACTATTAGCCCTCACTCTTCAATAATAAAGGTATGGGTATGTCTCAACCACAGGCCAGCTCATATTCTGTGGACAATAGAAACTTGGTTTTTTTTTGGTTTTTTTTTGGTTTCTGCACATGGTATGGATCATCAACTGTAAAACTTGCCTTGCAATCTTGATAAGCTGCAATGACTATTATTTATATTAACCATTATACTGCAAATTGCTTTAGTTTCCCTGTATTCTTATTTTTGCTAATTTTGCTGATGGTACAAAATGGTGAAAAGAAAAACATCATCAAATAGTTTTTAACACTGTATGAATAGGAATTATGTCCAAAATAGTGAAATTAAAACAACAGTGAACTGTCAAAAATACAAAAACCCTGTGAAATTTTAAACACGCAATAATAAAGCAATAATTTTATTTATAGTACTGTCATTCTAAGCCCACAAAATTTAGCAGCCCCCCACCCACACACAAGCAGCATACATAATTATCCTTGCGTTACATGTAACACTTATCCAGATATCACCCACATTGTCATTATCTTTGGGCTGTCTGTTTTCCCGGTGACATATATGTTAGATCAAACATAACATACATATACTGGTTCCTCCTCGGAGGGACCACTCTGATGAAAGATGAACTGCCTTTAACACATTTGTAAGGGCCGTATTGCCCTCTTTTCCCGACTGACCTCTTTTAAGAGACCACCTGCTGTAACTGATGACTTTTTCACCTGCAAAGGGGGGGTAAGGGGTGGGGGTGTCTTTCAAAGGAGGGACTACTGTACCAGAGGTGCCAAAACTTCCTGGTCACATAAATAATTTAACCCTTTCATGGACGAGACTGACTTAACCACTTTCCCAGGCAAGTGTTTGACACCAAGAACCTGGTCATGGACAGACATTGACTCAGTCACTTTACCAGGCACATGTTGGGCACCAAGAACCCGGTCATGGACAATGGTTGACTTGGGTATGGTCTCATAGTCCCCATGTGCAATTCTCACATGAAACGTTTTCCATCTGAAAGCAATAAATATATAGATCGACCAGTCTTGAAACTCCTGTGGTCATCGTAACAAATACTAAATATCAAGTCTCGTTTGTCTGGTGCTCCCCCAGCCCAGTTTTAAGATTACCCACGCATCACACAGGAGCTGGTTGTTATTAATGGCCAGTCTTACTGCTGGAATGGGGTGCAAGCTGGGCTTCCCCATGGCTAAATTTTATGGCCACTTCTAGTTCTAATCTGTTGTATTTGTGTCTTTTTGCCCAGAACCACTTCCTAGAGGTCATTACCCTGTTCCGCAGTCCGAACTCTTTACTCTCCATAAGCTAACCTGTCCCTGTCTTATCTATATACATATGGAATTACTATTGTCCATAGTGCACATGTTCCTCTGTAAAATTTTGACATAGGCTGTATCAGCCGAAATGAATTAAAGGGTCTTCAGCGGGTAACTGCTTGACATGTTTCGGAGCCTTTTACCCGTACATGTCTCTCTGAGTAGCGGCTCCTTGTCTACGCTAAATATTCAGCAAAGACAACCCACATAATAAAGAATAAACATGAACGTGGCAAATGATGAATTAGCTAAATACGTGAAGTTTTGCTTATAAATGAAGAGTTTCATTACGAAAGAAGAATACCAATCAAATAAACCATAATTACTAAACTTGTATAGTACAGGTTCAGATAAGAACAATTTGACTTACCCCTGAACCAATATGTACCCTTTCCAGCTGGACAACTTATCCTAGTTAAACCACCCGCCAGTGTATAACTGAAGTGGAAACAAGCTGGGGTGCTATATTCAGTCCCAGTGATGGTAAAATAAACAGTTGCAGCTAGATCACCTGTACAAACCACGGGAAATCCTTACAAGGACTGCAAAAATGGACATCCTGCACCAGAAATGTAAAACAAACTCTATGATGACACCTACCCCTCAAACAATTGAGCCCTATTTAACTGCCAACCGTGAGTCAATGTATCAACGTAAAGTGTCAGGTTTGTGACATTTGAGAAAATACTGTCAATTTTGAGTAATTTTTTAAAAATTGAGAAAATGTGCATTTAGGCATGTCAGAAAAGAATGAAAATCATTAGCATTTATGCCAAAAACATGTTATCAAAACAATTTTTCTTAACAGGATTTAAAGTACAATTAGGCAAGCTTGTAACTGTCGTCAGTAGCTGCTTACTAACTATAGCCCCTGGGGGTTTGACCTAACAGAAAACAAGCTAGCCTAAAATGTCTGAAAGGTGAACATTAAAACAGAATGATGCCAAAAGATAAAATAGCAAACCAGACAAGCCTAAAAACTATAAACTATTGTAGCCAAACTTTCTAATAATCTTTGGATATTAACAGCAAAATAACATTGATGTCCTCATTCTCACAAATATTGTCTTTTTGTTGATGACATAACAGCGCACATGGAAACTGAAAATCACCATTCAGCTGTAAGTGATTTTAACATGGATTTACCAAGTTTGGGAAACTGGACTGAAAAATGGGTGCTACCTTTGAACTATATGATAATGATAATAAAATTAATCTCTGAGGCATGGTGCTCAACCCACATTTTATGATGAAAAGCTGGAAGCGATTTCAAAACATCAACATATGGGAGTTATTATCTGTAATAATCTGACTTGGACAGGTCACTGAGACATTTGTAATTCTGATCACATAGAACAACTCTTGATACTATAAACGTATCATTCACACGATTGTTGAATACAGTGATGCTGTATGGTCTAACTTCACATCAGCCACGGAATCACCATCCGAAAGGTTCAGCTGGTAGCTGGTCACCTTGATAACTGGTGCCAAGGTGCAAACATCAGCCACTTGTGTATCGAAACAGGATGGGAGAGTTTATGTCAAAGACACGATAAAAGAAAGCTTACTTTCATCAAAGACCCTTTATGGAAAAGGACTAAGCTCTTGGTGTCAATGCTGCTACACATGTTTGACCCCTTTCATTCCAATTGTAGATTTCCATCCAAGCAAAACATAAAAATTATTTCCGAATGTAAACATGGCCAATGATTTCTGTGGAAAGAGAGAGTACTTAAATTTCATTATTTTTTGTTGCATTCCCAGCCTGTACCATTTCAGGCCTATGTAATTCTCATGTCCAATTATGTCAGCTGTGAAGAAAATTATAATTTTTTATTTAAGATACAGAAAGGAAATTTCCCTTTTCTTTTTTCCATTTACTGCACTGTAATATGTTTTAATTGGAAAGCCCAGCCAAAAAAAACAAGTAGCCGCTGACGTTAGCCATATCCCCCGCCCACAGTAATGCACACCTACTACCTATGGTCTACCCACAATAAAAAATTTGAAGAGGTAGCATTAATAATGTAGAAGATATGGGCCGGATAAATTTGTTTCAGACGGATGGACGGACACACGGACGGTGCCCATTACCATATCTCCTACTTCTGGTGTACCAACCCTGAAAATCTTAAATACTTACCACTAATAATTGAAAAGTTATACTCCTGAAAAAATGTATTGCATCTTGAGCTTCCTTAAGGAACTTTGTTAATTAATATATTCATGAAAGAAAGTAATTAGTCAAAAAAAATTCTGCCTATGCACACCTCCTACCTCTGGTCTACCAACGCTGAAAATCTTAAAGGGTTACCACTTTTAGTTGCAAAGTAATGCTTCACACAAAATTGTTTTGTATCTTGAGCTTGCTTAATGAACTTTATTAATTAATTAATCAATGAAAGTAATTAGCCACGCAAAACAGTGCCTATGCACACCTACTACCTAAGGTCTATTAGCCATAAAAATTTCAAAGGGTTGGTATTAATATTTTAGAAAATATAGCCCGGACAAATCTTGAGCTTGCTTAACGAACTTTGTTAATTAATCAATTAATGAAAGTAATTAGCCACACAAAACAATGCCTATGCACACCTACTACCTAAGGTCTAGCAACCATAAAAAGTTCAAAGGGATAGGATTAATAGTTTAGGAGATATGGCCCGGACAAAATCTGTCTTCCTTAACAAAGTTTGTTAATTAATTAATTAATTGAAGTTATTAGCCACACAAAACAATGCCTATGCACACCTACTATCTAAGGTCTACCCACCATAAAAAAATCAAAGGGCTGGCATCAATATTTTAGAAGATATGACCCGGACAAAATTTGCATTGTAGCTTGAGCTTGCTTAATGAACTTTGTTAATTAATTAATTAATGGAAGTAATTAGCCACACAAAACAATGCCTATGCACACCTACTACCTAAGGTCTACCCACCATAAAAAATTCAAAGGGCTAGCATTAATAGTTTAGAAGGTATGGCCCGAACAAAATTTGTTTTGCTTAACGAACTTTTTTAATTAATGCAAGTAATTAGCCACACAAAACAATGCCTATTCATACCTACTACCTAAGGTCTACCCACCATAAAATATTCGTGGTGGTATCATTAATAATGTAGAAGATATGGGCCGGACAAAATTTGTTTTGGATGGAAGGACGGACGGATGGAAGGACGACGGACACATGGACGGTGCCCATTACCATATCCCCTCCCCCACTTCGTGGGCGGGGGACAAAAAGGCAAAATGACACATATGATTATTCTGAAAAACGGTGGAGAGAAAGTGTACTTTTAAGCATTTTAAAACTAAAATATACACTTTCTTTGTTGGGAATGGTCCACAAACGGGGGTTCACACATTTCCCTTGAGCGGTCATGTTTACAAACAATTTTTTTTTTTTTACAAACATGTCGTGTTTACAAACAAGCCATTCAGTCATTGCTAGGGGAGATTTTGTCATTGTATTCATGGCTCATGTTAGGTCGTGAACTGCAAAATCTATCACCATAACATCTGTAGACAACATTGATCGCAGCAAAATCAAGGAGTGCCATCTCCTGTTGGTTGGAGATTCCTTGCTTTAATATACTAATTATATATATAAATTGTCAACAAGGAGGCTCTTACATATGCACAACAATCACTTCCACAGGGAGTAAATGAGAGAACACAATCAAAAGAGCCTCATGCACTTTCAAACAAGAATGACTAGCTTCAATAATTCATTTTCCTGGCAGCCATATATGACAATGGAATCAGCTGCCTCCAGTTACCAAACAGGCAGAGCGCATTAATATTTCAAAATCAACTTGAGCAAACACACAAAGTACCCAAAAAAGAACAAATTGTTTCTGATTGGTGTTGCCACACATGCACTACATGTTTAACTGTGAATTGTGGAGGCTGCCCCAAGAATTCCTATTTAAAGAGAACTATAGCTGCCAAAGAATCTTCTGCACATACCACCAGATCACTAATAACTGAGGTGCAGTATACATTATTTCTTTATAATATGTCCAAATTATAATAATAATAATAATTAGCTGGTTTGAGCAATAAAAGGTTCATATTGACATGAAATTCTGTTATTTTTCTTCTTCTTTTTTTTTGCCTATATGGTATACGGTAGAATTCCAGCTTTTTCCTGACTCAGCAAATCTGACATAGTGCCTTATATATTGGTTACGATTTCCTATGTTGTAAATTTTGATCTTGAAAGGCCAACCTGACACACTGGTAACAGTGCACCCTAGGCCTATGATTACTACTAAGCATCAATAGGTAAGATCCCATGGGGTTTCTTTTGGTGTTATCAATTTTGACTCTGAATGATCTTCAAAGGTTAAACTGGCCAATTGGCTTATACTGCATCTTAGTGATATTAAACTAATATATGTAATCATTAATTGATGAGTGCAAATATAGTACATGAAATTGAGCAGTCAAGTCTGCACATGCAAAAGCAGCAGATTCCAGTCAGCAGAGCACAGGACCATCACGATGCTCTTGTTTGTTTGTTTAGTTCATTTTCTCACTTTGCATATCAGAGGTTGAGGTTCAGTGCAGGGACCAAAGGGTGATGCATCCAGCTGGCCCCTCACACAAAAGATAGCTGGGTGCGGGTTGCCATAACAAAGGTACAAGCATACACAATGTTTGGTCCGCCTCCACGGCTGCCAGGTTGTGTCTGTGTCGCTGTTTACAGCTATTGATCAACTATTGCCGCTAATCGCTAATGTATTGCCATTTCTGACTTGTGCATCGTGTCTCTCTCAAATGCATTTACCGCTCTCCTGTGTACTCAGCTAGGCAAGAATGTTTTTATTTTCGATTATTTTTTTTTTTCCAATTAAGGTGCTAATTCTGGAACGAGTTAGTTTCTCTGTGATCAGAGGAAAGTTGTTGACCTAGACTATTGACCTTCTCCCAAACCATCCAATTTAGCCATGGCATGCTGGTTCTCAAATGAAAATAGTCTCTGTGTGAGTGGGACCATTATAGGAATTTAGACACATTGTGGCTACTGATATGGCCGGCATTCAAAGGGTTGATCCTCATTAAGATGGCATTAAGCTTCCTAGCCTTTATGATCTCTGACACTCTCCTCTCCCCAGAAAATGGCACAAGAACTTGAGGATCATGCTCAAATATTGGGATCAATTCTGGGAACCATTATTTGTCCAAATATTTGGCTAAGCTTTTTAAATTTTTTTCCATGTTATTATTATCATTATTATTATTATTTTTTTATCTTCACTGTTGTCTCCAAGAAAAATGATGTCCAGCTGGAAAAGAGTCTGACAGACATCGTGGACAAGATAGTGCTAAGTGCACACAGACTGGAGACTGTTGTGGCTCATCCAGGGCAGACCAAATGGATCATTCCACAAGTTAATTTGAGACTCAGGCACACCATTCCTGCCTTATACCCTGTAACTTCTTCTCCAGGGACTGACCCACTTGTGTGTGTCTAGTTGTATCCATATATTCACACAGCAGCGTTGATACAATCCATTGTAAGGAGGTTGGAACCACCAGCATGGGAAAAGCAAATAAGTTAATTTACGGGTGGTTCACTGTATTTTCATGACAGCAGAAGTCAGTGCAATGTCCACTTTGAATCAAGTTTAAGTTGAACAGGCTCATATGAGACCAAAATATTGTTGAACTTCCATGAAGATAAATTTTTGCAATAAATTGGTCTTAGGAAAAAGAAAAAAACGCATGATGATTAAAAGAATCTATATCTATGTCCCCCAATGTTTCCGATGTATCTGCAGCAAGAGAGACATTCGAGAATGCATTTTTATTCTGTCACCGCTGACTATGGTGTATATACCCTCCAAATCTTACGACACGTCAACCCATCCATGTATATAACATCATCTGAGGGCACAATCAGGCCGCCCCATAACATTTCTTGGGCAATGTTTACTTGCAACCTTTGACCTTTTGTGTCCCTGATGCCTGTCTACGTGATGCCATATAGGGTGGTGTGGCAATAGCACAGTGACTCAGCCTCATTCTCCCTGGACATATAACCTACAAGGCTCTCAAGGCTTTAAAACTAAACGATCCGAGATCACTTACCTGCAAGGAAAATATGGCGTTGAGGTCTGGTAACATTACGTGGCGATCCTCCATTTTTCGGCGCGAGTTTTTAATGGCATGGACGGACACCTGATGGACATGGTCAGGAACGTGAAGTTTGGGCAGTTGTTTTTTCCAGCGCTCACAGACTTCATGCACCTTGTTGAACACAGCACGGGCAAATTTACTGGCCTCCAGTTCTGTAAAACCAAAACGCCACAATCACCTGCATGAAGTTAGTCGGTCATTTATGTGAAGGCGACAGGATGCAGAAGGATGCTGGTCATGTGATCAGTCATGTGGCCATGAAAATGACAGTTTTTTTTTTTTTTAAAGTTTTACTTCCAAACGCTACTGCCTATCTCTCATATCTCATACCCAGTGAGGACTGAACACAGTTTTATATCATTATGATAACAGCATATTTAATCAGTAATGCACAAGTCGGGTATCATCTTTCTGTTTATTTTTGACATGTAACTGCAGATAAAACCCTGTACATGTACTCACGAGGATTATTATCGTCCTCATCCTCGTTCTCCTGGTTTCCTCGCTGTCCGTCTTCTGCTTCATGTTCGCCCTCTTTGTCCCTGGGTTCCAGGTAGATGGACAGGTCGGCCGCTGTCGCTTCATCGGCTACAGTCCGTGCCAAGTGGGCGGCCAGCAACGGTGGACACTCACTGAAACAACACAATATCTAGCATATCAAAACAGGTGTAATGCTTAAGTGCAAGATTCATAAGATCCCAGCACTTCACTTGCCGATGTCTTGTTTAATTCACACAGTACAGTGAAAACTCGTTATAATGACACCATCTGTTCCCTTAGAATAGCGTCAGATAACTGAATATGTCAGATAAATGAATCAAACAACAAAGAAAATGAACTTTTGCCTTTCAAAAGTTGTGTCATTATAATGAATATGTCGGATATCTGAGTGTCGTTATAACGAGGTTTCACTGTACCTTTAAAATGTACAGTGGTACCTGCCGTATGCAACCACTGCTGTAAGCAGCCGCATTGCTTTTTGTGGTCACGAGTCTGGGACATAGGAGTCAATTTCTTTGTAAAATTTACCTGTGGTGCCAGAATGCCTGCTGAATGTGGCCACTTTTTCTTATCTGAAGGGGTGGCCACATACAGCAGGTACCACTGTATTTGGCAAGCTGAGATGAAACTTTGGCCATGAAAAGGAAAACGGACGTCAACCTTTACTGGCAACTGTTGTTCTCATAAACTATGGGTATGGGTGTGAGTTGCTTGTTATACATGTACATAACCCAAGTTCTTACAGCAGACAAAATACATACAGACTTTTAGACAATGACTACTGGATATTGAAACTCACGTTTTGTGTCACGACTGCTTGGTCTGTTAAATATACAGGTCAACAGAGTGCAGTTCTGAGCACTAACACTTTTAATGGGGCATTTGAGCACACGTGGGTCAAGAAACGACCCTTCGCATGTGCCTGTGACAAGAAGATCAGTCACCACCCAGTGCTGCCATTATCAAGCAACTTCACGCAGTTATTGGCACATTGTGAAGCACGAACAATATGCACTTTCATAAAGCACCACTTGGACGTCACAACAGTCACTAAGTTGTTCATACGCAGTCTTCAATGGTCTCTATAATTCATTCAATGGAGTTAAATTACCTTCCATTGAAACCTTGTCAGGCATCAATGACTTGTGTGCCCATGTTCTTAGCATTGCCTATACATACATATACATATATATACCATCCAAAATTTTGATCTTCACATCCACATTAATGTCTTAAGAATGCTGACTCCTGAACTCACCTAATTTGAATAAAAGTGTCACTGTGACTTTCCCTTCAAGATATGCCCTCACAGAATTGATGACATTTTAGTCAAACTGTGTCCTGTGCTAAACATATATATGTTAAAGTCCAAACAAGTAGTAGCAATGAAATGTAACAACCACTTGAAGTTGCTCATCTGTGCACGTCACAATGCATGGTCTCATGCTGGGCTTACTAATACTTCATGCATGCTCACAAGCCCATATAATGTACAATAAACTGTTTTTTTTACTTCATGAACCTATCTGTTAACGACGATTCAAGGGTGCACAAGGCCACTGTATGCTAATCAGTCGACTCATTTAGCCTTGCATTACTCACGCACACGCACACACACGCACACGCACACACACACACACACACACAATGGTGTTCCATGTTAAGATCACCTGGGTAACCGGACCACCTTCAAAATAAAACCACATATAGGTGCAACATTGGGTGGCCACACAATTGGGAATTCACTACATGTGTAATATTACCAGTTCATCATTGTCATTTACATTTAAAACAAGAGTCCCGTGGGTTTCATGCTCTGCTGACATGACTAAGGAACATCATATTCGCTTTATTCCGTAATACATCAGCTCAGGATGTTTGTATTGGAAATGCAAACATGGTGCCGCCAGTTAGCAGAATGACTTGTCCGGGGATTAATGGCACCGAAACAGGTCTTGCGCTGGTTCCCCGCTGATGACCCGATTTTCTAAAGGCTCATAATGCCTAAAACTTTCTTCTAAACTTCAAATTTTATGAATATGATTTGTTCCTTTCATAAATTAATTTGCTATTATGATTTAGAACAATACAGTTTTTTAGTGAATGGTACGGAATAGGACTTTGCTCTTAGAATATCGGACTTGATAGTGTTCAAACGGTACATGGGCTTACAGAATTACGTTTGTTAAGTTTCTCTTTGTATTAAATATATAATCGGATGACTATCAACAAAAAATGATTTCCTGAAAAGCATACCCCCATGACCAAGAGATAGTAATCAAGTTCATCCATAGCATGCAATATCAATTTCCACATTATTTATACACACTGGTGGTGCATTTGGTATTATTTGCCTTATTCTTTATCAACATACTAAATTAGATGTCATTTCCTTAAGTGCTTAGTAACCTTGAAGAAAAATACATCCAGGTTACACAATCATTGGGTCACGGTGAACCAAAAAGTAAGTAACAAAGTCAAGTTTTATGTACAATGTACTCAAGTGCTATTTTGATCTAGAGGCTCAATAGATCTGTTCATACCGAGTTTTACCGAACTTCTCCGGACCCTAATTAATTATGCATTCCATTGTTGGCTTAATTGTCCAATCAGCAAGTAGCCGAGTCGGGACCACGCCATCATATGTTTACAACGGATGCCACGGCAAACGCTAGTGACTACAGCATGGATTGTGTTGAACAGTGCGAATCTTTTGCCTAAATTGTCACGTCAGTGGTGAAATGTGCATTTATAGATTGCTGACGGTTTGATTTTTCGTTAAATCCAAGCACACCCTGTGTTTTACTTTCTTATGCTTCCACATGTAATCCGGCCAGCGTGGCCGAGCACAAAATGTAAACAAAGCAGGGTGCGCTTCCCGAAGTGAACCGAATAAACTCGAGTCCTATGAACAGGTCTATTCTCTTTGCCATTGTTGTCCAAGCTACAGCTACACCCTGCCATTACAAAAATTCCTCCTGAAACTTTACAGGACCGGTGATCTGACTAAAATATGCCAAGGTTACTGATGTTACATAATATATTATTAACACAGGTCATGATTTATATATGCTGTAAAATTAGCAGGTCCAATTTAATCACTTTTCAACATAATCTTTCAACATATTTTGGCTCAAAATTCCCATCAAAGTTCAGGTGGCACCACTAGTATCATACCCAAATGAGATTTTGACATATATTCCACAATCCCACTTAATTTCATGAAGATCTATAGTATCAAAAATTAAATAAATGCTAGAGTGGTCACAAGATTTTACACTTTGAGCCATATATTACATAGCGTAGGTGGTGCCACCAATGATCAACAGCACATTTTCATGCACTTCATAAGTCCATCAAGTAATATGGACGAACTCAAACACTGTGTCATGCATAGCATTCGTGAAAAGTTTGTACGGGTGGATCGACAGAATGATGGAAGGACAGACGAGCGATTGAAAGAGCTCTGTGACCTTTGGTTGGCAGAGCTAACAACCATTCAAGAAAGTGGTGCCCTATTTTCTCTACTGTGGCCGTTACAGCTGAGTACATCAGAAGTAATTGATCTGCAAATATTTTCTTCTCACATGTTTGTATGATGGTTCAATTTGACCAACCTGAAACACGTCTGTTCGCATGATTTGGTTGCCTGAATGAATGTCAACCTGTGTTCTACTTTACTTATTTTATTTTGGAATATCCACTCTCTCACACCCATGCTGATGGGCCTGGCCTTGTTTGTTTATTCTGCAGCCTTCTGGTCAGGTTTGACAACTCCATCATGTCCATGTGAAATGATTTGGGAGAGAACACAATGGTACTTTCGTTAATGATCAGGTGCACTACTCAAGAAAGGCCAAGCATCTTTTTTTGACTGCCCACTCATGACAGAAGAGTATTTCATTGGCAAATTTACCCATGGTACTTTCCTTAACGACCACTTCTCATGAAAGGCCACACACCTTTTTCTGACTGCCCATTCATGACAGAAGAGTATTTTCATGGATAAATTTACCTATATATCAAGAATACTGGAAGTTGAGACTGCTGTTTGCCAGCAGTAAGGTATCTTAAGGGGCTAGAACACTTAGTGATTTCCATGTACAAATATGTAATTATTTCATTTGTTTTTCATGCAAGACTATCAAAAGTATATGTAAACACACACACACACACACACACACACACACACACACACACACACACACACACACACACACACACACACACACACACACACACACACACACACACACACACACACACACACACACACACACACACACACACACACACACACACACACACACCTTTCTGAAAGAAAATACATTGTATTCATCTGAAAATAAATTTACTACTGGATTTGAGACTTAACTATATCAATTAATTTAAATTTATTTTAATTAAAAATTGCAAAATTTTCATAAAATAAAAAAATAGCATGTTCAAAAATTTACATACATGTTAGCTTGTAATATGAATTAAATCTACTACTTGTGTCTAAAGAACTGTATCTCCATTTTTCTCAGCTTTTTAAAAAAGAGTTTATGTACTTAAATTTTTAAAGACCATTGAAATTTTACTGAAATTTTAAAATAAAAATGTATAAATTTAAAAAGCTTTAAAATTTAACATATACCCTTGATGAAAATTTGGAGACACAGTATGGTAGTGAACAATATGCCATGTCAATTCTGATCAAACCCAAATGTTTATCTAAAAATTTGTTTCAGGTAATTTTCTGTTTATCCTTAAAATATGGAAAATTTAATCATAATTTTAAAAGTAATTAAAATTTAATGAATGAACAGTTACAAAAGTTCTGGTAATGGGTAAACATTCATCAAGATGTCTACTTTCATAAAATGTGTAGTTTTTATGGGTTCAAGTTAAAATTGTAGAATATACAATTAGATATTGAGATAAAACTAGCATTTAATAATCCTACTGTCGTAAAATGTTGTAGTCCCCTACATAGCAGATATGACAGTGTCTAGGAGGAAACAATGTACCTCATTGCTTATACCTGTGAACAATCATTTTCTGGCATAACACTACTTTTAGGACGTGAATTTACTCTTTCAGTGCCAAGTTTTGGGCTGAATTAAGAGCTTTCTGAGCATGCCAAGGAAAGCTGTTGACATGGACTATTATACTCTCAGGAACTAAACACATGGTACACTGCCACCAAGTTTGAGGATAATCTGGGTGACGGTTTCTGAGAAGAAGTTGAAAATGTGAGTTAGCATTAGAATGCCCAATGACTTGCATAGCAATCAACAGGAAAGGTGCATTTACTGATAAGCATCTGAATTGAAAATATCGTTAAAAATCAGGAATCCACAGCGGTGCCACCTAGTGAACAGCTTTGTTTGACACTTTCACAAGGAACATACCCACTACCTTTTAGCTTAATCTGAGTGACAGTTCTGGAGGAGAAGTCAAAAATAGCGAAAACATACAAAAATCATAAAAAATAGGAAAAGATTGCAGCACCATCTGGTGAACAAATTAAAGACTGGGTGTCCCTAGGAGTGTTCCTATGTGATATCAAAGCAATTGGGTGAGTGGTTTCGGAGAAGATTTTTTAAGATTTGCCTGACAAAAGAACCAAAAAAATTTCATAAAGAATACAAAATCAATGAAACGTGACCACTTGAACAAATTTGGTAGAGGCCCACCCAAGGTACATCCCAAAGTTTGAAGTGAATCTGGCTGACAGTTTTGGAGAAGAAGTCAAAAATGTTAATTGTGGACGGATGGATAGATGACGGATGATGGACCATCCTATAAGCTCAGCTGAGTGACAAGTCAGCTGCGCTAAAAATGTCATTTAGGGCCTATGCTGCAAACATATGGGACAAATACAGTTTTTTTTCAGACTCTGTGAAGAAGTAAGCTTTGTTTGGGGGACAAATAAATTTTCTGTCCAACTTGTCCTGGGGCAAGCAGCCAAAAGTCATAATGTCAAGCCCTGTCAAGTTTGTATATGAACTGGTCTTTTGTTATTTTGAACAGTGCCACAATAAAACACTTTTTGACATGCCATATGCCACCTATCAGTATTGAACCAATTTTTTTTTTTTGACTGTGTTGCATACAAGATACACAGGGAAACATTATGCCATCTACACACTGTACTCATGACTTGAGTAACATTGGACCATGACAACACAGACCTGGGGATCATCAGGACAATAATGGCCCACCATTTAACCTCTTCCAGTCGAACAAGCCGAGACTGACAGCAGATAAGATGTCTGCTTCAATATAGTGGCCCCCCATTTGTCAGAAGCCACACCCTGTATAAAGAGCACTTACCCCTGCAGCAAGTATGCTATCTTAATTTTATTTCCCCATAAGACAGGAAACCCCTCTCAGACGGCCACATTTCTGGCACACTGAGTCTAGCGGTGACCTTACAAACAAGGGGTGGGGGGGGGGGGGAGAGACACTGTATCCCAAGCTGATAGCTTTATGTGTGACTGTTATCAAGCAAATAGTTTAAATCTAGACCAATCTAAAATCATGCCATCATATTCCAAGTACAAAACACTTGATAGTAAGTTTTGCCTTTCAGAGGCTTCTGCTCACTTCCACATGGAGCCTACATATTTAAACAAAGTGATATAGTCTGACATCCTGAACAAAATGGTAGGACTTTAAACATGATGAAATATATAAAGAATAGGAATAAAAGTGACAGCACATTTTTTTAAGTCACAGTCATTTTCACTTTTGAGCACTACATGTATTTCTTACACATTTACAAAGAGAATTTTATAGAACCCCTTCGAAAGAAAGTAAATGTAAGCATATGTAGAAGGCAACCATCTTTAATTATGTCTGTGTGCCAACACAGACATACTGTTTTTCTAGGAATTCTTTCTTTCTTTCTTTCTTTCTTTCTTTCTTTCTTTCTTTCTTTCTTTCTTTCTTTCTTTCTTTCTTTCTTTCTTTCTTTCTTTCTTTCTTTCTTTCTTTCTTTCTTTCTTTCTTTCTTTCTTTCTTTCTTTCTTTCTTTCTTTCTTTCTTTCCTTTCTTCTTTCTTTACAGGCAAATTTGTCCGACATTTTATTTGAAAAGTATTACACGTAGAAACTCCAAACTTGGCACAATTATGCTTCTATGGATGAGGTCTGGCCTTTTTATAATGAGAGGTCATGCTTTTCAAAATTATGCAAATGAGGGCTAATTAAAGTTTTAAATCTTCAACATCTTATGTACTATAGTAGATGTGGTTCCAAGTGTATAGGAATTCGATCATAGCAAGGTAAAGGTCATCCCAAAGGTCAAGGTCAAATGTCAATTTTAAGCCAAAATGTCATTTTTGAGATCAAGGTTCACTTCAGGTAGAGGTCATCTCAAGGTCAAAGGTTATTTCAAGGTCAGAGGCCAATTTCGATGGTGGCTTCTTCTTGCCATAACTTGGTCAATTTTTATCCAATTTTGATCATGTTGGGCTCAAACTGTAGCTATTGTACACTGCACATTTTTGAAACTTGCATATGACCTCTAAAGGTCAAAGGTCAAGGTCATTTCGACCTTTGAAAGTTCCATCCAGCCATAACTCGACCAATTTCCATCCAATTCTAATCATGTTAAACTCAAATTGTAGGTATTGCAACACTGTACGTTTTTATACGAACATGTAACCTCAAAAGGGCAAAGGTCAGGGTCATTTGGCCCTTTGAAAGTTTCATCTTGTCAAAACTTGGTCAATTTTCATCCTATTTGGTTCATGTTGGGCTTAAAATTGTGGGTATTGTAACACTGTGCAATTTACATGTGACCTGTAAAGGTCAAAGGTCAAGGTCATTTGGACTTTGAAATTTGCATCCAGGCATAGGCTTAAAGTGATGTGAAGTACCATAGGATAAAAGTTGTAGCATTTAATATTTACAACTTTTGAAGGCACACAGACAGATTTGCTTTGAAGCAAATCTTCTTTTCTAGTCATCTTTTGTTCTCTTACTGTATTTTAGTCAAAGTCATGATTTTCTTTCAAGAGCAGGTCTCTCCCCACAACAAAGCCCCAACTCTAAAAATCAGAAGATCATTAGGCCTGTAAAGGCCCCAACTCTAAAAATCAGCAGATCTTTAGGCCTGTAAGCCTTATGATCTGCTGACGTATAAAATCTGCTCCATGACATGAGAAATTAGGCTAGGTCCTCCATATGATGCAACATTAAACTTCCAAATGAACACAAATCAACATATTGAATTTACTGTCCTCTTCTTGAGTGTTTAATGACCTTGAAAAATAGGTCAAGGTTACATAAAATATCACAAAATTTGACCAGTGGCCTATTTCATGTTTATTGTTAAGTTCTGCAGTTCCATCTTAATTCATTATGCTATGGGCATCGATCACAATAAAATCATTTCCTGATATGTGTTCCCCCTGTGACCTTGAGAAAGTAGGTCAAGGTTACTCATATCATACATACACATTTGTGATACATTTGGCATGGTTAGCCCTCATATTTCTCAACAAGTACAATTAAGTGTCCTCAGTGACCTTGAAATCTATGTTAAGGTCACCCAAAATTTTAGAAAATTTGACCATTTTCCCAACACACGCTTATGTAAAAGTTCCATCTCAACTTATAGTCAAAATAATGAATTTAATGCTTTTAATGCCTATGATGCTAGTTCCATTTGACACCACCAGTGGCGCCACCACAACTTCACACATCTTAGACTTTTAATTGTCTGTATGATACTCCTATAATGGTATATTGATACATGTGCACAAGTTCAGACATAATGATCATAACAAAAACATCATTTTCTGAAAATGTTTTCCCTTTGTCACCTTGAAAAAGTTGCTCAAGGTCATTCATATTATGCAACATAAAACATCTACATTTGATACACATCTGTGGTATATCCAGTGCCATAAGCACTATTATCGACATATAGATTTTAATGTGTTTTCAACACATTTTGGTCCGTATCTTTTGTAAAACTGGGCTGGCACCACCAAATTTCAACGTGTTTTTGTCTTTCAGCCTGTTTGACATTCCTGCCAAGTTTTGTGATAATTCAATTGTTTTTTTTTTTTTTTTTTCGAAAAACAGCATTCTCAAAATTTTCACATCTTGGTCCATATATATTATGCAATACTATAGGTGGTGCTAACCAATACCAAACTAAGATTTTCATACACTTGGTAAGCCCTTAAAGTTATAATTATATAGAGCTAGCTTGAAACTGTGGACTGCATCATGTCCACAAACAAAAGTTCATGGATGGAGGGACAGTGATGAGTAATTGCATAAGTTCTGCTAGCTATGGTCAGCACCACTAAAAATGTAAGATACGAAACTGAAACTGATCTGGACCAACACATATATTTCATAGCGAAGAGCTGAAGAATTGTGATTTCCATGTAGTGGTCTCCTTTTATTGATGCCTGCCCAGTTTCAACATGGGATGTCTCTCTCTTGTTGTATTAGCAGAGAGTCTGTTAACTATTGTTTATGACATGCAAGTAAATTGAAACAGTCTTTTTTTTCCCCCCTATATCTGGCTTCCTGTGTTAGTGTTGCAGCAGGCCCCTGGACCAAAGGTCTGTTACGAATAGCAGAAAAATTATGGATTATATCAATCTTCAGGAGCATTTTACATGTATGCTAAAAAACAGGACAAAAGTTACACTGTAGTTACATTGCAAGGAAAAAAAAGATTGTTATATATCTGATATCATACAAAATGTGTTGAAGAGTTCAAGTGGGACCTATACATATCCGCTTTAGCAGCTAGATTGAAGTGTGAATGACTTGTTTATTGCCAAAAAAGGAGAGAGATAATACACAGAGATAATAAATAGAGTGATAGATTTTTGAGAAAGAGGTCACAAAAGATTAATGTTTGATTTGTACTAGTCTGAATTGCTGTCTTTTGACAGGTATATAAACTTAGGATGTCAGTCGATATGCTAATATAATGTCATCAATGGGAGTTAGGGACCTTAGTACATGTAGCAGTACTTTTCTCAGACAGTTTTAAAAGAGTGAAACTCCCCTTTCTAACTGTTTTGTGGTTTCATTTTCATCACCTTTTTTTTTTTTTTTTACACACAGTATTATTACTGGCACTGCAAGGGTAGTACATCAAAGTCAACCGAACACAATTTATGCCATGTAGTGCTGTAATTAAAACTAAAATCGAATGCTACGAGCCTGGATACATTTGGGTGAGGGCTGGCATTATCAGGAGAGCCCCTTCAGTTTTATCAGTGTTTACATAACTTATCAACCACAATGTCCTCAAAATAAAAATTGTGGTCAGAGAACAAACCTTTTTTTCAATCTTTTGGGATATACATGTATGTTGCATATATGCTCTTTATCGGTTTTTAATTTCTCTCTCTCTCTCTCTCTCTCTCTCTCTCTCTCTCTCTCTCTCTCTCTCTCTCTCTCTCTCTCATGTTAATGGTTTATCAATGGACATACAAAATGGAATACAGAAGAATGAATCATGTGGTACACATTTTTACAGCCAGGCAACAATGGTCACTGACGACAGGAATTGACAAAAACATTAGAATCAAGTGTCAAAAAGGTGGTCTTTTATGAGAGGTGGTCATTATAGAACAGGTACCACCATACAGCTGTTTGTATAACCATCCAAGTACAGGTAACTGATGTGTGAGCTAACCCTCCCCACCCCACCCCACCCCCCCACCCCCAGCCCATCTCCTGGACATCTCTGATATTTAATGTCAAAACATATACAGTGGTACCTGCTCCAAAGACCACCTCCAATTTAAGACCGCATGTCTTTTTAAGACCACTCTTTCAAGACCCTCTGCTGTATTTACATGTTAAATATACCTTCAATTTAAGACCACCTGCAGTATGAGACCACTTTTTGTTGGCTGTAGGGGTGGTCTTAAATAGCAGGTACCACTGTATATGAATCTACCCTCCTTCCTCTCAAGTTCCTTGCTACAGCCTAAGTGGCACCACAGGATCCCATTTAACATGAGTTACCACCTATTACTCACACTGGTGTACGTCTCATTACCAAGGATAGCAAGCCACATGCCTTCAGTCTGTGCATGCAAAGTCACCTCTGCACAGGACTGTCAGAGCCCCCTTATGTGTTTTTGCTATTTTTGACTTCCCTCAAAAACTCTCACTCAGACAGGGATAGTTGCAACTGGTGGAAATGCATCTTGTGGAAGGGCCAAATTTAGTTGTTCAATGGCTGTTGATGCAATTTATCCCTGATTTTTTAGCATAATTTTCAATTTGGGTACTAGTCGTTCAATGCATACATCCCATTGATTACTACATTTATAGCACATAAGTTAATGGAGATTGTAATGGTAATTTACATTTTTCACTTTGCCAAAACTGTCTTCCAGATTCACTTAAAAGTCACTGAGAATATACCTTGGGTGGGTTTCTTCTGTTTGTTATTGTTGTTGTGTTTTTGAAATTAATAATTTGCAATTTTTAAAGGATTTTTGAGATTCATTTTTTGGCCAAATATTCTTCGAAATGGCTTGGTTGTTTTTTTTTGGAAAATACATAGTACATGTAAGACTTCTGGGGACTGCTTAATATTAATTTGTTCACCAGGTGGTGCTGCAATTCTTCTGTTTTGAACAAATTTTTATATTTTCACTTTTCTAGACTTCTTCCAAACTGTATGCTGGATTCTCTTCAAACATAGTTTTACGTTAGTGCTAGCACTAGCCAAAATAGCCAAATGCAACTAAAACCTCAAAATGGCTACTGAAAGTAGTAAATGGCTGCTAAAATTTTCAAAAAAATCTCGTTTTGATGCAGAAATTGGACAAATTTAAAGTCTGTGTACATCCTTCAGGGAAAGAGGGAAATTTTGGCTACTAATTTCAAAATCCTAGCGCTAACCTAGTAAGTGGGAATGCACTTGGACTCATTCTCCATGAATTTTTTACTACATAGTGCTGCTGTAATTTTCTGATTTTTAAGAAATTATCAAACCTATGAAAATTCAGCAAGGACATATAAACATATTGTTAGTATATGCTATAAAAGGGACAGTAGCAAATCTGGCATATCGCCTTATCTGGGTGATGGTGGATCCTTGGCCCATGGTTACTAAATAGGAAAAAGTGTCAATGGAGTTTCTTTCGGTGTTGTCCATTTTGAGCTTGATTGATCTTAACCCTTAAAGTGCTGATTTAAGATTGAGTCAACAGCTTTCCTCGGGACACTTTGCGCGCAATGCGCGCAAAGTGTCCCGAGGAAAGCTGTTGACTAAGACTACTTTTTGCTTCAGACCAGGCTTGCTGGTATTTGAATGAAATCTTCATGAGGAATTTGACCCTTTTAACCATATATGTTTAAAGGTAATGAGAAAGCAGCTATAGCAGTGATTAGCTCTTTAAGGGTTAAAAGGTAAAACTAACATACTGGCATATACATGTATCTCAATGATGAATCCAAGACCTATGGTTACTGTTAAACAGTAACAGAAAAAGTACCCGTGGGGTTTGTTTTGATGTTAATTTCGACCTTGAGTGACCTTGACAGGCTAACTTGACATTTTGCCGGTGGATCCTAGGTCCAATGTTACCATTAAACAGAAAGAGAAAAGTTCCAATGGGGTTTCTTTTCCTGTTGTTAATTATGAGCTTGAAGGAGCATACTCACATACTGATTTTCTCTTGGTAACAGTGAGCCATGTCACTTTCCAGTGCTTTAAAATGATTACTTCTGAACTGTTTTGGTGAAGTTCTTGTAAACTATGTAATGATGGTCTCAAAACAAAGGTGATTTTGATATCATTTCACAGGTTACATGACCACTTCAGTGTGTGCATCAGCTGAGCACAGGACTGTCACAGTCCTCTTATTAACATTTTTGTCTTTATCAGATACAGTGTAATAGAAAAGTAACTTTTTCTCTCTATTGTCTTTTAACTTTATTTTGTACTGAAGGTTACACTGGAATCTTGAATGTTGAATTCACTTTAATACAAAACTTCTCACTGGTGTTTGGATCATAAATCTATACGTGTCAGTCCCACTATTATGCTTTCACTTTTACTCTGCTTTTTACGTTTTGTGAGACAGCAAAATGAAGGGGAAAAATAAGTTGATACTAGTAACTACCTCTGGCAGATCTTACATGTTAGGGCACTGACTTTGCCCATCTCTACGACCTCTGCCAATCACACAGTATTGAGGTTATCGCGGCAACAGTATTCCATTACTGGAAGGAGTTGATGCCATCAAGCCCAGTCAGGCTACTATCACAGGATAACATTCCCTCACATTAAGCGAAAATGAAAGTAAATTGAGTCAATTACTGTGGCAGGGAAGGTTTACATATGATGGGCAGCAGACCTGTGTTGTGTCAACAATCTCATTCCATCACCTCATGTGGTGTCAGGTGTGAGTTGTGTGGGTAGCCCGGGTCACAGCTGAGGGGCTTGTGTGGTTCACCAATATAGATTCATGTATAGACAAGACAGATGGGTGTCCCTTGCTTCCCCTGTGGCATGTAACTTCATAACATGGAAAAATTGTAGGTGTAGAAACACCGAATGTCTGGTGGTCCCATGTATACAGTTGATTTGCTAAGGCCAGAAGGTACACCGTGGGTATTTTTGTGCAACAGGCATCTGTCAAGGCTTATAAATTTGCGTCATGTCTGTGATTGTGAGCCATCCTGAAGGAAGGAAGGGAGGGAGGGAGGGAGGGAGGGAGGGAGGGAGAAAGGGAGGGAGAGAAGAAGAAAAAATTAAAACACCTGCATATACATTTTAGCAATTCATCATTCAACGCTTACAGAGTGGTCTATTTTCTTTCCAAAAAGTAACATGCACAAATATACATGGAACATACAGCGAAAAATACATATCATTTTGTTCCACAATATCAAAGTACTCCATGTTTTCATTTGCCAGTGTCAACAGACTACATTTGCTTACACTATTCAGACATGCTGCATAAAGCACCATCAAAAGTTATTAATAGCACAAAGGTAATCTGTTTAGCTGTCACGATTTTCATGAAGCTCTAAATGATCAAACTTGGTGGGATTGTTGGACCTTTCAGGCTCAGATCAGCCTGTGAATATCATACAGCTGGCTGTTTCCATTGATAGAGTCCCCTCTGCCAGCACCATATGCCTGTCCACACCAGCAGTTCTGATTTGAGCTCCCAGGTAACCCCTAAGAACAGTGCTTCAGTTGTCATTTTGATGTGACAAGTGGGCAACATGGGTGAAAACCCACTCTGCATGGTGAGGCTGATTTGCCTGTGACAGAGTGGTGCAGATGGATTCCTCGCTGATGCACAACCTCAAATGTCATGCCCCAACTTGATGGAGATGTTATTTTCGTGACCAAACTCCACTAAAGTATCTAGTGCTGATAGATCTTCCAGCAGATTTATATTGCTCACTCTCGGAAAGCCTAAATTTGATCCAATATTTATGTTACAAATGAGCATAATTTTTTGTGCACAGGGAACCTTTGAATAGACATGTATCCCATTACACACGCACAAAAAAATATTAAAAAGTAGAGGATTGTGACGGTCCTGTGCTCAGCTGACCTTGCATGCATAGACTGTGACCTTTCAAGCCAACTCAGCCAGTTCCGTACTATTTGTGGTGGGTGGTATGACATAACGATTTCTACTTGAGATTCGGCTGTCTCTTGGAAATTAAATGACTGGCTCAGAAAGATAGCACAATACATCTTCTTCCCACTATAGACATGAAGCTTGCAGCATTGTGATGGGGCCACTCAGTCATTTGAACCAGAGATTTGTTCAATGAACAGTAAGAAATTCTATATATTTTGTTGAGAACCTAAGTTATTACACAGTTATGTTTTTCCCCTCATTTGCTGCTGGAGCTAAGCCTTTCAAAACAGACTGTTAATTGTGCTGTAGATAGTGACTTGACTCGGGTCAGGTTCTGACAGTGCAAGCTAATTTATTATGCATGCAAAATGGTTGCAGACAACAGAGAGGTACATAACAGTAACCAGCTTGCAGATGTTACAGTCGAAGGGTGGATGTGTATTGTGGGGAAAATCACTGAATTTAGTATTAAGTTGAAATTCCTCAACTTTTGTTTGCATGCCATACCAGAAGTAGATGAAACAAACGCATATATTGAACTGCGAATGGCACGTCTATCTATACATGTAATAGATTAGAAGATATGGAAGATTTCATTAAAATTTCGATCACCTGTAATTTGCATAATTTTGAAAATAATGATTCAAAATCGAAGCATCAATTTGAATTTCAAGCTATAGCAGTCTCCTAGAAAAGCTACGAACTAGACTTAGTTGTATTTGTGTCTTTTTGTCAAAAACCACTTCCTGTAGTCATTACCCTATTCCGTGGAATATTAGGTGGAAAGAGAGACAGAAACTAATCTTGATAAAGAATTTTGACAAAGCAGAATGCCAGTGTCTGGGCGACATGATGAAGTGACTATACAGTGACCAATTTCACATACATGTAAATAAACAGCCCAGTGCTTGTTCTCTCTTTCAAACAAGACTTACACATGCAAATTGTAGGTAATAACCAATTTCATCACATAATGGCCAAACTGCTATTTACATTCTAATGGCAATTTTTCATATATGAGCCACTGTTGAAATTTCCAGGAAATGATTAACAGGAACAAGGAAACTCTAGGGTACTAGAGTAACTGTCAGACAAATGTTATGTTTGACATTTCAATGTTGTAAAATACAGAACCCATTCTGTTTTCCTTCTGAAAAAACACTTCCTGATAGTGATTTTAAAGATAATTCTTTATTGTGTCTGTCCAGGTTCTGCATTCACAGGCTTCATTTATTGGGCAAGGAACCAAAGTACACATGTAAAAATTGGGACAATTTCTGAGCAAAGACACCATGTGTATTTTAATCTGAACCAAGTCAAGTAAAACCACATATTAACCCTTAAAGTGCTAATCACAGCTAAAGTCATTTTCTCATTACCGTTAAACATATTGTAGTGAACAGATTTAAATTCCTCACGAAGATACCTTTCATTCAAACACCAACACGCCTAGTCTAAAGCAAAAAGTAGTCTTAGTCATCAACATCCCACTTTGCACGGATTGTGCACAAAGGGCCCAAGGAAAGCTGTTGACTCAGTCTAAAATCAGTGCTTTACAGGTTAAATGCAAACTTAACCATCATCAAGCCCAGTCAATAGCACTGCGAAACCATGTTGACCAATAATCTGTATTTTTCTGACGAAAATGACCAGGAAAACACCCTCACTCAATGTAACAATGAACCATTTCTAGTGAAGTTTAAAAGGGAAAAACTTGCTGACTGATACCTTGGTGTCAAGTGCCTCATGGCTAACACTGGCCATTCTCAACTAGAGTTTCAATAAATATCACTTGTTACTAAGTGCTATACAAAAGCATGATAAGTGTGAACTCAATCCCATTGCTACAACATGCAGAGAGAGCATAACTGTAGCATTTCTACTCGTGTCCATGGTGGGGCAGTATTTACAAAAGCATGCAGCTTTTTCCTCTTTTTTTTTTTTTTGTAAATTTTGACTCTGACGCCATAAATTTCCATCACACTTGGTATGCTGGTCTGTGATGTGGCTAATTATTTATGCAAAGAGTAGATAGGTCACATCAACCTTATAGGAGGTATTCATATAAAATGGTATCCTGTGATGCCCTCTAGGCTGCAACAAGGAACTTGACAGGAAGGAGGGCAGATTCATTTATCAAGCAAGGCCAAATGAATTTCCATGATAATAGTGACAAATCAACCAAGTATAAAGAAAAGTCATAAGAAAAAAGTTTTAAAACACACAAGGTGCTGAATATATTTTGATTATTTCATTTGCCTGTCAGAGAAAAGTGTTCTTTGTGTATGGTTAAGTAATGAAATTGGTACAAGTGCCATCATCATGGTGGAAGCATAGGTTTGTTGCCAAGCTAGTAACTGAAGGGACCAGAGAGGGTCTGCAGTTAATATTAGATATCCACAGGGGTCAGCAAAGTAGCCTTTCACTGGAGGTGTCACTATAAAACATGAAAACTACTGTGCAAAGCAGTGAAGGAGATAAGACTTTATGAGTGTATGGCAGTTTTAACTTTTTTTTTAAACATTTTGCTGCACAATATACATGATATATAACATTCCATGTTAATTTACTGGAAAGTGTGTAGCAGTGACACCCATTAAGTATATAGCAAATTGTGACCCAATACCAGATATCTATTACACTGCAACCTGTAGACTTTTTTTTCCCCCAAGATAGGTGGTGTCTCATAAGGATGGCCTCCTGAGAGAAAGACCATTGTACTTGTCCTCTTAAATATATTGGCAAGCTTATTGGTGACAAGAAGGCTCAGCCATGTCCAGAGTGGTAGCTTTTGGTACTCATGTGGCGAGACCATGTAGGTACGGGCCACTTCACAGGAACAAGGCATGGCAGCTACACTTTTCTGCTTGGTGGCAGCACCCGCTGTATCACATGACATTTTTGACCAATGGATGAAGCAGGTTTCTTTCACTAGCCCTTTGGTATAGGTCTTGGACCAGTAACCTAGGGCTAATGCATTTACATGTTAAAATCGTGACATTCGCTGGCTTATTTCTCCTATTTGAAACGTAAAACCACAACTTCCTTTGCATTCTACTTCAAGTTTATACCGGTAGCAGCAAGTTAAAACCAAGAAAATTGGGGGTCATGTGATTAAATTTTTTTTCTTACAGGTGCATTTGTGTACCTTACCTCCATGATTGACCGTTCTGCGCCAAATATGTCTCCAAAAATACACAAGTTATCAAATGATTTAAAATATTTCTAGAGTAGCAGTGCCTTTCTAAAACTCACAGTTGATAAGTATTTTCCTAGTAAAAATGATGATGGGACTTAATTTGGGATGCTCTGCTCCTGTGATATTAACATCCAATAGACACAGCAACAGTATTCAGTACTGGATCAAAAGTTGTGGATCAGTTGACCCGACCTTGAGGCGTTACTGGTCCAAGACCTATATTTACATGCAACAAATGGACACCAGTCGGAATTTACTTGCACTGCCACCTACAGGCAATATGCTCCATTAACACAGAGTATAACAACAGATTGGTGGAAGTATGTCTTTCTCTAGCCGATGTGATTCAAGCAGTTGACCTTCACTCTTTCAGTGCCAATTAAGTCTAAAGTTGATCTTCTATTTAATGAAACTAGTCTGAATTATCACTAGAATTTCAGATTCGTATTCCTCGTAAAAAGACCTTTCATTCAAGTATTAGTATGCCTCTAGTTCCAGAGAAAATATCCCAGGTCATTAGCCTTTCTCGGCATGCATCGGGTGCATTGCGCCCAATGTGAGCCGGGAAAAGCTGTTAACTCAGTCCAAAATTTGGCACTTAAAGAGTTAATTAACTGGTTTTGTTACATGACAGTAATAAATAAGTCAAAGTGCCAAAAAGTTATAGCCCAGACTGTTCAAAGTGTTTGACACAGACATCAGTCTTTTTAGAAGAAGCATTAATTCCCAGCATTGCAAATATAGCTGATGTACTTGTCTTGCCTAAGACATGTATACAGGTTTATTTGAAGATAACTTTTTCCGACATTGGCCTTACCCAAGATAATCAGTGCGTCCGCCTATTTCTCATTTTAACAATATGAGTAAAAGATATATTAACTCATTCCATACCAGTCCCTGATATTTCCATATATTTACCTAGATTTAAGACGACAATTGCATTTCAAAATTTTTCATGAAAAGAGCTTTCATTCAAGTACCAACATGCCTATAGTCTTAAGTCGGTGGTTCTGGCACTGCCTGGCAAGTCATGCTGCAGCTGCCGCAAGGGCAGATGCAGCATGACTTGCCAGGCAGTGCAAGAACCATTGACCAAGACCTGTGACCATAGTATGGAATGAGTTAATTTTAAATAAGGTTTTAGTAAAGTTTGAACATCAATTTGGATTAGTTCACATGCACACATACCCCTATCGATTTTTCATACTTTGGGTTATTTGTTAAAAATCAGAAAATGACAGCAACGTCATAGTGACTTTTTTTCCCACGATTCCATGTGTCATTTTGGTCTGTACTGTATAATGTTCCTGTAATGGTATAAACATGTATGTTCACAAGTTAAGACCTACTGACATGCACTAAAAGTCATTTCCTGAAATGCATTCCCTCGTGATCTTGAGGAAAAGGGCAAGGTTGACCATATAATGCAATATCAAACTTCTATATGTGATAGACTAGACTGGCTGCAGTCGAGTTCGCAGTGAGTTTTTTTTTATTTTCATTCATTTCCATGCTGTCTTACTGCCACCAAATACTGACCAGAGAGCCGATTGAATTCTTAAACAGTGTTTTCAAGAAATTTTAGTCTGTATCTTGGGTACTACTTTGCTGTCTGTACCATCAAATCTTGGCACACTTTTGTCTTTTTGCCTGATCAACATTCCTACCATGCAAGTTTTAATGATGAAACTTTGAAAAAAAAATTATTCCAAAAACTTCACATATTGACCCATATAGCCACTTTATGCTGAACCACAAATGTCAATCTCAACTTAGGTTTTCATATACTAGATAAAACTTGAAATATATGGTGTTACTACAGAAAGTGCAAGACTGTATCATGTTCATGAGCAAAAAATTGTGGCCAGTGGAATGATGGACAGACAGGAGTGACCATATACAGGATATAAGCTCAGCATTCCTTGGTCAGCAGAGCTAAAAATACAGTGAAATATATATATACAAACATGCTATTTAAGGTAACTGCAGAGTTACACAGACAGGTAACAGCAATGTTTAACTTCCCCCCCATCTCTTCATCTCTCTCTCTGAGACTAGTAACAGCTGACGCACTGACACCTTAGTGTCCTGATCTCAGGTAACCATAGTACTAGTTAAGACCTGGTACACAGACTAAGAATATCTGTGGAAAGAGCACCACATCTGTGGATGCAATCACAAGTGGTGCTCCCCTCCACCTCCTCGGTTGGTGATCCCTTGCATATGGCATCCACGAACAAGATGAAGTGCAGGGAAGTCTAATTTTGACTGGCTACAGAATACATTCAAACCAGACCTACTGAAGCAAATTCGAGTACAAATATGTGCATGAACATGGTCAGGTACCTGTGTGTAGATCAGCTTCTCTGTAAATATGAGTTACTGGATCATCAGTTTGTACCTTGGGGCTCCAGAATGGAGGACCCTTGAGTATATGACCTGAGGAAACTTGCGGTTTGTAGGATAGGTCCCAGCAGTGCTACACATAACAATTTTACTGGTGTATGTGAAGTGATCCAGTAGAATGACTATTTTGGCTACATGCACAGTTTTGCTGTCGGCCTAGTACTGTAAATTGCTTTAATTTCACTGTATTCTTATTTTCGCTTATTTCGCTGATGGTACAAAACCGTGAAAATAAAAACACAGTGAAATAGTATTTTAACATTGTTTGAATAGGAATTATGTCCAAAATAGTGAAATTAAAAATACAGTGAAATTTCAAAAATAGAAAAACCGTGAAAATTTAAACACGCGAAAATAAAGCAATTTACAGTAATATACATGTATCCATGGCCAAACTTGGAATTTGTAGACACTGTATGCATGAGCTATATAGCTCATGCACACATGCACCTATGGTACAATAGTCTGACCAAGACAACACTACCATGATCCACAGGGCCCAGAAATTCCACATTTGACATTCCCAAGGTTTTCCAATGATTTTTCTAGGATTGGTTTAATAGTAGCCCTTAACTGTCTATCACAAAGCTTGACACCGACGATATGACAGTGACCCCATTTTTTTTCTAATAAAATGACCATTTCAGTTGAACAGCTCCATGACTATATTAATATTTGAGTTATAAACACCATTTGCATCTTGATGCAGTACTTTCCATTACATACATAATAAATGCAGCAAGTGAACAAAGTAAACTATGAATAGTATATGCCTAATTCTTAAATCCCTCTCACCAATATTTACTATTTTCTTTTTGTTTACATACATGTACATTTTAAAATTACTTTTAATAACCTTGGATTAATAAAAGGGAGGTCGTGAGACTCTCCCCATGAGAACAATTATAAAGCCAATTAAAAGGGGTGTGGGGTTCCCTTGTAATAAAGCAATCCCTATCTCACAAGCAAAGCAAACATTTTTATTTACATTTACATGTCAAAATTACTTTTTTTTTTCAACAAAGGGAATGGTGTGGGATCCCCTCCCCTCCCCACACAAGAACATTTATATGCTCAATAAAGGCAATCAAAGGGAGCTGCCTTTCCCCCCACTATAAAGCAATTTTATCCAAGTTCTTCCCTTTAATCCAGATTATAAGCTGGATAAACTAATGAAAGGATGTGCCTGTCCTCCCCCCCCCCTACCCACCCACCTACAGTAAAGCAATTTTTGTGAGCTCTGGTTGCAGAAACCATTCAAATATTTCCACAGATAAAGAGGACTGTGACAGTCCTGTAGGCTTAATCAAACAACTTTGAATACAGAATACAACTGTATAGTAAAGTGGTCCAGCTACCTTTGGAGTAATATTAAGTCACCTTTGTTTATCATCACACTCTTTGCAATACATGTATCAGTCTTCACTCACACAGTTCGGAAGTTATCATTTTTAAGCAAAAAGTGACATGACCCACTGTTAGTAAGACATGAGCAAATATACATGTTAGTTTGATTTTTCAAGGCCACTCAAGTTCAAAATTAACAACACCCAAAGAAACCTGACAGGTACTTTACAAGCTAACTTTAATATCTAGCTGAAGTTACAAGGTCACCTCCACACATGTGTATCTTTCAGTGTTACCACTTTTGACTTAAACATATCAAAACTTTAATGCAGCCAGTTATCCCTTTGTCAAAATGTGCCCAGTCTTGTTGCACCACTGTGACCACACCATGATTCTTGGCTCAGGCTGTCTGCCTGGAGCGAGCTGGTAGGGCCATCCAGGTCCCAAGAAACAAAAAAGTATATAGATCCTACTTCCAAGAATAAATAAGTCCTATTTCCCACGAAATTATCATGCCAAAAAAGTCATTTGCTTGTGGCATAAGTACATAGAGTGGGATCGGGCACACTTGGGAGCTTCTAATGCTGACAATTTCAAAATTATTACAGATGAAGGAGTCAAAAAAGATTGTGTTCAAGGTATATTTATCACTGAACAAATTTTTTAAAACGTTTTAAATTTTACTAACTTTCAAGGTGTACTGACTCATACTCCAAGCAAGCACTCCTTTTGTCTTTTTCTACTTGCATGACTAAAATCATGGCACCGTCTTGCCAGCATCACATACCATTTTCATGCTACTGTGACTGCAGGATGTATATATCTAAAATCATGGTACCATTCAGCCAATCAGATTACTGTGTTATGCACACTTACAACATATTTCCCATAAAGTTTACAAATACAAATCATTATTCTAAATTATATCAGTATGGTTCAGATGACTGATGAAAAAGAAAATAACACATACATGTAATACAAACACATCACACAGATATGTACAATGACTAGAGCATGGGATAGACTTAAGACTTCAGACAGACTGATATCCTGCTGAATTGCCCTCAGGATTCAAAGTACATGTATGTGTTAACAAAAAGATTAACATGGCTAATGATATTTAGTCTTGTGGATATTATTCGCATTTCCCATTTCAGCTAGGCGACTGGTGCCAAACGTTGCAGGTTCGACTCCTGCTCATTCCAAACTTAAAGTATATCTTTTTGGCATTTCCTTAATGCTGGTGGATTTAAGTCCCCAATTCTGGAAATAAATGCCAACTCAGTACACATAACCGTGTTGATATGGCACTCGCACATAACTACTTCAATTGAACCATTCTTTTTTTAAGAATGGGGATTTGGTCTAGTGGATATGTGCATTTCCCATTTCAGCTGGGTGATTGATGCAAAAGATTGCAGGTTCGAGTCCCGCTCGTTCAGAACATAAAATATGTACACATGTAGTTTACAAGCAATTCCATTTTCTCTGGATATACAAACGAGGAAAGACAGTCATAGTCAACCTGTAAACTGGGACGAATGCTACCATAAATCTATCTTGTATCCTGATCTGCAACAACGATAGGCCTACTATCGCATGATGCTAGACTTCAGTAGTACTGTCATGGTACAATCATTTTTGAACACCCTGCAGTCCCCACGCCACGGTACTGTGACAATTATTGACAATAGCACTGTCCTTGTCACCACAAAAAAGTAGTGAGACCATTACGTGTTAATATCGTATTTAAGGTGCTGAGGCTTACCTGGGACCTTCAAATTAGTGAAATTGAGATTTTGCTACCTTTGGGATTATGAAGTGCTAATCTTTATCCATGCCAAATAGTTTCACTGTAACATGTTTACTTCTATGCAAAACTTTAAGTTGAAAAAGTGTCCCTCTGTCAGTGCAAGCATTATTGAGTCAGTCAGTTAACTGGCTGTTACAGAGAGATAACTTTATTGCTTCAAACGCCCTCTGGGGGCCATAGCATGTACAAACTAATGACAAAATGCAGGCTCCATCGAAGTGCTGCCATCTTGCATTTGCCACTACATAGATTTTAAATAGTCATTTACATGTCGTCATTAATGGTGATGTTTCTCACAGGCAGGTATTGGTTAACTGTCTTATGAATGCTATCCTGCATACTACAAATTCTAGATACCACGTTCTGTATGACGTACTTTAGTTGATTACATCATATTATGTACTGAGCCTAAGCATTTATTTTATGATTTTTAAGAATGCCCCACTGTCTGTCCCTGTCTAGCTATGATCGTCTTCTTGACTCTATTCTGCCTCACAGCTGGTTGGCATGGACGAAAGTCGGGCTTCCTGGCTGTGCGTCATTTGTGTGTCTGCTGATGGCCTGTTTATTCGTCGTCCTCTTTTCTTACGAGAGGGATTTATATAGGGTCGCGCCCTTTTCCCAATCGGATGTTATGTATTATAGACTACTGTATTGTTGAAGAAATAAATATGTTTAAACCAATGGTGATCTTTATATGACCACTCACAGGTGAGCAGATTATTTCACAGGTGACTGATTAGAACCACTCTATTGTTTGTAAGTGTGTAGATCAAAGTTATGACAGAGTTTAAGGGATTAGCATTTAGTCATCCTTCTTAATGGCCTGAGCAGATGTCATTTGTTTGCAATCTAAGTAAGCAAATCTTCTTGGTTATCTTTGGTAGCGAATACCTCAGAAACAAATTTTTACAAGACTTGGTACATTGTAATTTTGAGAAGGCCTCACTCAAAACTGGATGGACAAATCTTTGTCAAATTAACAGCTATGTAAAAACAAGAATATAACTTAGGTAAACAATTTTTGTTCGGCAATATTCCAATTTTAAATACTACTTTTTGAGCTCCAAAATGGAAAAAGTTGTCAATGTTACCTGCAGATGCTTGAAAGTTCAATAATATAAAAATAATTCCTTTTAACGGAAAACAAAACAAAAAAAAAATGGCTAGAACTGCATATATTGACAAAACAAAAAAAATGGCTAGAACTGCATATATTGACAAAACAAAAAAAATGGCTAGAACTACATATATTGACAAAACAAAAAAATGTATATATCAATGGTCATGTATACAAAAACAGAGACACAGTGGCAATTTTTGTACCACTAAGTTATATGCACTCTTCATGTCAGTAAGAGCAGGCACCTTAAAAATCAGTCCAAGTCTAAAGCCGTCCAAATCTTGACACATCTATCAATATGAACATCACCAGACACAACAGCAAGACTGCAATAACCATCAAGCAATACATTATTCATTAAACAACCAAAGAAGATAAGATGTCATATTGACAACTTAGAATTAATGCGTGTCATGAAAAACAGAAGTGGATGACAGTTTTCAACATTGCTAGAGAAGCTGCACAAAAAATCTGAGTAAGCAAGAACTATCCATGTCAAAAAAACTTCGGTCATCAAACAAGCCTGGCCAAAATCCAGAAGTTCAAGGCAGACATACCAATAACTTTTATATTTCTATATAAATACATCAGTCAACAAATACGAAATGCAGTATAAAAAAAAAATCTCTCTCCTGACTGGAAGCACGTACCAACAAAAGTTGGTAGCAGTTTAAATTGATTTGATGCCAGCATCTCTCAACTTTAAGAAGTATCTTGCCTCATACACGGATTGCACAGTTGAAAATGCACTCACCCACCCCCACCCTGTGACCATCGGTCAGAAATCTCTTTACGAATTGTCAACATAAAATATACATGAAATTTCAGACACAGACTAAAATAAAATATACACTTATACAATAACTGAATACATATAAGCACAGTTACATGTATTTGGTTTCATTACGTAAACAATGAAATAAACATGCACATAAATACTTCAGACACAGACTGAAAAATAAAATGCAGACTTGTACAATGAATCTAGATACATATATCATGACTATTTAACCGAATTGAGATTAAAAACAATGATAGTTAAAAATAATGGAGAAATTATGGCCAGCACCCGGATAACCCAAGAAAGTGGGCTGTAGAGCCTGCTTAGTTCCATTGGGGTCCGTGTAGTAAAAGTAAACAGATGAAAATATATATACTCTTCATCAAAAATTAGATCATTAAAATATATAGTTTATTTTATAATCTTCATCAGCATTATCACAGTCTGCTTGTGTTTAAAAAATGTCTCATGTTAAATTCTTCCATATTAATGATAAATAAAGCTATTGTTCTGTTTTCTTAGGGCTTCTTCACTAAGGCAGTTTTCGATGTGTTATTTTTGACGGTAGTTTTATTTTTATTTGTTTTGATATATGAGGGTAGTTTGTTCCATTCTGTAATTCCTGTGTAGAAGAAACTGTTTTTTTTCCTTTTCTTTTGAGTTTGTTTGATATGGGAGGGACAAGGAAGTTGAGGGAGTGGTTTCTTAGTACATGGTTATGGTTGCAAAAAATTCTATCAAACTTATGGGTCATGTAGGCTGGAGCAATGTTGTTGAAGATTTTAAAGTCAATAATAAAGACATGGTTGTGTAAATTGCTTTACCCCTGTCTTCCACCTTCAGTGAGCCTATGCTGCTGAGTTCTTTTTTGCCCTATGTGGTCTCTAGGCCCTTTGTTTCTAAAGGATGAACCTTCTTACTTTATTCTGAATGATCTGAATTAAGTTTTTTCTTTAGCGTTTCGGTTAATCCGTAATACCAAGATGAACAAGAATAGTCTAGAATAGACTAGATGGCACTGTATTAAGGCTGTAGTGTAGCAAAACTGAGTTTTCCTGGTTTGTTCTGTAAGGGATGAAGCATGTCAAAAAAGGAATTTTAATCTCGAATTTGACTTTTCGACTATGTTGTTAACCATTTCTTCGCTACATATAATAATATATATATTTCGTTTCGTTTATGATTGAGCCTAGACAAGTCATTGAGTTTGTCCGTTTGATTTCGATATGGTTACATGAAACTTTGAACTGTTTTTAAGTTTATTTTTGGAACCCAGCAGCATAGCCTCAGTTTTCCCAACATGGAGAGATAGTATACTGCTACAGCTTAGCCTTAACTGCAGTTTGCCGAGCTACAAGACGGCTTTCACGCTCAGCCCCCTCATCAGGACAGGACCCAGTTTAATGTAATAGCCGACTTAGACTTAGTTCAAAATCAAATATCCACATGGATTTGGCAGGTTTAAAACATGTTTTCTTTCCTAAATGAAATATACTTATTATACATGAACATTAATTCTTTCAAGGAACCATTTGACAGCATGTGTTGAACCCGGTACGCATCGCACAAGTCATGTCATCGCCGAACATCATGCCAGCTCACCGCTGACACACGAGTCATCCCAGTACCTATGAGTGACTGTGTATGTACACAAAAAATAAACACTGGCTGGGCACTTACTTGGCAGTCAGGTATTGTAGCGCCCAATCTAGACATTCCCCTTCAGCTTCCGCCTCTCTCAAATAATATGTAACTAGCCTGAATGGTAGCCCTTCGTCTTCTGGTAAGGGACCTTTGTGATTCTCGCAAAATTTGTTTAAAAACCTCCTGAAAGAGTCCACATCGTTTCCGTGTAGCTCCATTCCTAAACAGATCCAAACAGCTAACCACGAGCACTTGCTTGAGCACAAAATTCCCTTACGTCATCACATTCTGTGCCCATCCAAACAGATCGCGCCAGAATCTGAAACTTGGGACAGACTGGAAGTGAAATGTCTGGAGTTACTGAAGTTGGAAAGAAGAGGAGGGATTTTAGTCTCACTATACGTATTATGTTATGCTTCGTAGCTCCCCTGTCAACATCAAAATGTGTATCATTGGATTTCTATCGATCAATGATGATCTGAGTCAAAGTAAAAGCCTGCACAAACGCAAAGCCAAAGTCAAGACGGAAGATTCCGAAGAAGTTTCGATCAGCTTTGGGCCTCATGTTTGATATTTCCTTGAAAGTTGACCGACTCGCGTAAGAGCAGGATGCAGCGAGAACTTGGTAGTTTTCCTCTGCCGCCAGTGCATCGAATGAAGCTGCAAGCGGCAGGTTTTATAACTGTGGATGACCTAACAGGAGTAAAACCCACAGAACTAGGCAAAGGTGTGTTTGTGTTTGTAAGCTTGCGCCACCTAGTGTGAAAAATTTGAAACTGTGATGTCAAAAAAAAAAAAAAAAAAAAAAAGTTTTGCATTCATGATGGATCTGTCAACGTGCCATCAAAATTAGTGAAATTCAAATCTTAAAGACTACCCTTTGAATAAAAAAAGTTCTTTCATGTGTTATCATCCAAGTGTGTTAAACATAAGGACGATGCTACGGTGAGAATAGCGTTTGGTCTATTTTCACCGTGCGGTGAGAATAGCTTTGGGAAGGAGTTTTGTCTATTTTCACCGTACGGTGAGGATAGAGTTTTGTCTATTTTCACCGTACGGTGAGGATAGGGCTTGGTCTATTTTCACCGTATGGTGGTGATGGTACAGTTTGGTATATTTTCATGGTGAGGATAGATGCATGTGATCCAGTCATTTATTTTTCCCTCTACATGGCAATTGTCATGGGGTACGGACACTACAGAATAGGCTTCCTATAACTCTTGTTAGTGTTCTTACTTACTTCCAATTGTTATGTGGACAATTGAGTGGAATATTTTGTTTGTAGATCCTCAATTCTTTTTTCTTCTCAGAAGTACATCTTGTTAGAAGTATTTACCCTTATCATAGTACACTTCAAACAATATTTAGAAATTGCCTTTTATTTTACTCATTTTTAAAAACATTTAAACGCCTGTGACACCAAACTATGTGAGTTACAGTCCTGAAATAACAATATCCTGCATTTTTGCCTGAATATCAAGGTACTCTTAGCACAGGTTTTTATTTTATGTCCATGTGAATCTTGCATAAAATATATTGCTTGTTCTCTATGGAATACGGACACTACATGGGGGTACGGACACTACATTTCATGTTAAATTAAGGTGTCTATCTTGTAATAAGATTCCTACCAGCCACTAAATTAATAGTGGATTCGATATGGTTCAGTGTCCCTATAAAAATTAGTGTGTGAGGTCTTGATGCAAAATAACGTAAAAAAGATAACAAGTGGGCGTACGGACACTACAGATATTTACGGAAAATGTAACCTTCATTTTTCAGGTAGAGCTCTGAACTTGGAAACCAATTGTGAACCATGTAAAGCTAATATTCTTTTAAAAAGTGGTTAGTACAATAATTATAAGCTCAACCTGTAACTTAAAAATGTAAAAACTGTAATTTTTCAGGGTGTTGAATGTATGGAATAAAATAAACAAAAAATTGTAACAAAACTGTATTTTCAGACATTTTGCCACAAATTCATACAGTCGATGCAGTCTCCAGGTAATATGACCTGCAAACGTAATTAGAACAAAATGGTTTGGATTTATGTACAAAATAATTAAAATATCTGCCCTTTTTTCAAAATTTATGCAGTATGAGTGTCAGTAAAAATAAAATTGGCTCTCCGTAACACCCAAAAAGTGAACATTTCGGGGTGTATTAATGACTATATTTTTCGCTAAATCTTGACGGATTTTAACATTTTTTTTTTATTTTGCTTGTGGGACCATGTCCAATAATGGAGTGTAATCTAAGTTAATGTACCTGTGTTTGGTTTGATGCTACATGGCCGTAACTAGTTTTAAGACACTTGGGTACACTCAATTGTGAAAAGGCCGTTTTTTCACTTAAATTTGTGCCTTTTCACATAAAAAATACAGAGTGTTGGCTCTATAAAAGCTGTTAGATAATAAAAGCTGAAATAACACCTCAACCGATCTCATTATAAACCATGCTCACAGTTCAAACTGGGAAGCTAAGGCCTTTTAATTAATTCAGCAAATGTTGGTTGCAATTCTCATTGTGTGCCATATCATGACACAATGCTTTTCCAAAATATTCTTCCCTGGTTGACTTCTCTACTATTGCCGCACGGTAGAAATAGAACAGCCCCTATTCTCACCGTACAACGAATATGGGCCAAACTGTATCATCACCGTATGGTGAAAATAGACAAAACACTATTCTGACCGTACGGTGAAAATAGACAAAACGCTATTCTCACCGTACGGTGAAAATAGTCACTCCGTAAACATAATATAAATTAAACTGTTACAAATTTCATTTTCATGTCATTGGATGTTCAGTCGGGTATCGAACCCAGAACCTCTCACACCCCGAGACAGCCTTTTGCTGCTATGCTAAAAGTGTGGCTGAACGGTGCCTGACTGTCACTACACTCCTTCCCCTTTTCTGCCAGAAATGCCCAGTTATAACACCAAACTGAACCCATAGGTTGCCTCCCAAACTACTTTTTTTTTTTCAGAAATCACTGACGATAAACCGGGATATTTTTTTGTTGCCTCCTCCTGAAACCTGACCTGTTACATAGCTGCAAATTATCTTGGCACCTGCCAGAGCCAATGACATACACAGGAACATCAAATTGTTTGTCGATGACTGTTTAACATAAAGTGAAACCTCCCTATACCGAACACCCTTGGGCCCCCCCCCCCAAAGTTCAGTATAGTAAGGTGTTCGGTATAGGGAGGTTTGATAACATTGAAGTAGATATTTGGGACCAAGAAATGGTGTTGAGTATAGAGAGGTGTTCGGTACATGGAGGTGTTCAGTTAGAGAGGTTTTATTGTATAGAGTTACTGAATTGCCAGAAGATCAAGTCTTTTTACAAAGATCTGGGTACATTGCATTAGTGGTCAATAAAATGGCATATGGCCTTTCATGGCAGTAAATGTCATGCCATGCAGACCACCCCAGCCAAAAACATTGTTTTCATTTTATGCACACCATAGGAGGATTACCATTAAGTGAAGAGACTCCAGCACATGCCCGCCCTCAGGGTTTCCATATTAAATCGGCACGTGTAACTTTAAGGGATGGTTCAACGTTATCATCAATTTTGAATTAGTACTTAGGGTACTAATTTTCATGACCCCCACCCTCCTTCCAATTTAGTACTAAAAAATGATGATGATCTGAGAAATAATACCAAAATACAACCAAATTTGGGTTACAAATGACCATTTTCCAATATCTGTAGAAGTGGACAGGTCCATTTACCGGACTCAACAAAAGAGGAAAAAATGACAGGTCACCACAGGGGATTGGTTGAAGGTCCAATAGTGAATTGGTGATACCATAACCTACCATCTTCACAAGGAAGATCTGGTGGTCAAGGGTTCAATGGTTGAAAGCCTTTGCAAGCCCATACCATCACTACTGATGACTTGCTACATAGTATCTAAAAGATCTGTGTGGCAGGGCAGTGCTAATGGATTGCTGCTTTCCCAGATTTGCTAGACGCCCCCCCCCCCCAAAAAAAAAATATAAAAAATAAAAAAAAAACCCAAAAAACAGAAAGATGAAGCATCACAGGAATTTATGTTTAAAAGGTTCTTAAAAGATGGCTAAGTTATTATTTGCAATTTTCATAGTTTTTCTGTCACAAATGGACAACTATATACCCCCCCCCCACATATATATATATACACACCACTTTTTATTTCCAACACAAGAGTACAGGTCCATAGATGAAAAATAAAAATATACATCAGACAGACAAATTATTTATGCACAGGATTCTCATGGATCGGGGAAAACACCAAAATGATGTTAGAAAAACTCCCTGCAGAGAAAATTCATAGAAATTGATATTTTAGTCTTGATTCAGGGAAAACTTTAGCAATTTTATTTTGGTGGGATGGACGGAATGTCTGAAAGAGTACTGTTCATACAAATGTGACAAGTGAATTAATGTGGCTTCCCCCTAACTAGGATACTTGTGAAAAAAAATCATGCATTAACCCTTAAAGTGCTGATTTAAGACTGAGTCAACAGCTTTCCTCGGAGCACTTTGCACGCAAAGTGCCCTGATTAAAGCTGTTGACTAAAACTACTTTTTGCTTTCGACTAGGCTTGCTGGTATTTGAATGACAAGTATCATCATGATGAATTTGAATCTTGTAACCATTATATGTTTAATGGTAATGAGAAAACGACTGATCCTTGATTAGCACTTGAAGAGTTAAAACATTGTGTTGCCACAACATGTTGATTATATATTATTTGGAGGTGAAGGAAGTTCAAGGCATGGTTATCGGAAGTAGCAGGAGGCTGTTATAACAGGTTGTAGTCAATAGCAAATCATGGATATCAACCAGGCAACTCTTTTATGATGGAAAATGCAAGGGTTTTAATTTGAAAATTCTGTGGGCACCCTGTACACGTGATATTGTCAATTTGATATCACCATGCTTGGAACTTGATCCTGAGCTGCTATATCAGCCCATTTTGTTTGATGTTTCAGAAAGACAGTCTCCCCATTTGTGAAGCTAAGTAATATGCCACATGAAGCAAATTTATAAGAAATTTATGAAATAGAGGCTGCACTATGAGTATAGCTGTTTGGGAAAGTCCTTTTCTTCAATGACTTGTTCTGGCTCAATGATGTTAATTGTTATTGCCCTCACACCAGGTTTTGTTAATTTTATTCTTTTATTGTATGCAAATTATATACATGAGAGAAGATGGGGGCTTCAGATAGTCTACAGTTTCCCACTAGGGCTAGTTTTTTATTTTTGTCAGGCTCAGAAAGGTTATGTTTGGGGTTTAAAAGTGCCTCCAAGGTTCTCCCCAGAGCCCAACAGCTCTACAAATTGTAGGGCTGTGATCCTGAAATTAGGCTGTGACTTAGGCTTCCCATTATAAGATATAGGAGAATAGGGCTGTAATTCTTGAAATTTGCTCAGATTTGGTTAAAACGGAAATCCTACTACATTGCGAGGATTATGTGCTGAAAACCCTGACCAGTGCCTCCTTTAAACATGTTAAAGTAACACACTGTAGTCTGATGAGGGACCAACTTACAAAATTTTACTTTTATTTGCAGAGCTGAAAGTCACCAAAGAGGAGGCTTTAGACATTCTACGGGTGGTTTTTCCCACTGATGCAAGTGGCCAACCCAAGAAGGCTCTGCCTGACTCTCGCACCTTCACAGCACTAGACATGCTGAAAGATGAACTGTCCCAGCAATGTATCATTACATTTTCACAGCAACTTGATGCACTTCTCGGGGGTGGTATACCTCTGACCAAGATTACAGAGCTCTGTGGCGCACCTGGTGTTGGAAAGACACAAATGTGGTAAATGTTGGAGCAAAATGTGTTGTACTCTTCAGTCTACATATTTGAGAGTTTTTGTTACTCATGTTATTGACAGTTGATACTTACAAGTTTATGTTAGGAAAGTCTTGCCAGAACAGTGAAAATTTATCAGCACACGAGTATGATTTAATGGCTTCTTCTTTGGTTATTCTGTTTGTTATATGCATAATCATTTTACAAATATTTACATGCAGCTTGTACTTGTACAAGTATTAGTAAATAAACTTTTTGGTATGACTCTCTATGGATTGATGGGGTCTAACCTTTTGATAAAGTCATATATCTGCAACAGTTGAATAGGTCAAGAAAGTGTATGAAAAGGGTAGGCCTTTGTTGAACCTGTCAAATCAGCAGAGCTAGAAAAACCTGTCCAAAGTGAAATTCAGTCATTTTCCTGCCTCCTAATTATAGAGATTTTACGTGGATGAACCCACCAAGATGAATGTGTTCCAACAGCAGGACTTTGGTTGACCTGTCAAGCTGCATGCCTTGGCCCTTTGAGCATAAGGTAGACATACGAAGGATGAAGACTGCCATGTTCACATGCAAGATGGTCAGATTTTTTACCCTGGCTTCAGGTAGCATGTATTATATCAGGGACGTGCTATATAGCTGGACTACCAACGGCGGGGCCCCCTTTGTACCATCTATGTTGCCGCTGCTCAAGTGATCGGGTGTTTGAGCGAGCACCTTCAGTGCCTAAAAAACACAACTCCATGGTCCGCGCTGTTTACATGTTACTTGTACTTGGCGACCATGATATAAACGTGGCCAGGTCACGCGATGAAAGGCGAGAATAATTGCGTCACTGACTGAAATGTGCAAAATTTTTCACCGTGTTCCACATTTTAAAGTCAAAATTTAGCGTTACGCCAGACTCAGCTACAAGAAATGAAACCACCATCATGATCCAACCGGCATACACTATAAATTTGAAACTACATTTTTTATTGCTGATTAAGGCGTAAGGAGTTATTACGCACGCAAGTTGTCTAACTTTGCATCATTTTGGACAGAAAAAAAGCAAAAACATGCCCTTTTATTGGCCGATTTCAACGAAAAACACATCGATGGACTCGCACGGTTCTGATTCAAATGATGAGACTGGTTGCGCACGCATAAAACACTCCGTTTTTGAACTTGGTACAATAGCACACCCGATGTAAGCCTGATGTTAGTAACCCGATACAACCGAACACGGAAACATAGATGGAACAACAATCGGACTGAGCAGGGGGGATTAACTTGAGTGGCGCTACTGAACACGCTTTGTAGTCGTCGCGCCCAGTTGACCACTAAAGGGATTAGCGCTCCCGTTGGCAGTCCATCTATAGCACGTCCCTGATTATATGTAGCAGAGCTCCTAGCCTGCATCATCAACCTGTCTGAACCAGAATGTCTTTTCTATCCCAGAAGAGCCTCGAAGTTTCATTTAGACAAGACAAAAGGTGAACCCATCTATTGTTAGACTGTAGGAGTCTTAGGTGATGCTTATATCGTCCAGGGTCTCAGTTTGCAGGGCTATTGCACAGGCTTTCCTGCCAATGATTAGAAATAATGGTCTCCCTCCATTGGTCTGTTGGTATATCAACGAATTGTAGGAAGGTAGTTAATTATGTATATACTAAGTAACTTACCTAACTGACTGCACTGAAACCCACCCAACCTACCCTACATTCAACAATTTTTACTACTTTTGAGTGTTTATGAGGGACAGTGTGTAGTGTGGGTAATATGATGTATGACATGCTCTGGCATCAGATGGAGGGTAGAATCAGATATACTTGGTTAGAGACAGCGTCCAACTGTTACTCTTAGCGGGGGGGGGGGGGATACTCCTTGGCCCATATAGGCCCGTGGGGTATTGCTATCGCCTGCATCTGTATGTGAATCCATGTGTCCGTGTATACCTTCTTGATTTCAGAAGAACCAGATAAGCTGGGCTCATGAAACTGTTTTTAGTTGATCACCGTTTTTGAAGTCTGTATCAAGTTCAAAGGACAATGACCTTGACCCAATTTTAAGGTCACCTAGATCAATTCTCTATGAATTTTTTACATGCAATATCAGGAGAACCGAAATTGGTAGATCATGAAACATTTATAGATAATCACCCTTGTAAGGGTCTTGTTCAAGTTTGAAAGACATTTACCTTGACCTAATTTGAAGGTCACCAGAGGTTATTTTTCTTTTTAATAAATGTTTTGTACATGAGATCTTAAGAACTGGATAAGATAGGATCATAACTTTTACAGTTAATATGTGAAATTTTTAGTAATTTTGGTATTAATAAGTACACTTACATGTACCTCTTAGTGTTTTCAACTGATTTCAACAGTAATAAAAAAAAAATTAGACTGAGAGTTGTAGGTGAGACCTATCAGGATAACATACCCCATGTCAACGGCTTTCCTTGGCATGAGTTGGCACAGTGCCCAACTCATGCCAAAGAAACTCAGTCTTTTGTACGGGGGGGGGGGGGGGGGATGGTTAACTGTAGGTGTTTTGAAACAAGCTTTTTTTCCATTTGCTTTCAGCATGCAGCTGGCGGTTGATGTGCAGATCCCGGAGTGTTTTGGTGGTGTGGGCGGGGAAGCAGTGTACATTGACACAGAGGGCAGCTTTATTGTCGACAGACTGGTGGACATTGCTCAGGCAGCTCATAAACATTGCCAACAGATGGCGCAAGCTGATCAGAACCCAGGTAGGTCTTTGGTGGGAGTGCGTCCCTAAGTCAGTGATGAATGTGTTACAATGCTAGTCAAGGGCATCTTTGAAGTGACTGGTCAGTTTTTGTCCTGCTGTTTCAAAAAAAAAAAAAAAAGAGACCATAACTGTGCAGAGGCCAATGTGACTGGCCAAATGCTGAAGTTGTGAAATTTCATAACTCCAACCATTTATTTCATGAAGTGCAATGTGTGTCTTCCATGGATGGACAATATTTGTTTGGCAAAGATCACATATGCGTCAAACTTCTAAGTCTCTCTGCTGATCAGAATCACAGGTAGCTTATTTTGGCAGCAAATGGATAATAAATATTTACTATTTGTACAATAGGTTTCCCTTTTATCATTTTTTCATCATTCTCAGGTTTATTAAATTAACTTGTTAACTAGTAAATTAAGGTTAGTAATTTAAAAACACATATTTACCTTTATCATTTGCTCTGGGAGGTCGAATTTTGATCGTAATGTGTGCAGTATATGCCAGTACAGGATGTGATGTAATTTGTAGAATGAGTGCTCGGGTCACATGCTTCCAGTTTTCCTGCTGCATTAATTTGATATTGTGCATTGTGATTGATAAATTCCAATTAGTTTTGATCCATTGGTCAAGGCTATGGTGTGCATGGATACGGTTGTTTGAGTCAGGCTGACCTACTTTTCACACTAAAAGGATCAAACCTTCCTGTTTCTCCATTGCTTTAGTAAATAAAGTATGTTAAAAACCAAACATCTTAAACCGTGAAAGGCTAGACACTGCGTTTTCTTGATTTCTGAGTGTTCTCCAACATTGAGGTCCAGTTGCCAGCTGCTAGTCTGTATATTCACAATCTGACGAGAAATTGGGAGTATAATAGATGTATCAAATACTCTCAGCATCAGGTATAAATACATATTCTGTAAACTTGGGTTAGTTTTTCCACTACAGTAGTTCCTGTCTTGAGGACCACCCCTTGGGCAGGTCAAAATGTGGTCTCTCAAAACAGGTGGTCTTTCATTAGAGGTACAGTAACATGGAAAAGATAGTACAGTGTTCTGAGAGAGCGGTATTATAAAGATATGTGGTCTCTCATTGGAGGGTCTCTCAAGACAGGTACCACTGTACGTGTGTGTGTGGAGCTTTCTGGTGGATGTGCCAAGGACACTACAGTCAAATATGTGACAACTGATCAGTCAGCAGGACTGCTATGTACCAGTAATAGGAGAGGTTGCAATTAACAATTGTATGTTTATTTGGCTGATACACTCACTAAACAATACACAGAATTGTTGCAGGCTATAGATTCGGTGTGAAAGTAACATTCAATATTGTGAATAGTTTTGCAGTAAAAGTCATCAAATTTACATGTCTAGGGTGTTTCAACTATATGTATAGCCATTTAGCACAAGGAATTTGGTGTGTCAAGGTAGAGCGGTTTTAAAGTGACATAAGTGCAGATTGCAATGGAAATACATGTGCACAAAGCCAGTCTGCCTGCCCACAGAGCCCTCTACTGGAACCCACATTAACCAGTTGATCATGACCAAGTACCTATTGGGTATTAAAAGAGTGAAGTATTAATATAATATACTATCAACAATGCCCCACCGGTAGGGAGCATAACCCTATGTCGCGTGTAACGTACACGCGGCTGACCATCACGTCATTAGACGGGTGGGTGGACTCCCCAGGCACACAAATCCAACTGACCTGCGTGTGACGTCACTGTAGTACGTTAACAACGCCTTTTGTTGACACTACAGTATATAAGCAGAAAGTTTAACCGTTATGTCCGGTCCCTGATGAGCCGCTCATATGGCGAAACCGGTCGGACGAATTTCCTCTTAACCCACATTTTGGCTGCTGGGCCTTTGCCTTGTTTAATCATATAAATATAATACACTGATCTCTGTATTGATCCCAATCCCTGTGTGCTTAAAGTATTACATTCAAGTGAATCTCCTATTCTGGACTGACATTTTGAACATTACTAGTGTAATTCCATAAGAAGTGGTTAATCAAAGAATACATGTACAATGTATTTAGCTTTATCTCAATGTTTTCTGACCCCCAGCATGTTGGGCATGGTTGCATATCAAAGTGTTGGCACTCACTGGGAAGAATACAGTAATTTCCGAACTTTGCCAATGTGAAGAACATATGCCGGAGGATGCATAAATTGTGAAAGAGGAAAGCGGCCAGGGTGCTTTTAATCCAAGAGTATGAATAAAGATTTATAAGCTTCTTGCCGTGTCTTGCAATTTGTGGTTGTAGATCAGCTGGGGGCCTTGGCCACCTTCACTGTGGAATCCATTCTGTCCAAGATATTCTGTTTTCGTTGCCATGACTACACCGAGCTGGTGGCTCTGGTTCATGTGCTCCCAGACTTCTTGAATCAACATTCAAAGGTTTGTAGACTAACTCTGATGAACTGTGTGTGGATCATATTTGTAAATGTGATTTTTTTCCCCACAAAAAGTGTCCTGTGTTAAATAGATACAGTGGTACCTGTCACCAGAGACCACCCCTTGGAAGGATGTGGTCCTCTAACAGCCAAACATGTGGTCTCTCATGAAAGGTACAAATAACAAGCTAAGTAGTAAGTAAAGTACATATTGAAAAGTGGTCTTCAAAGGAAGGTGGTCTGATGTCAGGTTTTTTTGTGACAGGTACTACCATATTAATAAACAGCTATCCTCAAGTTATGGAAGATTTGCATAATGAACTACATCTCCAGACAGCCCACTTATAAACTCTGCATGACCACTCATAATACAAGTGTAGAATATTCATTATTATTAACGCTGCTAAGATACCATGAAATTAAGCTACTAGTTTGCAGAAGAAAGTGTTTTAAAGCCATTGACGTACTTTCGTTGCACTGAGGCACTGTCATATTTCTTTATTCTTTGTTGCAATATGGTATGAAAATGAAAAAGAGAATAATGAAATTAGAAACTCAAATTACAGATGTACAAGAATGTTGTTTGATTGTCTCAACACAAAAAATGGTCGGTGGGGTGGGGGGTAAATATCCTCCAAACTAAAAAATGTGGAGTGCTAAAATATCCCACTCTTGTGCACATTTATGTTACAATGTCTATGAATATGGTACTATTGTGTGTGAGCATGCTTTAAGTTGATGTGAATGAAAGTAAATACAAAGTCTTTGCCATGAATCTAGTTACATGTAGCTGTGTATATACATTAACTCTTTCAGTGCCAAGTTTTGCATGGAGTCGACAGCCTTGCTTGGCGTGCTTTGGGTGCAATGCTCCAAAAGCATGCCAAGGAAAGCTGTTGATCTGGACTGTGAGAGTCTATGTAACTATATGCATGCTGGTACTTGAATGGAAGGCCTTTTTACGAAGACTATTAATATAGTATCCATTTGATAATTCAGAGAGAGTCATCTTCAGTTGGCAGTGAAAGAGTTGTAGTCAAGGATTGATACAGTGTGTGTTATATTAGGAAACTTGCTCTTGTCATTCTCTTTAAGGGCCATCTGTAAAGCTCAGCATATATAATGTCGCTGTATCTTATTCTACTCTCCTTTCTAAAATATTGCCATTAGCCCCCCCTAAACCATACATCTTCTTTTACATACTAATATATGTTTTCATTCTGTGAAGAAAAAAATCATCATTTTCTCATTATTTGAGGTGATAGGCGATATATTACAAAGGGGTCCACTTCAAAGGTTTTCTGGGCCTACAAACCATAATATTTAACATAAAATCTTCAATTTTGGTAGAATAAAACTTTGATGTAATATCTAGGAACGGTTTTCTTGTTTTTTTCTTTAAAAGCAAAAAGATTGATTTCCTAGGCAAGAATGTATTTTTTCAAGAGCTTTTTATTTCATCAAAATCAGTTAAACCATTTACGAGAAATCTGTTGAAAACCTTTGAGAAGTCTGACGAAATTAGAATTGTGAGAAAATAAAATTTAGGTCTAATTGACTCTGGCAGCGGTAAACTGGCCATTATGGAAAATGCACTTGCTCTCTCCCTGATTGATACTTGTCTTGTGAGAAGTACTCTTACAATACTATACTTTTGATGTGTTGTCATGAAAATATGTCTTTTAGATCTATGTTTAAAAAGGAATCTTTGAAGTTTTTCCAGGAGAAGGTCACAAAGATGTGGTTTCCTAATAGCTGGTTTCAGTCGCTAAAATAACAGATTAGGAGTGCCCATTGTTCTCTCCCTAGCCCATTGGTCCATTGTTCTCTCCCTACGCCACTGGCTCATTGTTCTCCCCAACCTATGAGCAGCTTGATCACTTCCCATTGCCTGGTAGACCCAGACTGACTGACAGCTCATTTACATTGTGTTGTAAATACAAAACCGTGTGGGTGTTTGGCCAAAAACCATGATTTCTTTAGCTCCAAAATTCTCATAAAAATTGACATTTTTCAAACTCAACATTTGGCCATATTGTAGATTGGTACCTAATCTTTCCTGTTCTGCAAAAAAAACAGTTCTTGATTTTCTAAAAATTATACTGCAAAATAGCTTTACAGATGGCCCCTTAATGCAAGGGTTGATACAGAATGTGTTGACACATTCTGTATCAATCCTTGCATGTTAGTAAGCATGCCGTTGATTTGTGTAATATGAAGTTATCAAAGGATATTGTCATGACTCAAGCTATTCATACTTGCTTTGAATCAGGTCAGACTTATTGTGCTGGACAGTATAGCCTTTCATTTTCGCCATGACTTTGATGACTTGTCGCAAAGGACACGACTTCTGAATGGCCTAGCTCAAAGCTTCATCAAGATAGCAACGGAGCATAAACTTGCGGTAAGTGTATCCATCCTGAGTACATGTTCTTGACGCAAGATATGTGGAGTAGTATCAGTATAAGTAAGTACATTTACCTCTCTACCACCATTTGCCTGGACCTCTGTGTCTGGGTCCAATGCCCATGAAATAGAGTTGAGTTTCACTCACTTGATTCTGAAAACCTGACGGTCCCGTGGCATCATCGCTCAGTTCCTTTGGAACCGGTGGTGACTTCAGGTGCTCATGCTCCCCATATCATCTTTCTTCTTTTGGAGATTGGTCAGTTGATGCCAGCTATAAGAGGAAGTGGGGCTGGTTGGGTGGGCTTCTCTGGTGGTCAAGAGTTAAGTGTACTTACTAATACTGATATTACTCCAAATATCTTGTATTAGTTACGTAATGTTACCTCTTGACCATCATTTGCTGATATACAAGCATATAGGTGGAGGGTGTAATGGAACTGGTATGCTGACCTCATTTGACCAGCGGGACCGGCGGCCTGGAGGTAACCATGGGTCCGAGTGAGGAGGTAACATCTGAGGGAAACCTCAGAACTACGTGGAATTGAGGCTGCTGACACCAGTATCCAGCCCAAACTGGAAACCCTCCTTATCGACCCACATGGGACCGCACTAGAACCCCTGTTGCTCGCCTGCCAACATGACAGCTGTCCACCTCATGGGTGGACGCTATCGGTTTCAGCTCCATTGGACCTTGAGATCTTAACATGACTCAGTCGCGAAACTGGTTGGGGGGGAGGGGGCGGTATATGGTTCCATAGGCAATGGGCTCCTGTGTCATGGCTGCCATAGGACGGGATGACAGGACAAGCTGCCTGATACTGTTCAAGATTAGGTCAACTGGGCACGAAGCATAAGACCGGGAGATGGTGCCATGGGACCATCAGGTTTTCAGAATCGAGTGAGCAAACACTCAAGTCAATTTCGTGGGTGTTATGCCCAGACACAAAGGTCTTGGCAATAGTGGTGGAGAGGTAGCGTTACATAACAGATACAAAGTTATTGGAAGTTTCATTTTTGGAAAATATGTAATCCACAGATTATGAATGCTCTCAAATTGTGAATATATATTGACCATTTTATTGGCCCTTCGGCCTTATTGGCTGATGGGGTATTACAGAAGTATTTCATGGGAAGCTTTGCCAATTTCAACATTCAGTGATCTTCACCTGGTTTCAAGGTCACCCGTGGTCATCATATTTTTGTCCTGGTTTCGGGGGTCTTAAGGTTGTTCCGACTGTTATATTAATAGTATGATGCTGCAATTAAAATGTGATGTGTGCCTATATTCTCAAGTAACACCCACTGGTTCAACCCAATTTTGTGCTGAACTATCCACACAGAATTGTTGGTAATATACACATGTAGTTTCAATTTTGTCTTTTGGGTTGTCTTTGAAAAAAAAAATGCATGGACATCTGGTAAGGGATGTTAATGTAAATATCTATGTCTATTCATAATTATAGTGATTTTCAGAACATGACGGGAGTCCCATAAAGATGCCCTATGCCTGTTCACATGGTTCAGGCATGTGCCAGTTGCTTTGACTCCCATCCTGGACTTGAATGTAAATTTGTGACCACCATAACAAACATAAGTATACGCCCTACAAAGAAAGTTGGGAGGGATACACTGTTTTTGTCTGGTTCCACTGTCTGTAACAGAATCCTTGTGAACAAGCTAACTCGTGACTCACAGGCCACATCGAACCCTTCAATGCTATTTCTTGACCTGGTCACATTTTGGTGGCCTTGACCTCACTTGTAGGGTCACAGGACCCATGCGCGTGCAAATCGTGGGTATGCAGTTTGTCAGCGACAACTGTCTAGTGAACCTTATTCTACAATAAAGAAGAAAAAAATGGATGAGAGAACATTAAAACTGTAGTTTGAGACCATGCAGCCTTGTACTGACATATCGGAGATGTAATTAGCACTTTCTCGTTTGCCGCAAGGAGACACTGGTACTCATCTGGGTCCCTGAACCCTGAAACTGAAGCATCAGGGTGATTTTGACCTTATCCCCAAGATCATACAACTTTTTTTGGTCATTTTTTCTTTTTTTTGGTGATACATACTCAGCTGTTGGAAGTAGGACTTTGAAATTAGACCGATGATGGGGCCTTAAAAAAGTTAAGTTGTGATTGTATTTGGGTGACTTCGACCAAATTTTCAAGTTCACAGGGCAACTTTAATTTCATTTCAGAAAGAGAACAGTTTGAGTTCAAACTGATATTACCCGTGACAGTGGCCCAGGCAGAGACTGCAGATGGATGAAATTGACCTAATTCTCAAGGTCATAGGCTAGAGCCACTTTAAACAAGTTGTTTGCTTAGGTGAAACCATGATAAATATTCGAACCAAGGCCTTGATATATAACAAGATTTTGGTCTGTAAAAAGTGTATGTTGTGACTGCACAGTGACCTTCACGTGATGTTATTCTTGCCCAAAGGGTCAAAATCAATGTGTAATATCATTTCACCAAGTACACAAGCACAGAACTGTCTTTTATGCCAGCAATTACCAGCTGTTGCTTGTATGGTCAACTTGACAGAGGGATCATGTCACTTCTGTAGTACTGCTTTTCCTATCTCGCTTACAAATCAGATCTGTGTTTCTGTTTGTTCCTCAGGTGGTTCTGACCAATCAGATGACAACTAGGGTATCCATGGAGGCAGATAAGCAGTCTAACTTGGTACCAGCCCTTGGGGAGAGCTGGGGCCATGCCAGCACTGTGCGCCTTATTTTATATTGGGAGAAAAGCCAGAGACAAGCTCTGCTGTACAAGTCACCGTCTCGGCGGGAAGCTGTGGTTCCGTATCAAATTACGGTATGTTTGTGGGTTTGTCTTTACAGATATGCCAACTTGCTTAGTATTTGTGATAAGAAGGGGCATTACTGCTGATTCTTTTGTCCCAAGAGTTCTCAGTACAAAAGGGCATGTGATCTGAAGGCAAATTACTAAAGCTTTGCGTAATTTGGCTAGAGGACATCCTTGATGTACTTCAGGATGTACCAGAACCTTTTGTGGGAAGTGGGTGCCTCTGATCATTTTTACCTCCATGGTCTGTCGTGCGACGGAGTATTATCGTTGTCGTGTCTGCGTGTCTGTCACCTTTGCAGATGCAATCACTTTTAAACAAATTGAGCCACTATTATGAAACTAGAACTGCAGAAGTATCACATTGAAAGCTTTGCTGAGTGAGACACTCAGCCACCTTGACCAGTTTCAAGGTCATCAAAGGTCGTAATGTTTCTACGCTTGTAGACACAGTAACTTTTGAACAGATTGAGTTACTGTCACAAAACTTGTACTCCAGAAGCATCTCATTAGAAGCTTTTCTGAGGTTGACATTCATGGACCTCGACATATTTTCAAGGTTGCAAATGAGCAAACTGACAGAGCAATGCCAAAAATGGCAAAAAAAAAAAAAAAATCAAGGTCACCAGGGGTTATCCTATATTTACTCTGACGGAGGGGGTCTTAAGGTGATTTCGACTTTTTTAAGATTTAAAATTGCGCCCGATCAAGTACTCACTTCTGTTGAACCTGCATGTAGGGATATGCATGACGTTGACTTACAGGTCAGAGTCAGTGACAGTTAGTGGATCATTTGGTGCATGAATGATATTTGGATCTTTTCATTGACAAGAGTTTTTTTTTTTGTCTTTTCACAATGTGCTGGTAAGATTTTGCATGTCTTTGACTGGCAAGTCATGGTCAAATTGCCATATGGACTGCTCCTTACATAAGGACTATCAATGTACAATGTTGATATTAATTCCAGGCAAATGTAAATAAAAATCTGTTACCAGCATGGAATTAGTTAAGGAACGCAGGCTAGCTGAGGGTTGTCAGCGCATTGCATACTATTTTTTTGTTCTATGAAAATCTGATGACTAGTTAGCCACGAAAGTGCTACTATTGCTTATCAATAAAAGAACATTTCTGAATACCTAAAGACATTAAAATGTTCAGGTGGCACTAGGTTTTTTTTTTTAAGGAGGTTTTTACCTTAGCTAACATGGCTGTCAGGTGAGGTAGTGTGGTGGGTCTAGTCCTGTTGTCCATCATCCGCAATTGACATTTTAGACTTCTCAAAAACCGTTAGCCAGATTCTCTTCAAATTTGATGGGAATGTACCTTGGGTGGTTCTGTACTAAATTTGTTCAAATAGTTATTTCCTGGACCATTGATTTCAAAATCCCAACAAAATTGCTTGGCCAATTGCCTTGAAATCGCATAGGGGCACTCCTAGGGACCCCTAGACCTTAATTTGCTCCACAGGTGGCACTGCAATAGGGGAGAGCAAGAGCAGAAGCTTCTACTGTTCTCCTGTAGAGGGCACTTCAGTCATTCAGGGCTAGAGTTGTGTATCCCATTACTTTTCATTGTAATTTACAGCTTAATAACTTCAAAACCACTTGTTGTAGAAACAGCAAAATTTGTGTGGTAAAATTATGTACATAGCTGAAATGTTCAAATAAATTTTATCCATGCAGGTTTGAAAGTAGTCTTTCAATTTGAGATTAATTGAACATTCAATCCAATGGGAATACACATCTGTAGCCCTTGAGAATTCTTTGTATCGGATTGCATATAAATTCAGCTGAATACACAGATAATTGGTGATTTTGACCTCTCCTATTTTTTTTATTTTGTGTTTTTTTTTTAAGTTTTCATGGTTTTCAACTTCTCCAAAACCACATCTCAGATTGTTCTGAAACTCAAGGGAAATGTACCTTGTGCAAGAACGAGAGTTATTCATAAGGTGGTTATGCAGCAGATCCCTGATTTTTAACAGATTATTCAATTCGGGTTCTTGTAGGTTGATGCATGAGATCCTATTGATTACTGTAAATTGTTTTATTTTTGGGTGTATGAATTTTCACGGTTTTTGTATTTTTGACATTTCACTGTAGTTTTAATTTCACTGTCATGGACATAAGTCCCAGTCAAACAATGTTAAAATACTATTTCACTGTGTTCTTATTTTAACGGTTTTGTGCCATCAGTGAAATAAGCGAAAGTAAGAATACAGCAAAATTAAATCAATTTATAGTACTAAGTAATGACTATTCACATTTTTTGACTTGTCCAAAAATGTCGTCCAGATTCACTTCAAACTTTGAGGGAATATACCTTAAGTGGGTCACATTTTTTTTTAAATGGTCACACTGCATTGATTTTCAGATTTTTTATTGTTTTGTTCTTTTTTTTTTTTTTTTTTTGGCAAAATTTTGAAAATATTTTTTGACACCGCTTGGTTAATTGTTTCCAAAAGCAGCTTGGCTGATTGCTTTGAAATTGTACAGGAACACTGCTGGGTATCCCTAGACCAGAGTAGGACTTATGATGGGTGGAATGTCAAGGTCAGCTAAGGGTGGGTTGTTCACACAGCCCTCTTGTTGTAATTTGTAGGAATATTATTTACAGTCCTGGTTTTTGTTTGCAGACGGCAGGAATAAGAGATGCACAGGTGGTATCAGGGACCAGTGACAAACCCCCAGACACCAGCCAACCATGTAAAAGACCAAGACTGGATTCCTGACAGAACATCTGTCGAACAATGTATTTTGATTACAAAAGCAGAACTACCTGCAGTCTCATTTGATACAGGTCCTGGGATGCTGTATACTGACGTGTTGTGAACACTTTCTGATAGTGTACACGTTGAAATACAACATAAGAGCCACATGTTTTTCATGTTTTGATTTTACATTGATGAACGAGGAGACCCCAAGTTACATGGATATGAACATGCATCATGCATTATAGAGAGATTTGTAGAAGTACATACAATGTATATATGCATTTTTAGGTAGATGTTAAATCTGTGCAGCTGGCCGTGTTTGGACATGCTTACTAGTTACAGGTTGCACAGTACCCATTTATTATTGGTTCCTTTTTATTATACATAAAGGAGTTAGGAAAAAAAAAAAAGTTTGTGTTTGGGGTTTCCCTACTGACCCTTGCCCAAACCCCCCTGCCCTAAAACTTTTTATTGATTTTCAAAAAAAAAAAAAAAAATGTAGGCAGATTTTCTTCATGAAATGCACAATTTATCCATTTTAAGTAACTTTTCTTCTGTTTTCAGAGCAAAAATTTAAAAAAAAAACAAAAACAAAAAACAACCTACCTACCTACCCTATTTATTTTTGGCATGTAACCTCAAACACACTATTTATTTTCTTTGGCCTTATACCTCCACCTGTCTGCCCAATACTCAGTGCCAATGAGTGTCCTACAGAACATATATCAGCCTAATATGTTAATTTCTTTCTAAAACCACTAGTGAATAAAATTCCTAGTTACATGCATGTCAAGGACACTAGACTTTATCAATAAAATTGAGGCATTACCAGCAGTACCAGAAAATGCCTTTCTGGTCACGTTAGATTTTCAATCATTGTACACTAACATTCCAACAATTGAAGGCCTACACAGTGCTGTGAAGGCGTAGAGTTCACACAGAAAAACCTGCAGCAGTTGATTTGTTAAGTCTATTGCGACTTGTCCTCACCTTTTACAATTTTGAGTTCAGAGGTGATGGGTACCTCCAAGTCAGTGGTACTGCTATGGGTACCAAGGTAGCTTTATCATTTGCCAATCTTTTTATGGCACATTTGGAAGAAAACCATTTAGTCAAACACAGACATCCACCACTAGTCTGGTGGCGATTTATTGATGACATATTCTGTATATGGACACACTCTGAGGATGAATTACCCGATTTTGTTGAATATCTGAATTCTTGTCATCTGACAATCAAATTCACGTGCAATCGATCAAAAAGTGAAATCAATTTTCTAGATATCAGTGCGCAAATGGACTCGTGTAACATAGGGCATGTACAGCGCTCTGTGTTAAACCCATAGACTCGCATACTTACCTGCAGGTCAGCCCATTCAAGACACTCCAGAACTGGAGGGCCATACAGTCAACTTCTGCAAATTAAGAGAATTTGCAGCACACCAGAAGATTTTGAAGAGAATTCAAAGAAAATTCTTATATATTATGAGAAAAGGGAATACCTTTTACATTAGGCTCCTTACTGATGTTAAAGAATAGACATTTCCCCCCCCCCCCCCCCCCCCGATGAAAATTATGTGTCTACTTAATAAGGCACTTGTGCTGATTCAGTTGATTATAGTAAAAATGTACATATGTTGTTTATTTCACAGAGAAATAAAAAGAACTTTCCTATATTCATAACTGAATGGCTTTATCGGTTTTTATACAAGATATACACAATAATTCAAAATAGCAATAGTACTGTAACTCCTGTTGTGTCCATGATGGCTAAAAGCTTCTTGTCCTACATTTCGAATGAAGTTCACAGCAAGTTGACAAGAATTAAGGCTATAGTTTCCTGCCAGACATAGAATAGTGAGGGGGAGAGGGGTGTAGGGATATGGATGGGTATCTTGTTCAGTACACTCCTGATAGATCGAAGAAATGAACTCCCATCAAAAACTGCTCCAAGCTGCAATTTGTGTACTGTGAGACACCCAACACTTCCACTATGTACTGACACTACATGGTCTATTGGCCACACCATAAGTTCCTTCTGTCTTGTAAATTAACTCCCCACGTGTATATGATACATTTGCCATAATGTGTTCAGGATGATATAAATTCGAAATGGGTATTTTGAAACTTGACAACATTCAAATTGGAGCAGGAAAAGTACTGGCAAGTTTGACATGCCTGGCTGGGTGCTGTGAAGGTGTATACACATGTACATGATACAGATATTGCATGCTCCCTGTCGCTGCGCACTTTAAAGGTCATGTGGTGCGAGTCCCAGGAGGTTTCAACGTACATTTAAGGGAGTCTAGGTTCTATAACCATCTGTGGTAAAGCTCTAGCCCATTTTCAATCAGTTGACACTATTGAATGACTAATGGTGTAATCTCATGTGTCCCTCATCTTCAGTTGTTTGTTTGACATAAATATAAACAAATACAGTGCCCACCAACATAACTGGTCATTTGAAACTGTTGATCACAAGCTTATAATTATTTACATCTTTCTTTACATTTCAATGGCTGACAGACTTGCTTAATCAGTAAATCTGAAGTAAATGTAGGAACCTGACCCGATTCCTGGTCAGAGTATGACTGAATCAGTAGCTTTCCTTGGCACAAGTTGGCGACAATGTGCCCGACCTGTGCCAAGGAAAGCTGTTGACCCAGAGCGTGACGTCATGAATGGTCTTTCATACAAATCTCAGCAAAAATGTTTCCTGGTAATGAGAAATTTCAGTCAAAACTTAATGCAGATGACAATTTGCACCTGGGCAATTAGAGTGTGAAGGCGTTATTCCTGTCCTCACCCTTCACAACAATATTTCTTGTAAAGGTTATTCATATTCTTGCAAAAAAAAAGTGTAGGTATAAATCTCCAGCAGAGTTCAGCTGATGCTGAGTCGGAAGTCTTCAGTCACTATCACAACAACCAGGGATTGCAGAGGGATTGAAATGCTTATAGGCCTGGCATAACAGTCTTCAATCTTCTAAACTGGTGTTGTAAATATCACTATGAGTCTCAAAACAATAAATGTTTTCCATCAGTGTTTTTTGCCAGCTCGACTGGAGCCTCGCTTTGAAGATTGCCCACCCTCCACAGCGACAAGCTTCCGGTTGATTGTGTCCTCAGAATTTTTTATTTGTTCTTCAACGGAAATCTTTAATTTTTTCATCTCCTCAGACAGATGTTGTTTGATCAGAGACCTCAGTTCTTTGGCTGCTGAAGGCTGGTCTGCAAAACAAAATCAACAAAACACTTTTGCAGTTTAAGTTTTTCAGGTAATCTTCACACAAGAATCATGCTGTAAGCAACAAAATTTGAAACACATGAACATAAAAATATTAAATTAGAACACAGTCCTTACGGCCAATAAATACTGCATGAATTTTTGAGAATCGTTACAGTATACTGTGGTGTAAAGGAAGTTGAACTATTTCCAAAATAATGCCAGTTCTCAGTATTATGGAGAATTAGGACGTACATTGCTTGCTGAGCAGACTGTGTATTCTGCACTCAACAGAGCTTACTCTGCCAAGCAGGCAAATATATACATTTAAATTGCATCTGCTGATTCCTTGAAATAACCTTACATTGGTAAAGCACATTTAGTCCAAGTCATTTAACTTAAATTAAAAGCTCATGTTGAAATTTTTTAATTAATTACCTTGAAAAAATGGTTAAGGTCACTCACAATTTAAAAATAAAATAACTTAACACATAATCGGTGCAAATTTTGTGGTCCGGTCTCAATTTATTATCACAAAAGTGACCTTAATGTGTTTTTTGCTCCCTATGCTGGTGGTTCCAATAAATACCACCAATGGTGTCGCCATGACTCCACATCACCTAAGAATTTTGCCAGAATAATGTTCCTGGAATGGTACATATGATATGTGTCCACAAGTTTAGATCTAATGATCATCACCAAAAAAATCTTTCCCTGAAATGCATTCCCTGCATGACCATGAGAAAGTAGGTCAGTCATTCATATGCAACACCAAATTTATACATATGATACACATTTGTGGTATAGTTGGTATCATTAGCTTTATTCTTTCTTGACAGACTGAATTAAGTATTCTTCACTAAGTGCTTAATGACCTTGAAAAATGAGTCAAGGTTATCCTAAATTTTATGTAATTTGACCATTGGCCTTACACATAACATGTAAATTTTGCAGTTATGTCTCAATTTATTCTCATAATAATGAATTTAGTGTGTTTTGGATATCTATGACATTTCAGCAATTACCACCAGTGGTGTCACCATGACTCCATGTTATATACTTTTGTCTGTACAACATTCTGGTCATAGTAATGGATGTACATCCCCAATTTCAGACGCATTGACCATCACAAAAATATTTCCTGAAAAGTATTCCCTCTGTGACCTTGAGAAAGTACATCAAGGTCACTCATAGTAAGTAATACTCAACTTCCACATGATACATATTTGTTGTATATTTGGTGAAATTAGCCTTGTTTCTCAAGATAATGAATTCTGTCAATTTCACCAAAATAATAACTCGCCTCCCACTCATCTATAGATGGCGCCACCAGTATTGTTTAGGTTTGACACAATAGCCTCCAGAATATTTCCACCAAATTTCATAAGGGTCCATTAAAAATCAAATAACCAGAGCATTTACATTTTTTTTTTTCACTTTTTTTTTTTCCTCTGTATTACATAATCCACAGGGCAGCACCCCCAATAATGATAGTATAACTGAGTGCACAGCTTTCCTTGGCACGGGTTGGGCAAATTTACCTAAAAATGATATCAGGCAGACCACAGTTTGCATTTGGGCGATTTGAGCTGGAAAGGGTTAATGTACAAAGTAGGGTCCTAAATCGAAGGCTTGCAAATATTCAAAATTTGTAAACACATTAGTACAGGACATATATATAATATATATATATATATATATATATATATATATATATATATATATATATATATATATATATATATATATATATATATATATATATATATATATTATACATACTTGGCAGCTTTGAAAGTTAACTCTTTAAATGCCGAATTTTGGACTTAGTTAACAGCTTTTCTTGGCATGCATTGGGCCGAATACGCGGAGAAAAGCTGTTGACCTGGGATATATATATACTTTGGAACGATAGGCATGCTGGTACTTGAATGAAAGGTCTTTTTACAAGGAATACGAATCTGAGATCCTAATTAATGATAATTCAGACTAGTTTGACTTTAGTAGATCGATTTTAGACGTGATTAGCACTGAAAGAGTTAATCGCACCAAAGCTACTATGCAAGGGTCATTAAGGGCTGGGGGGGGGGGGGAGAGATACAGTGGTACCTGATGTAAGATCACCCCATTTTCCAGCTAAAAATGGTCTCTTGCAGTACGTGATCTTCATTACAGGTAAAATAACCCATCTCTGCTGGGTATGCCCAGTGAAGCTCGGCCTCTATTTTGGAGTGAGGTCATTCTATTGGGACAGGAAGTGACCTTTCATGACTCAACTTGTTAAGTTACCCTGCTAACCACATTCAAACTTCTCTTTTTTATCTTAAGGGCATTTTTATTTGTGAAAAAATAACACTATACCCTATTGATGATAACATTAACAAACACAAGGAAACCACTATATTAAGCCAAGCTTCCATCTAGAGCAGTTCTTTTCCTTATTTTAAGTTTGAACTCTGTACAATATCCATATTCAGTGAGGGAAAGTTATCCTGAAAGACGTGTGGCCCAGATAGAGACTGGGCTTCACTGGGCATGCTCAGCTGAGATGTCTACATGGCTTCTTACAAACAGACTAAAGTGTCTTGAAAGAGGGGTCTTATAAAGTTCATGTTTTTTTTAATAAAAAGTAGTAGCAGGTACCACAGAATGCATTGCAATGTACAGCCTGTTTATAGACACCCCTCGAATAATCATTAGTGCCCTTTATAATAGTCATGGGATCTGCACTATAATGAGAGGTTTGAACGTACATGCATATATCAAGTCAACAGGAAGTATGATTCAGTGGGTGGTAGGATGTTATATATCAGGTCTGGCCTTGTAACAAGGTAATTAAGTTACAATGAGGAAGCACCATGCTCTCTGAAACTCCTGTTAAAGCAGGCTTGCTAAACTAAATGCATGACTGAAAGTAACATTTTGTTAAGAATATAGAATATATAACAAAGAACTGAACAGTACAAACAGAAAGCATATTTAACAAATCGTCCACTACATGGCAGCACTAAATGAAGGCCTCTGGACGGTCAACCAACTATTCCTACCATCCTGGTCCATTACGTCAACCTCGGCACAGTCAAACTGTGAAGTTACTTCAACTGTCTCTTGATTCTGTTCCGCTAGTGGAGAGAAGGGATGTCCAGATGTTAACTCGGTTAAACAGTCATTATCATTTATTTATAGGGCATTACCTGCACATTAAGACCATAAAAGGACATAAATGACGAGTTTGCGGGTTGCAAATGACATTGGCGCCCATTTTGCAGGCCGCAAATGAACCAGTTTATTTTAACCTAAGAACTACAAATGAAAAATAGTAGTTACTGTAATGTTTGATGTTTGTTTTTATGTCATTGGGATCACTGAACGGCCCTTGGCATTTGATTTGCACCCTCCAGTGGCCATTTGCACCCTGTGCTTTGTGTCAGGCACAAATGACCACTGTCAGGCTGCAAATCAAATACCGCGGGCCGCAAATGATTCCACTGCCCGCAAAACAAACATTATTGTTATAATCCCATAGGTATGCATGTAATATCCATAATTCCTTCATTGGCAATACCATTGCACTTGTCCAAAAATTTAATCGTGTCGGAAAGATTGAGTCAGTGTCTCATTGTTGGATAGTGCCACTCAAGAATTTTGGGCATTTTAGACCACTTTTTAATCTTGGTGCACATACATACAATGGAATCTTGCTATTCAGACCACATAAGGGACTGAAAAATGTGGTCTTAATGGGTGTATAATTTAATTAAGGATAAACAAGAATGGGTCTGTAAATTGGTGGTCTAATATGGAAATGGTCTCTTTACGGGGGTGATCTTTATTGGAGATTCTAATATATATATACATGCATATATATATACACATATGTATGTATATATGTATATATATGTATATATGTATGTATATATATATGTATATGTATATATATGTATATATGTATATGTATATATATGTATATATATATATGTATATATATATATATATATATATATATATATATATACATATATATATATATATATATATATATATATATATATATATATATATATATATATATATATATATATATGCACATATGCATACCAAGTACAGAAGCTCTCAATATATGACTTGAAGCTGAGTGCCGTGCGTAGATATTGTCAGTTTATGACAATGAAATAAAAAAATTAATCAACTGATTGGGTTCAGCACTTTGTTGTTCTGTAAATTCTTGCAGAAAGTGTTCCATTGGATGAATTACATGTCTAGCTCAATAACTTTGACAAAAGCAACATCTGATGTTCTTGACATCATAAGCTTGTGCAACTTTAAAGAAAAAATCAAAGGGAACAACATCTGGTTTTTAAGGAAGTGTGAAAATAATTTTAAGGATGATACTTTCAAGACTAATTTACTGCATCATCATGGTGATAGAAATGAAATCTCCAAGGTTAACAATAGCTAAATATGGCCTTGTTCAATGTATTTTGTGGCAATGGTAACTCTTGCCTGAAAGTTTGGTGGAAAAAAGTTGGTTTTATGCTACACCATGTGATAAATAACAGAGCACACAATACTGTATCTTCCCCCTGGAAAGCTGAGGGAGAAAATGTTCTGCATTGTAACAAGAACATTGTGTCTGTACTGCTTTGACAAATTTTGGCTATACAAAGAATAAGTGCAACATATTAAAAACAAAAAAAACTAGAGGATTTAAAAAGCTAAAATATTCTGAGAACTATGAGTTTCCTGAACCAATTGATAAAAGGAGGTCAAAAATAGCAGGTTTCTGTATCCTCCTGTTGAGGGAACTTCAGTCAGAAGGGCTGCAGTTGTGTATTCCCATTAGTTTTCATTATCCTTTGAGGCTTGAAAACAATTGCATCTACTACGTTTTTCATGGTAAATCTGGGTGTGTATGGCTGGAACTTTGGTTTCATTATCCTCAAAAGTAACTAATTTTTTTTTCCCAGGCCACTCGAACACACTATCCACTGGGAATACGTAACTCTAGCCTGCTGGAGCTTTGTTTATTGGGTTGTGTATTAAGTCAAATACACATGATACTGCTATATAAATCATGACCTCTCCTATAATGTGAATATGTTTCTGTTTGATAGTGTCTGTACCTGTATCTGCATTTTCCTCTTCTTGTTCTTGACCTTTGACCTCTCCCTCGGTGCCATCACCCTCATCCTCTAACTTGCCTTCCTCCTGGTCACCAGCTACAGAATGAGGAAAATTGGAGATGAAATGCATTGATGCAGAGGCTCCAGGTAGAGCAACACAGAAAACAGATGCAACAAGAGGACTGTGACAGTCCTGTGCTCAGCTGACCTTGCATGCACAGTCTTGTGGTCCTGTGACCCCCAGGATAATGTCAAGGTCACCTAGCTTTGTTTAAGACCGTCATCATTTTTTGCAATATTTGTCTTCACTTATACAGTTCTTAAGTCGTTTTTTAAAATGAAAATTGACAGAATCCACTATTACAAAGATATATGCCAATATGCCAGTTTCACCTTTCAAGGTCATTCAAAGTCAAAGTCATAACACCAAAAGATTAAACCCCACAGGTAGGCCTACATTCCTATTAGTGTTTAATAGTGAACAACTTTGTTTGACCCTTTCACAAGCTACATCTTCATTTCCACCAAGTTTGACAACAATCGTAATGGAGAAGCTTAAAATAGCAAAAATTTGAGAAAAAAAAATCACAGTGCCACCTGTTGGCCAATTCATGTGTGGGATCCCTAGAAGTGCCCCTATGCAATTTCAAAGGAGTTTGCCGAGCAGTTTTGGAGAATATTTTTTAAAGGTTTTACGCAACAAGAGGGCTGTGTGAACAGCTCATCCTTAGCTGACCTTGACATTTGCCCCAACACATCCCACTCAAGTCTAGGGGATGAGGATTATGGCAAGGAAGTAAAGAAATGTAATTTTCAATTGTAATCCCTGCTGACTTATTTGGTAATCAACAGGAATACATGCATAAACTGAGAGGTACCTCAGCTCAAAATTCATTAAAAATCAGGGATCCAGAGTACATGTATCACATACCACCGAGGGAACATTTTTGTCTAACCCTCCCACAAGCCACATTTCCACCAAGTTTAAGAACAATCTGAGTGACAGTTTGAGAGCAGAAGTGGAAAATAGTTTGTCTGCGAAGCAGACTTATGTTCTAATGTTTATGTACCATTGTGGACGGACTGATGACTGACCATCCCAAAGGTTCAGCTGAGTTAAAAATGATCTGAGTTAAGCAAATACATGACTGTACCATGTTTGTTCCATGATAGGAGGGCGATAAGGGGGGAACCTAGTATGCTGGCATAAGCAATCTATAATTTTGCCCTGGTACAAGGGACGGAAAATAAGAAAATGTACAAATAATGGTTGGTACAAAGTAGGGAAATTAAAAAGGCTCCCAGAATGTAACTACAGCAAACAAAAATGCCCAGCAGTATGCCAGTACAGAAAACCCCTAAACGTTACAGAGGCACAGAGACAGTGATACCAAAACTGACCTTCAGAGGGCTCTGGTGTCTGTGGCATGCCCGAATATGCCATGGACAGGTCCAATCGCACCTGTTGAAAAAGAGGGCGAGGTAAATTAATTGATGTCTTTGCATTCATAAAAATAAAATGTTTGTGTGAATAATTATTTCAGAATCAGAGATATAAGAACTGCTGACATAAATGTGAATCTGCCTGATATGTGATCATGGTATCTGCATAATGATGAACAAGTACACCTGCCATTTTCATGAATCAAAATTGTGTATTGCATGGCGTATTATTATATGTATTTCATGGCATTACAATGTGTATTTCATGCCATTAGAATTCTATATCAGAACAAGATCTTGTGTACTTACCAGTGGGGTGAAAACATATTTGTACATTTTGTAGTGTCTGAAGTATGTGTTGATAACATATTCTGTAATCTTTCTCACATCTTCTGCATTGAAGAGATCTAAACTGAAAGGTGGTCGCTGAAAAAGAAAATAAAATGAATATTTTCTCCTCTAAAAAAAACAATGTTTTAATCCAACATTGTTTTTCAGATAAACATATGACTGACACTTACGGTTACATAATATTATGAGACATTCTGAATATGATCCCCTAAAGCAGCAGTTAATATGGTGATATTCCATCCTTTTATTTATTTATAAGTTGGGGGCTGATTCAACAACTTTCCCCAGAGTATGCCTAGGAAAGTCGGTCTCATCATCTGGACCATTTTTTTTAAAACTCTGGACAAACAAGCACAATGGTACTCAAAGGATAGGTCTTTTAGGAGGACTTTGAATCTGGAATCATTATTATTATATACATTGGCATGACTTTTACAGTGATTAGGACAGAAAGAGTTCGAATATTTACCCTGTTCTCACTCAAACCACCCAAATAAGCCCGTATGGAAATTGCCACCTGCTTCGCTTTTTTTGTAACTTTATTACTTGTAAATAGAAAATATTTTTGCCATGGATTGTATCATAGATGTACACCCCAGGTCAACAGCTTTCCTTGGTGTGGATTGGGTACAGTGTGGCAAACCTGCAGCAAGGAAAGCTGTTGACTCAGTCATACTCTGACCAAGACTGGGTCAAAAGGAAAGAGTATAAAACAGCGCACATTGACATCTGAATGTACAGAACCTTGTCAGTACAAGTGTGCAGCATATTGTGAAGGCAAGTTGAATAGGACGCAATTCGTGGAATGAACAGCATACAACGTCACATAAAAAATGGCTTCTGGAACGGAGAATAGGATGTATTCATATCTAAATGCGGTCTTACTCGAACACCTATTGAGCAAAAGAGGGAGCCACCTGCATCAGGGCAGATCCATGTATTTAGCATGGTCAAAAGTACTTTCTCAACAAAATAATCAACACAAAACACATGATAATCTTAAGAAAATAAATTAACATATATTTGAAACATAAAGGATGACTAAATTGATTAGAAATGGGCTCTCTTCTGCTTGAAAAGGTGTTATTTATGGATGTTTATGTAGTATATAATACAAATCTGCCCTGATCATGGTGGAAGCATCAGTCTGTTGCCCCGGCAACACAGGCAGTGAGCAGGATCGCAGTTAAATGTGAATGTCTCCTATAAAAATGAACTCACCTTGATGGCATGACAGAGCATCAGTTCTCTAAAGTAGCTGAAACATTGCTCCACATTGCCAAAGGGTGTTTCTAAAATAAAAATAGAAACAAATACATGCAGTAAACAAGCCAAAAATACTTGTGTGTGTAGGGGATGAGGAATGAAAATAAAACAAAGTACTGTCAGTTATTGTCAGTTTTAGCTCAGGTGACTTGTCAGCTGAGCTTAAAAGATGAGTGATCACCCACCTGTCCTCCTTTCACAAATACATTTTTGACTTTCTCAAAAACCGTTGGTGGGATACTTTTGAAACTTGGTGGGAAGGTCCCTTGGGTGGGTCAGCACTGCATTCGTTTGACAGGCAATGCCTCAATTCGTTCAGTCAATTTCGAACAAATTGTTGAAATTGTTGAAGCATCATAAGATTAATTTCTTAAAAAAGCCTATATTTGACCTAAATCCAACAATCCAGAGGTATCCCATGTTCAGGGCGGGGTACACTTTCACAGCACTTTACACAGAAAACACAACTTTGCTCCAAACATGTCCTTATATACACTACACTTCTTATTTGAGATCATATAAACTATATATTTTCTTAAAGATACATTTTTGAAAAGATTTCAAATACATTTAATATGCAAAATTTAAGAATTTTAATGAAAATTTAATCAAATCAAAAGGGACACTAAAATTTCATTTTTCGTGTCGGAATCATACTTGATGTTATGTTTCCTTTAAGAAAATATATACTATTTAGGGTATTAGATAGAAATCGTGACAAAAATTAAACATTTATTCATGAGAGTCATAAAAGTGTACCATGCCCTTAAGTTGATACCCAGTTGTGGATGTTTAGTGTCACCAGGCAGGATCTATAGCTCAGCATGCTTCATTGACCACCATGTTAAGGTTGAACAGTTTTCAATTATCTCTATGACTTGTGTTAGGATTAAAACGTCCAAATTTTGCCATATGACAGATAACCAATCTTTCTATCAAAATTAAGGGGAAAAAATTTGAAAAAAACACTTGCTGTGGTTGGCTCTACATAACCTTACAGTGTAGATGTCCAGGTGGGCTGTGCCCAGTCCTCTTGTTAATTTCTAGGATGGATATGAATGACAAAGTCTGTTTTTTGCAGACTTCCCAAGTGTACACTTTTCTATAACCACTATCATAAAATGCCAAAGAAAATGACTACAATTTCAACATTTGTGGTTACAGTAGATATATCAAATTCCAGCACTGAAAGTCTACTGACTCACCTGTGCACACTTCATGGGTCCTCTTGACAATGGAGAAGAAAGCTGATGTCTGTTCTTTTGAAAAGTTCAGATCTCTGGTGAACCGGATGGTGTAGTAGTACAAATCCAAGAGCACTCCTGCCTTTAAGTTCTCTTTGTGGTCTTCTAGATTAAATATCCTGGCCAGCTCACTGCAAAAAAAAAAAAAAAAAAAAAAAAAAAAATTAATCATGACATTTGCAACTCTTGTAAGCAAGGAAATATCTTTTAACTGTGGAGTCCATAATGACTGGTATTGTATCTTGCTGTGCCATACATCAGATATTTTCTTATTACTGGTATTACAGATCAGCTGATCTTTGGTTTAAGCATATTTTATTCAAAAAGAATATAATTGGGTAGGAGGGCAGAGCCCTATATGAATCCCTCTTGTCTTTATTCCTTCATATATACACACACACATAAAAAGACTTCAATTAAGTTTCATTTTTGTTTGCTTTTTCCTTTTCGGGGGTGGGATGGGTGGGTGGGGGATCGGTGGGTGCAACACAGCTGATCTCAAAAGATCAATGAAGCTGATCTTTCAGCATGGACTTGGTCAGTGGCTTTGCCTGGTTTAGGATGGGCCTTATGCCACAGCAAATTGTTGACTCAGTCTTAACCATTAAAGCACTGATTGACTTTGAGTCAACAGCTGTTTACTACTTAAGACTACTTTTTGCTTTAGGCTAGACTTGCTGGTATTTGAATGAAAGGTTTTCTCGTGAGGAATTTGAATCTTTTAACCATCATTTGTTTAAGGGTAATGAGAAAATTACTACAGCTAGGATTAGCATTTTAAGAGTCAATCCAGGGAGTAATGAATAATAAAATGTAATTTTAGAATGAAAATTTAGTAATACATAATAAGTGTGTTTACCTGCACAACAGGCCATTTTATGTGATATAATGTTGTTTTTTTTTTCAGTTATATGCAAATCAGTTCTCTTTTTAACTCATTTACCCACATGGGATTTGTTTGGGCAGAATACCACTTAAACATATGGGAAAACCCATTTATCACTATCATCTAATTCCACACACGTCCTGGCTTACTTAGATTCAAGATAAGGACAGGATTGCATATTCAAATTTGAGAGGGTTTTCATTCCAGTACAAACACATCTGCAGGGCTCAAGTGAGTGGTTTTTGCAATGTCCGACCTAAGCTTTTGCCATAAAATTACAGAGTGAGTGTCACGGGTAAAAGGCTCCGAAACATGTTGAGTAGTTACCCGCTGAAGACCCTTTAATTTATTTGGGCTGATACAGCCTATGTCAAAATTTTACAGAGGAACGTGTGCAATATAGACAATAGTAATTTCAGATATATACAGGTTAGACAGGGACAGGTTAGCTTATGGAGAGTAAAGAGTTCGAACTGCGGAATAGGATATTGACTACTAGGAAGTGGTTCTGGGCAAAAAGACACAAATACAACAGAGAAAATCACACCAATTGCCTTACTCTTTGATATTGTCAGGAGACACTGCTTCATCCAGCAGGTCCATCTCATTGACAGTCAGATCAGCCCTGAAACAATGAATATCAAAAAGTCAGAAACAGATTCTTGGCAAGGTACAGCAATGATGCTTTTTACTAGAACACTGAGCTTTGCCAAATCTTAAGAATGTAAGGTGTATTTGACTTATTGTCATCAGATAATCTTTGCATCTTGTACTTTCCTTAGGCCTTTGGTGTCATTAAGTTACTCTGGAATTATATGCTTGACTCTTTAAGATCATAACTAAATACATTGTATCTGAATTGATGATTAAATAGATCAAATCCATGCTGTAGCAACTGGGTAAGTCCAACAGGCAACAATTAAGACATTTTCAGCATTTTATTACTTACAGGTGTAGTTGCATTATCAATAGACTATTAATCATCCTCAATGAATTGAACTGTGGTTTGTTTGTTTGTTTGTTTTTGAATTGCTGTTACTTTGTGTATGTATTTTTTTCTATAATTGCAGTTGCAATACATGTACCTCTTGTGCACAATTCATATATATTATACATATATGCATATATACATATATATACATATATATATACACACACAGAGATATATTATAAATATATGCATATATACATATATATACACAGAGATGTATTATACATATATGCATATATATATATATATATATATATATATATATATATATATATATATATATATATATATATATATATATACACAGTGGTACCTCTTTTGAGAGACTGCCCCTATGGCAGGTCAAAATGCGGTCTCTCAAAACAGGTG